>CM076578.1:1075509359-1076099739 GCA_034641835.2 Pinus albicaulis
GGTTAAACACTCAACAACTGGAACTCGATACATGCAGCTTGGGATTTTGGACTCCCCAGGACTCCCACTCCCATGCCTTGTAGAGGACCTCCTTGTAGTGATCAAGCGATTGCTTATACACCAGGTTTTCCTTGACCTAGAATCCCAACCTCTTCCATCGAGGATCTCTTGGAGGAGAGGATCTCTTGGAGGATTCTTGTACTACATTATCCACTATCAGGCTTAAGGCCAAGCTTCTTATTTCATCTATAGCGTAGATCCTGTTGAGGGTTAAGCTGTTTTGTAGGTTGCAGCAGTGGAGACAAGATCTGGGTCATTTCATTGCTTATTTTTAGTGGAGAAGTTTTCCTTTCCATTGGGAGGAAAATAAGGGAAGCCCGTGTGCATATTTTCAGATCTTGGCATCAGGCCAAATATTTATTTATCCCTACAACGCAGTTTACTTCCAGATCTGCGTTATTTCTATAGGAGGAGTTGCAGGGTGGTTTGGAACACCATTTGGAGAGATGGTTTTCTAGTGAAAGGGATCTTCCTTTCATTTAGAGGATCCATTAGAGGAGGTTGTTCTATTGTTCATATCAGATCAGCCACACTTTCTAGATCAGTATTTTGCAGTGGATCTTCATCCCTAGGGCTTAGATCCCCATCTTATACATGGCGTTTTTCTAAAAATCCTTAAGGGGTTCTTCAAAGGAGGTTGTATAGTGTCTAGATCTATATTGGATATATATTTTTAGGAACATATCAGCCATATATCTATTTTATAATTATTTTCTGTATCAGTGGCTTTAACACATCGCTGTAGCAGTCTTCCAGCTTTTTATATATAGTAGCAACACCTCTTTTGAGGGATTTTATCCATTGGAGGCTTGTTCTTTCCTGTTGTACATCTTATGGCCCATTTCTTATGTATATTTTTTTGTTGTTATAACATATGAGAGGTCTCCATATTGGCCTCTTGATTTTATATGATGATTTACACTATTGTTCCAACATTTTTCACTATATTCCTGCTTTTCCCATTTGGGAATATTACACTATGCTAGCTCTTGGGAAGGCCTAGAAGTGCTAGGCTCACCAAATAATCCCGGACTATTGTCACACCAACACTTCCAAGCTGACATTGACATTAAGTGAACTTCAACAAGTATGTTGGTATCATCTCTCCCTCCTCCATCTTGATCTTTCTGAGCTTGTCCTTCAGTGCCAACTTCCTTTGGTCATTGCTATTCTGGAAAAAATATTTCAAGGTCTTCCACATAGCATATGGATTCGCCTTCCCATGGAGACTCAAGAAAATATGATCTAGAACTCCCTCTAACAAGATCATTCTCACCTTTTCTACCCTCTTCTTCCATGCTTCAAGAAGTTGGGCATTTTCTGCTACGAGCTTGGGAATATCAATATTTATGAATTCATTCAACCTGTTTTCCTCCAACACTGCCTCTGTCCTATCCTTCCATGCGATAAAAGTTGAATTTACCTTAATAAAATATTCAAGTCTTAAGACGTTGAAAGACATCTTGATATGTTGCTGGATCCTGAATAATAAATCTACAAATTTGAACCTATTCAAGACAAATTCAATTTCTTGTCTTATATTTTGATTCATGGCACTTTGATACTATGTAGAAATATCAATATAATACCATGTAGAAATTATCTACCAATGGATTCAATCTGATCTTGTGATGTACTTAAACAAGATACTGAATCCTTCTACAATATTTCTGGAATAAAAAACAAGATCTCTCAATCACATGCAAGTAAGAGAAATAAGTAAGTCAATATCACAACACAATATGTATCTGGGGAAAGCAACTGCTCAAAACCCCTCTATCTATATTATGTATTAAGTCAAGGAATCATGAAACAATACAACGCTTAATCTCTCATGAGATTCTCCAGCACTTTGCCAACTATCTCACACTGATATAGGAACAATTAGTTTAGTACTTAGCCAAATATTAGCCTTCCTTCAGCTTTCCTTTCCCACACAATTCCTAGATAATTAGGCCCCTATTAAATAGGAATAATTCTCTTCCTTGATTGTGCAATGCATCATAGCATCCTAATGAATCTATAATTGCACATGGGAAATTTTTTATAAATACAAATGATAGCTATGTTCCCTTTAACCTTTGTCTCAATTGGGTCTTCCGAAAAAATGACATGCAATATATGGCTATTTATAGTGAATTATTTGTTAAATTATTTATCACTCATTGTGAATTAAATCTAATTTAATTCACTGGACCTCTCACTAGATCATCTCTCAGTTAGAACTAGTTAAAGTGATCATAACTCAATAATTTGAGTTAGCTCACTCACACCACACACCCACTGATGCATCAACTACAACTGTACCCCCAAAATATTGGAATCCCTTTACAGGCCTCATATTAGACTCTCAACTCGAATTTATTGAGCCAATTGAGTCATCATGACTTAGTTACCCGATAAAAGTTATTATGAGATGAAATTACAATTTATTTTCCAATTTATTTAAGGGAAAAATAAATTAGATGCTTCACATTCCACAACCAAAATTATGGTGCTTCAAAATTACACATTCCTAGTGCATCAAGATTCCACTTCCTTTGTGGGTGCATTTTTTGTCCTTTCTTAATGCCAATTTCATTGTTTATTTGCTGTAAATTTCAACACTAGGTAAATCCTATGGTATGTTGAGAATGTCTCCTTCACAAATGGCTCATGCATGCATATGAAAGTGATTTATGCTTCCTGTGATGAAATAGTGCACCTGGTATTGAATTTTGATCATGTTGATCTTTTTTATTTTGCAATACTACTTATTGTTGATCTTGGATATGGTGACACGACATGATGCTTGGCTAACATCTATTGTTTTTGAGATCCTGATTCTGACTCTAGTAAATGATGCTCTTAACTCTTGATATGCATAAGACACGTTGATCTCTTATAGAAGTTTACCTCATTGATATGATATTGATAATTCTTGTGATAAGCGTGATTAAATCTCATGGAAAAAGAGATTAGCACTATGTTAGTTTATTGAATAACCTAAATTGATCCTATTAATCATGATAATCATGATATTGGTGACCACGATGATAGAGGCTTATCTATGATATTTATTTTCTAGATCTCCTACTACCTGTCATTATGGCATATGGTCAAATTAAATTCTCTAACTTGATGTATTGTTATTGTGTTCATGAGATTGTGTAGTCATATCTTCTTGTTGCCTTGATCTTTCAAGTCTAGCCCTTGATGAGTGATTGATGACATGGTGTTGATGATCATGATAGATATGTGTTTATGATCTAACACATCTATTTTTGCATGACTCCAGTAAAAGATAGGTTGATGAGATGAATGAAAATGAAATTACATGTTATACAATGATTTATGGGTATCTGACATTGTTGATCTACAATAGGGGTTTGAGCCTCGCTCACACAAAGGAATGCCCATAGATGTGACTATGCCTGATATACACAAAATTGAAGTTTTTTACATGAAATAATTCTATACTATAAATCAAGGGATATCTAACATGTTGTGCCATTATAAACTGATTTATGAAGTTGTCGGGTTAAATTGTTGATCAAAGTAAATAAAGGATTGGGTATGAAATCAAATGTTCACCTGGAAGATGTTAGTTCTGTAGATGTGTTGTAGATATCAGTAAGATCTATCGGCAGGAAAATTTCATATGTTTGAATCGAAATTTTGTTTATAGGTGACTGAGATATTCATATGAATATGTCATTATGTTTGAAGTTTTTGCTACATGTTTTGGATGATTGATACAGATGAGTTGTGTTTGGAAATTTGACATGATGTTTTAGAACTTTGAATTGACGATTGATACATGTGTTTGGATTATAGATATCACTATTTGGACTTGATATGTTGATTTTTTGTTTTCCATGATTACAATGCTATGTGGGCATAGTGACCTTCAATTTCTTAGGTGAGTATTTAGAATTATAGTTATATATTGGCCTCCTTATTCCTAGTACAATGGTTGTTGCGATTCAGTATGAAGATGGAGCGAGCATGACTTAACCATGATGTATGAGATTGCATATAGTAATGGAAATTACTTGTAATGACATGTTAAATGAAATACTTCATGGCTTGAGAATCAATGAAGTCAAGACTAGATATGAGCTCTACCTATCACCTGGTTGAAAGAATTGATACTATGACATCAATGTCTTTGATAATAGTTTTTGACTGGCTTCTAAACTCTAATGAGATAACTTCATTGATACAACATTGATTTATGTAAGGCTGATTATGTTGGCTTGTTTAGGAATCATGCTTGTGGGGAGAGTTGTGTGATGCAAGCTCCCTGATTCAGATTTTTTCATATTTGACAGTTATCTGACGAAGCCAGGATGATGAGTTCCAAGGTATGGCCTTGATTTTGATTATGGATTTGATGGTCTACTCTTGACAGGTGATTAGCCTTTGATGAAATACGTGAGAGGGAGATGGCTTCTGAATCTCTAAATGATGTATCATGGCATGATGCATCAATTTATGGAATTTGGGAAAGAAATCCCATGTTGCAAATCTGTTGAAAAATGTCTCTGTCTAATGGAAATGTAAGTCCTTGGACACTCTGATTTAAAGTTCAAATGTTATTGAAAATGACATGGCATCTAAAAATTGATTGAATAATTGATGTTCCATTTTGAACATCCATTTGTATATGATGTGTATAGAACACAATTAAATTCATGGTTGACCTACCTCATTCGGAATTTCCACTGAACATCCTTTGAAATATCTGCATGAAATGTTATACTTTTAATGGTTGAAATCTTCTCTTATGATATGTAGCTACTTGAATGTACTGATGATATTTGGTATTATTATTGATGATCAAATTTGGATGTTTCCTTAATGTCAGCTTAAGTTGTCTTGACCCAGGTACAGATTAATTGCCCAAGCACCAAAAGCCTCCAACTACTGGCCCTTTCAGTAGTGATTTTCTTTCATAGACCAAAGTCTCACCCAAAGCAGTATGGGGCGAGGGGGGGGGGGTGCCGAAACTAGGTTTTTGCACCCTAAGGGAAATTTTTGATGTGGATCCAATAGATCTAATACATACTTCCTTGTGCGCAACTTCATAGAACCAGATCTAATTACAAACAGATAGTAAAGCAGATGCATGCGCCTAGATGGTGATAAAAAGACTTATCACTTGCGTATTCACCGATTGTTACAGAATAAACCCTTACACATATAGATTAATATACTTCAGATCCAATACTTAAGCAGAACAATATTCACACATAATTGTAATGTACCAATGTGACTAATAATTACGGAAACACATATGCATTCAAAAAAATATATCCAGATGTATAATAAGAAACATATAATGCGCATAAAAAATCTAAGATAGTCACGATTACAATTATATGAACTCAGAGGTCACCAAAATAATCTTCTTTATTAAGATATCTTCAATCAATATGATCTTTCCCTTCTTCGCACACAACAACAGAGTTTGTTCACATAGCTCAAGGATAGGTCTCCACACACACAACCAACAGGATCCTTTCTACCTAGATCGACTCAAAATTCAGATAAAAATATAGCCATCTATCGATCTATCTATCTTAAAATTCCTCTATATCTCTTCTTCACTAGACTATTATTAATTTATATCTTTCTAAATGCACACATACCATGGTTTGAGACTCATGGTTTTCCCTTTTACCCATTACAATAGTTAAGGGGCTTTGACTCATCCCAAAGCCCCTTGATATCTATGTGCGACGCTTACAACAAAAACTTGACCAAAATCTACCCAAAAATTCTTTACCCAGGAGACCTTGCCTGTTGTTACTCCAAAGAAAAATTTTGATGTTTTTGCATATAATTGTTTCTCCTGCAATAGTTTGAGCACCCTGTCAACATGTTCAACATGATCCTTCCAAGACCTGCTGTAGATTAGTATATCATCAAAAAATACTAGCAAAAATTTTCTAAGGAAGGGTTTGAAAATGAATTCATCAACCCTTGAAATGTAGAAGGTGCATTGGTAAGGCCAAAAGGCATGACCAAAAATTCATAATGACCCTCATGAGTTCGAAATGCTATTTTTGGAATATCTTCAGTCTTCATTCTAATTTGATGATATCCTGAACGAAGATCCAACTTGGTAAAATAAATTGCTCCATGTAATTCATCAAATAATTCATCAATCACAGGAATGGGAAATTTGTCTTTAATGGTGAGCTTATTGAGCTCCCTATAATCCGGACACATTCGCCATGATCCATCCTTCTTGTGTACCAATACTACAGGAGCAGAGAAAGAACTTTGACTGGGTTGAATTATACCCGCCTCTAACATTTCTGCAATCATACGTTCAATTTCGCTCTTTTGGAAGTAAGGATATCTATAAGGCCTGATGTTTGGAGGAACACTTCCTGGAATCAAATGAATAGCATGATCATGATCACGAATAGGTGGGAGTCCTTTGGGAGTTTCAAACACCTTGGAATGATTGTCCAAGACTTGTTGGAGATATGCCGAAATAGATGATTTTGATGTCGGAACGTCTAGTGAGCATAATTGTGCAATTACGCCTCGTTGTTCTTTCTTTAGAAGCTTTGTCATGACATTAGAGCTTATTATCCTTCCCGGATTCCCTTCAATACCCCGTAATTCGACTTCCTTTCCTTCTAAAAAAAATTTCAAGAAAAGTTCTTGAAAATTAAAAGCTACCGTCCCCAAAGATTGTAACCATTGTACTCCTAGTACAACATCGGCACCTCCCATAGGAATAGAAAGCATTGGACTAGTCAATACATATTCCCCCATGGTTAGCTTAATATTATGGCATTTTCCAGAGCAATTTAGAGTTCCTCCATTTGCAACCATCATTTGACATTCTGGTGCTGGGTATAGGAAACAATTTAATTCCTTGGCTACCTTACAATGAATAAAATTATGGGTGCTACCTGAATCAATCAACACTATTACCATTTTCTTCTTGATATGTCCTTCTATCTTGAGAGTTTGAGGAGTGGTAATTCCTACCAGTGCATTACACGATATGGTCGGATTCATTTCTTCCCCTTCTATGGCTGGTTCTTGGTGTATATCCTCTTCTTGTTCATTTTCTTCTTCCTCTTCACAATCTATGTAAAATAATTTCTTCTCAGCACACTTATGACCTTTAGAGTATTTGCTATCACAACTGTAGCAAAGCCCTTTTGCTCTTTTTTCTTCCAATTGTTGTGGTGTCAACCTTGTAGGTTGTGGAAATCTAGGCGTAGCAACACTTCCTTCTTTATAGAATTGAGTGGTAGGCTTCCTTGTCGCCATAATTTTACATTCAACTTTTCTTGCCAACCTGAATGCCTTCTCCAATGAATCGGGTTCCAAAACACGAACTTCATGTTGGATGTTATCCTTTAAAGTGCCTATGAAGAGATCGATCCTGTGTTCCTCTGGAATATCAGTTACCCTTATATTCAATTTTTGGAAGTCCCCAATGTGCTGCCCCACTAAACCCTTTTGTTTGAGATTTATCAATTGGCTAAAGAAGGTGTTGCTCTTTGTATCCTCATAATGTGCTATCATTTCCTCCGTAGAAATTGACCAAGTGACAATTTTTTTACGGGAGCAAAGCCATTGATACCATACAAATGTATTTTGTTCTAAATGTAAAGTTGCAATGCGTACCTTTTGTGTGTTTTGTAAGTTATGGAGATCAAAATATTGCTCCATCTGTAGTATCCATGTTACAGGATCCTTTCCATCAAACTTCCTCATATCCATCTTTGGAATATGGTGGTTCTTCTCGCCAACATTAGAGTTTATGAAATCACAATTAACATTTATTTTTTTCTCATCATAAGGTTCTTCTACTATCTTTTCACCATTAGGAAACCTTTCTTGTATAAACTTTGTCAAACCTTCCATGTCTGCTTTTAGAAAATTCTTCATGTTTTCCATTTTCTCATCGATCTTAGCTTCCATGTCATCCATCTTAGATTCCATGCCAGCCTCCATGCCATCCATCTTAGCTTCCATTCCTTTCTTCAAACCGTCTATCTTCACTTCCACGCCATCCATCTTAGATTCCATGCCTTTCTTCAAATCATCCATCTTCACTTCCATGCCTTTCTTCAAAACTTCCATTTCATTTTTTGCTTCTTTTTGCGAGAGTGAAATTTGTTGCACTTGCTCTTGTAATTTTGATAGATCATGTTGCAATTCTTCATCTTCATGAGTCATGGTAGAGCCTTCTGAAGGCTTAATGGGTGTTGAATTCTTTTTAGGCGCCATTTTAGAATCCAATATTGATACCTTTTACTTGCTTTGAGGAGCTCGATATTGAAATTGAATTATCTATGTAATTGAAAATCTTAAATATCTGAAATTCAGCCCTGTAGTAGCCCTCTGAAGCTTCTTTCAAATGCCACAGGTCTGATATAATTTTGATTCCCCAAGATAAAGTTGTGTCCAATCTCCCACAATGACCTAATTTTGGACTGGTTCAGTAGAGCAAACTTGTAGGACTTGCCACGTGTCACTGTTACATCCTTTGTCTCTGAAATTGATAGCCAAGAAACTACAGTCTGTGTACTTATGAAAAATTTTTACGGAACTCAAATCCACTTCCCAGAGAGAGAGTTATTGAAATTTTCCCACGATCACCTCTTTGAGATGCAATTCAGGAGCCTGAAAAAGCACTACATTCCACAGATCATATCTCCAAAAATATTGTGAACCAAGCTCTGAAATATTTTGACGAATTTCCTCCAGATTTTAGCTTTGCACCATATGAATTTCATATTCTGAACCTTCGTAGAAAAACTTTTATAGGGAAAATTCCACGATGACCTGTTTAGGAGCTTGAAAAAAGACCTAACTTCCACAGATGATATCTCCGAAAATGTTGCTAACCAAGCTCTGAAATTTTTAGAAAATCTTCCTCAGGATTTCAGCTTCGCACCCGAAAAATTTCAGCTTCTGAAACTTCGTAGAAAAAAAGTTATAGCGAAAATTCCACGATGACCTGTTTGGAGCAGCGAAACCCTAGAATCCCAAGCTCTGATACCAAATGTTGTGTAACCAGCGTCAAAAATAGAAGAAAAGAAATATCAACGCCTTAGAAATAAGCCAATTTGAGGGGGAAACCTCCAATACATTACATAAATGCGCAATTCTTGGATGATACATTTTGCAAAACCTCCTTTCTATATATAGGAGTGCATGGGGCCATAATGTAATCCTAGTGGGCCACAATGTAATTCCTAGCCGACCTAACAATAATAATTTAAGGGCACAATAATAACAAAATGGGGGTTACAAGGGTACAATAATAACAATAAGGGGGTTACACTAACAACAATAAGGGACTATACTAGTAATATAGGGACCTAACATTGCCCCAATAGGCCTCCAACACAATCTAGTGACTTGTCTCGAGTCATTCTTGTCTAGCTTCCTGCATCTTAGCTTTGAGCACATGTACCGAAATTTTAAATGGAAGAATGAATATTGTGCTTTGCGATGTAGCGCTCTGTGCTTCTTCGACCAATTTCTGCGTGTTGGGACCTTTAGTAGCCAGGATGATGCTTCACTATGTTTGCTGCAGGTTCTTGAGGGCTGTATCAATGTGCTGCGAGAGGTGCATGACCTCATCTGCCCATTGATTCTTTCTTTCTTCCAATATATTCTCTTGCCAGTGTAGTGTCTCAATATATTATTGGATGGCATGGCTCTCCTGCAACCAAGATAGTATTTCAGTGGTCACAAGGGTTAGCACCGCAACCCAAATGTCATCAAATTGTTGTTCTTTGGCCCTGAACTCCACCTTGGGCTGCCGGATGACAGGGTCATTTTGAACAGAAGTCTAAAGACCCATGGATTCTTCAAGAAATTGGATACCAACATTCACAAAAAAAGTAATTTTCGCAATAAATTCTTAGACTATTGCAACTGCAACATGTTGTGCATGTACTTCGAGAAGCATTTTTAGCTACAGCTTCATCTAGATATCAACGATCTTTTGCTCAAGTTCTGTGCAGACGGTCATGATCTAAGAGCGCGATGCCTTGCGCGCAGCTACCAGGCTTTCGAGCTTAACTTTTGGCATGACCATGGTAGGTACTGTGACCTCTGGCAGCTCACCGGAGAGTTAATCAATCATTTCTTCTAGTGCTGCGCATTGATCCTCGATCGCTCAATGTGCCTCCTCTACATTCTTTTGCTCCTTCTGCATCAATGCTGCTTTCTGTTGAAATTTTGTGGCCACTTTGAAGGCATGGAACTCTTGGTACTGCAACTCTTCCATGATCATTGTGTGTATAGCATGGAGTTTTTCTCTGGGAAACATCGCCAAGTTGAGGCCAACCTCTGTGCAAGCTTGCACATTACCGCACAAGTTAGCTTGCTCTACTATAACTGCAGGTCCCAGAATCTAAATCATCTAGCTATCTAGGGGGGATGGAAGCACAGTGATGATGGGCTATGTGCTTTCTTTTCTGATGCTGGATGGCTACGCTCTCGCTTTCTATAGGCGTGCTTGCTTCATGATGTCTTGAATCACACTCTCTTGTACCTTCAGCTCCTGAAGACCCAGTTGTACATTTGTAAGGACCGATTTGTACTGTGCTTCCAAATCATTCCGGAGGTCCTCAGTTTCAGTCTTGACCATTTTCTCAATCTTTTTGAGGTCATATTTTGTGAGGGTCATGACCTTTGTCCATGCTTGCTTGGATCCCTTTCTCTTTTTGCGCAGGCCCATAGAGGCTTGATATCATCTCTTATTTCCTTTTGATGTCTACATCATAGGTGCCCTGGTACTGTCACTGTCTCTCTCTTCTACCCCCTTCTCCAGATCAACAGTTTAACCTGTTGTGGTGGGTTCATGCTTTGTCTCTGCATCCTTCTCCCACATATCCTGCTGCGTCTCCTTGCCTGTATCCTTCTGCTAATCCTTGTCCTTCATTGTGTGTGGCTTTGTTAGGGTTTTGATAGGCCCCAAAGAGGATGCCCCACCAATATGGTGTGCTTCTAACCATAACGCGGGCCAATTCTTCATCACGCACGCAAGATCATCCTCCCTAATCATATAGGGGAGTTCATACCAAACACCCTAACCATCCCCTTTTGGGGGCATGTGGATGTTGTGAAAAGTGGCTTTGAAATTGGCTATATGCTTGTACTAATCATACAATGTTGGTGATAAGCATGGCTTGGACTGCACCACTTGAAAAAATTCCAAGTCAAATAAGACCCATAACATTTTGTTCTATGTGACACGGGAAGGAACCTTGGAGTTCCACATTGTTTCATAGCACGCAAATTTGCACAGATTTGGCTCGATATCTGGGAACTGAGACTCAGTTGACATCTACCATATGATGAGTGCAATAAAAAGTAGCAACCATGCATAATAGAAGTGTTTCCCCTCCTCCTGTGCCTCGCGTACATTCTCTAGGAACTTGGTGCACAGGTACTGAGCCCATTTATACTACAGTTCCTTTTTGAACTGCCCAGCTAAAGAAATTATGTGAGATGGGACTTATTTTGGTTGACACTTCTGCATAAGCTTACAAGAGAGGATTATTGCGCCAATTTTCACTACGGGGTCATTTATTTTACAGACAAGGAATCCCCAAGTGTTGTGAGATACCTTGTAATATTTATTGACCTTCTCCGCCACTTTCTTCTCTTGGATTTTTCCTCTAAAGGCCACCACAAGGTCCGCCCCATGACTGGGAAGGTTGGTGATCTGATGTATCAGATCGAAATCAATAGGAATGCACTATGTGAGCCTTAATAAGTCATCATGCACCAGGGTGAGCAACTAGCACACACAAATGTCATTCACCGCACTATGTCCAAAGTGCAGGATGCTCAACAAATTCAATAGCCCTGACTTCTACATACCAAATGCCTAGGGATTTCGATCGACTTTGATCACACTCTCATCATAGGGGACTTGTTCCAAGTAAATTGTGGTCGCAAGCTCAGGGAGATTCTTCTGGTAATCTAGGTCCTAGTCTTCCATCTTCAACAAGGGGATCTTCATAAACATCTCCCCCTCAAATCGAACGTCTTGAGGGAGTAGTGGGGTGTTGATTTATTATTGGACCTTGTCCAGGTCCTTTGGAATATTTACAGATGATTTGTGTGGTGCCATGTACTTGGTCAACCGCAAGATCATACCGACCTCTCTAACCTCATCTTCCTTGATAATTGTTTCAGGAAATTCCGCCATAGGTCTCTTTTGGCACTCAACAACGGTCGACTGAGGCTTCAGGGTCTTCTGGGGTGGATACTTTTAGGACCCCAAGGATTGCCCCTTATTAGATTTCCGCAGTTGGGGTGCAGGCGCAAGGGTTTCGGCGACCAATGCAGGGGTCTCTTTGGCCGACGTTGCAGAGGGTGTGGGCTCAGTGGAAGTCATATTTAGCGGAATGAGATAACCCAACCCTCAGCTACACAACTCTTCATAAAAAATTAGGTTGATAACAGACATAAGCTTTAGGCAACTCACAAATAAAAAAAGCCCAAATCAAATGGAAATAAAAGGGAGCTAATGTAGCCCTTCCTGTTATATTTATAGTGACGGTGCGGCCTAAGTAGTCTGATGTTCATTAATATAGCCCAATAAATGATAAAACGACTCCAAATTTGGCATAATCTACTCATTAAATGCAATTTAGTTGGTCCTCTAAATGGTAATAAAGTTGTCTTATCTATATTTACTATTCCAATAGCTAGTTTTTAACACATCTATGACTTGGTTACCCTCCTAGCGCAACGTTTGTGTGGCTGTCTCACTTGTCTACAAATTTGTCTTCCTTGTCATGCAGACCAACTTTCCCAAAACTTGACAGATTGTTTTACGACCCTGCATGCTCTCACAACTATCTCGAGCGCTAAGACACTCCTCCAGCCATATAGTCATTTGGCGCGTGTAGGGATAGGGATATCCCTGTAAGGTTTCAATCGAATTCCATTTACATACCGAGGAAGGTCATTACCTCCTAATGTGGTCAGCAGGACCCTTCTTCCCTCTGTGAACTCCTTAACCACATAAGGTCCAAGCCAATGCATTTTGAACTTCCCTGGGTGGCATGCAAACTTGCTATCATATAAAAAAACCAAATCATCTTCCTTAAAAATCTTCTATCTAATGTGCTTGTCATGCCAATCCGTTTCGTTCACCTTTTGGACCTACTGATGGAAACCTACAATGAATCAGTCCTCTTCCAATGCGACCAAATATTAAAATTTTTCTTCCATAATATCCTGCTCAGCCATGTTAGTGGTTTCTGCAATGCGTAAACTTGGGACAATATACTCCATTGGCATAACAACTTCCTTCCCAGACACCATTATGAAAGGTGTCTTTCCTGTCAACTTATTGCATGTGGTCCTATATGCCCATAGAACTCCAGGCACGTGCACATCCCAATCATTTCGATTAGAATTGAAAATATTAGTGAGCACATTATCCAATATCTTATTAGAAGCTTCCACTGCAACATTTGCTTCAGGGTGTTATGGCATATTTTTCTAATGGTGTATAGGAATTATTCGGTCAAAGCTTTAATTGCTTAATTTACAAAGTGGGTTCCTTGGTCACTCATCAAGATATTTAGACACCCAAACCATGTCAATATATTTTCAAAAATGAAGTGCACAGCTATTTCAACACTACAGGCTTTCACAGGTGCAACCTTGGCCCATCGGGTCCCATAGCCTGTCGTAGTGATTATATAGCACGCACTCGTCTTCTTTCCTGGACAGGTGAACTATCATTTTCCCAATTAAGCTGACCATATGCTGTTGGGCTGGTCTAGTATTCATCCCATGTAGTTAACTTATAAATATGGTCAACATCATCGTCTGTGCACACCATATCTGTGTATCTTTCTCCTTCTGTAGGGTCCAAAGGGACCATAACCCAGGTTCCATTAATTTCAAACACCATACATCTGTGCTTAAGGTTAATGATGCCATCCATATCGATAGCCCAATACAAACCCAAAATTTCAGGATATGGGTCAGTATCATCAACAATCTGGATAAATTCAAAGTCTGCGACCACCCAGACTCCTTCAATATCCATGACTACCTATGAGAGTCTTCCTAATGGGATGATATTTTTCTGATTCACCATGTGCAACTGAATAGTGGACCATTCAGAATTTGGTCCTCCCATTCGCTGCCAAGTATGATTTGGTAAGATATTCGCATTAGACCCTAAATCCAAGATAACTTGATCCATTTCGTATGCACCGATCTGAGAAGTTAAGTGCATTTCCCGTCCTGTTCTTATTTTATGTAATATTCCAAATTTTTCCTTCAATAAATTGGAATATTAACTTTTGATATTTTCAATTAGGAGTTGAATAATTGGGTGAGAAGGCCCATTCACAATAAAAACATGGATAAAATCCCTCTAGTATGAAAGGGGATCAACCCTGGAACTATATTTCACACCCTCATGTGTGAAAGGGGACATTTGCAAAGAGGCTAGGTCAAGTTTGACCAAGTCAAACATTGCAGAGGTATGAGGTGGAAAACATCTTATGGGATAGCGCAGAGAAAGAGGAGGGAATATTCCTTGAATGAGGAAAACCTAAAAGAGTGGGACCCATGGAGAGGGAGCTCTCATGTGTTTAAAAGGAGGGCAAGGCAGCCATTGTTTCATATGCATATGATTATAGATTTCTTGTCTGTTTAGACTATTGGCATTCTCCACTTGTTCAGCTGAGTTGTTGTGCTTCTTAGCACAAGGATTTATTGCTTAGGAGTCCTTCTCCTTTCTTGAGAAGCCTCTTGAAGGAGTTGTACTGATTTGCCTCAAATCTAGGCTTGAGGCCAAGCATCCTCCTCTAGGACAACGTTATTGCTACAATAGCATAATGTTGTGTTGCAGGGATGTTGCAGTGAGGAGTCACAACAAATCTTCCATCACTTATTTTTCAGAGGGAGATTCTTTCTTTCCTTTGGAGGATTATTTTGCAAGCCATTGGAGATTATTTCAGATCTTGGCATTGGGCCAACTCATTCCTTTGCCCCTACAGTGCAGTTTGCTTCAGTAACTGTGTTATTTTCATAGAGCACTTGCTGTGGGGTTTTGCAGTGTTGATTGGAGGGTGAGATCTTCAGTGTAAGGAACAACCTTCCACTTGAGAGATCCATTGGAGGAGATATTGATATTAGATGCAACATCTTTAGTATTCTCCATCCAGTTCCATTTTCCGAGTTGTAGCTGCTGCCCAACAACTCCAACATTTTTTCCATTTTGTATATTTCAGCCAATCCTTCGGAGGATTGTTGTATTGTTGTTTCCAGGGGTTGAAAGCTTGCTCCCCCTTATTTCTTGAGCCATATATTTTCATATATTTCTGTTATTATGTAATATGGAGCAGTACCTCTTATAAACTGCGTCCTCTTAGCCTGCAGAAATACATGTGTAGCAGTGTTCTTCCATTTCATGTACATGTCCCTTTTGAGGCTGCATTGCTTTGCTTGATGGCTCTTTTCTCGAGGATTTGTATATCATTTCTGCTATAACACATATTTTTTGGCTATATGAATCTTTATGTGCCTAGGCTTATTAAAAAAATGCTATTGTTCCAGCTCTTGTTCAAGTATTGTTGCAGTCCCTTCATCGGACACTTTTTGAGGAAATCTAAGTGTGGGAGATTTGTTTAACCCACTTAGAAGGATTTATTTGGAGCCTCCTCTTGGATTTAGGACTTAGATACATGGATATAAGGGATCCAGGTCCTGGTTTTAATTCCTATAGCAGCTATTATTGGAAAATATGTTTTCCAGTCATGCCTTGCTAACTGTTCCAGATTTGGAATATTACAGTGGTATCAAAGCAACTTTCTTTGGTTAGCCTATGATTCTAAGCCTAAGAAGATCAGAATGATGAAGAAGATGAGATTACTGTCATCATTTTTCAGATCTAGAGAGGACCTCTCCAAGGAGGTCAAGAGGATTGAAGAAAAAGAATAGGAAGGACCATGCACTTCCTATTCTTAGCAAGAAGAAGACAATGAGCATGGAAGATACTTGGATCATTTGCTTCTAAGTAAGTAACTTGTTGAGTACAAATCTCAACCTAGAGCCTTAAAGGAGACTCTAGCTTTTCCACATTTCATCCAGTTAAAGGAAGAGAAGAGACCCTACCACATAAGAGAAATCAGAGGAAATAGATTTATGTTGTCTACCTTTGATGGATCATGTACAACAGAAGCTTGGGTGAGAAAGTTAGAGGCATTTTTCCTACTACATCCTGTAGCAGGGGAGAATCTGTTGAGATCTCAGTGTTGCACTTGGAGGGTGACACCTATGTTTGGTGGTTCAACCACTTGAGCCATGCAAGGGTGAAAATTTTTACAGAGTTCACTCAAAGGTTGATCAAAACCTTTGATGGAGAAATAAAAAAGGAAAAGAAGCTCACACCACCATTTGAGGAGCCTTGTGATAACGCTGTCATGCTCTTGGAGGAGCAGTCACATGCATCAACAGTTTGGGAAGCCAACAATTTGGAGGAAGGAACTCTTGTAGCCCTACAATAAGTTCCCAAACATCATCAAGGTATGAAAAGATTTCCACAATCTATTATTGCAGCAAATTATTTTGATAATTGTGGAGATTTACTTTTACATGACCAAGGGTCAAATCCCATTGCTACTATAGAGAATCTTGGTTGCACTACACTGTGAAACATGGAAACATTCAAGGAGGAAGCAAACCATCATTCTCATGAGCTATTGTTGGATTGTACATCACACTTGAGGTTGGGGTTTGAAGACTTGAAGAAAGATGGTAGACATTTTGGAGTGAGAAACCCTTTCTCCTTTCAAGATGACACTTTCTCAATCAGCTCCTCTTAGCTCAAAGAGGAACTTATACTTTCAGCAGATCCAAGACCTCATCGGTTTTGGAGGACTATTGTTGAGAGGGAGGTCTCGTGGAGAGATCTCATTAGAGGTGCACTTCAACACACCATGGAGTGCAAAGATTTTCTTCCTTTCTCATAGGAGCAGATAGAAGATGGAGGACATCTTAGGATGGATAGAATCTCTCATGCTTGTGTTGGACATTCCTTGAACCATGCACATCATTATGGGAGGTTTTTTCCCACCACCTATTTGGGTCCTTATAGGGTCTCATTGATCCTTGAGAATATTTCATTTCAAAATCCCATGAGATGCAAAGATAGAAATTTGGTTTGGGAGGATGGTAACCCTCATGGGAGGAGTACCAAGATGAAGAGAAGAAGAAAGCATCCACAAGTGAGTGAGTGGATGTGGTTGATGAGAAAGGAGATGGAAGGCTACTTTCAAATATATGACACTGGGCAGCAGGAGGCTTTGCTGCGTTGGCTCCTCTTGAAGGAGTTTGGCCATCACTTGGCATGTCCTCTTCCAAGGAGGATAGGGATAGAGGAGAGATGGTAGGATAATTGCATTATTGGGAAACATAGAGTATGGATGCATGGTGTTGATGTGATACCCATATCATTCATTGTGTCTCCATCACATGAGTTGTATGATGGAAGTATGTGGAGGCAGCAAAACATTTTGTTGCTTTGCTGTTCTTGGGAGAGCAAGAGCAGATTTTCTCTCACAATTTGCATGATGTTGTAGGAGGAGGAGATGGCATTATATCCTTGGCTTTAGATGATAGAGAGTTACTTATACCTTGGGAGGAACTTCTTATTTGTAGTAGCATTACTAGAGGAGTCTTTGACAAGGAGCATGTCAAAGAACAAAGCTTTTTATTGACAGGAGCTTATTTGCATGAGCTCACAATGTTGTCACTTTGGAGCAGGAGTATATTGATGGAGTGTCCCCAAGATCAATTCACATTGTATGCACTTGTTGAAAAAGGAGGAGGTGATGATGATAGAGTAGTGGATAGAGGCATCTATCACTATGACATATTCTTCTTGACTTGGGTTTCCAAGCATGAGGAGGATTATCTTCTTGCAACACATGGTTCATTCTTCTTCATAGCATGCCAAAACACTATGGAGGAATCAATCATGGATCCATGTACCATATTACTTCCAAAATGTGGTAAGAAGTTTTTTTATACATTCATTAATTTGCATACTCTTACCATTACTGTGCAATGCATTGCTTCACAAGAGGGCAAGCTTGTCATACTGCTCCATGGACAAAATTGGGCCAATTTTTATGATGGAGACAACCATATTTTATATGGATTTGGGCAAGTGTTTTCTTTGATGTATGATCAGTTGATATACTCAGCCATTTTCTATTTATCATTAGATATTATGACATACATAATTATCCATGTAACACAAAACAACTTGCCATGTGATTTTCTAAAGCAACAGTTTGGAAAACTGCGCTGTCACTATTGGGAAAACTGTTGGTACCTTCTTGCACCACATGAAACCTTCATAATTTTCATCATTTTGTTGCTGATCGTGACTTCATTTTCTGATATGGATCAGATTTTTATATGAAGCACGATTATGAGATTGAGACATGAGTTGGATGTGTCCTTGAGGGGAGAAAGTTCCCACATTTTCTGCACTACATGTTCTAATGGGAGCATGGGAGGAGGTATGGCCACCAAAGTCACATATATGTTCTCTTTTGAGGTGAACCATGAGATTTATATTCATCCATTGTATAATCATGGGAAAGTATTTGATCATGTATTTTTGTTACATTCAGCCATTTAGTATTCATTAGTAGATGTGATGAATTTTGTATGTCACTTGCCATGTTCCTTTCTGAGATTGTAGTGGATGAAACTATGCTGTGTCCTCTTGAGATATTGTTTGTATCATGAAACATCATGTAAAGCTTGTAGAAAAATTCTCATTGGGATACTCTATGATGATCTTGTCCTATTCATCATGGATGGATTTTTTTGGGCCAGCTTGTTCTTCAATGTTGGAGGAGGAATATTTGGGATTGTTCTTCATTTTTCCACTTGAGGGCAATAATTTTGCAACCTAGGATGATCACATGCTCTAAAATCATCATGAGTGGAGAGAAGGATATCTTGGGGTAATCTATGATGCTTACCATGTTCACATTTTCAGCCCACCTTCATTTCTGGAGCTTGAGGTGGAAGGAGATTTTCAGGAGTTGCCATGTTTGGAGGCGACTCATATTCTTTGGATGATTGCTTGGGGGTGGAGGATCCACATGGGGAAGATATTCCTCATCACATTTTAGACTCCATGCCTTGGGTGGAGACTTTATAGTTCTATCCTTGAAGTTTCTTTAGGACAAGAAACATTTGGGAGGGGAGGATTGTAATATTCGAAATTTTTCCTTCAATAAATTGGAATATTAACTTTTTCTATTTTCACTTAGGAGTTGAATAATTGGGTGAGAAGGTCCATTCATAATAAAAAAAATGGATAAATCTCTCTAGTATGAAATGGGATCAACCTTGGAACTAGATTTCACACCCTCATGTGTGAAAGGGGACATTTGCAAAGAGGCTAGGTCAAGTTTGACCAAGTCAAATAGCGCAAAGGTATGAGGTGGAAAACATCTTATGGGATAGAGCAGAGAAAGAGGAGGGAATGTTCCTTGAAGGAGGAAAGCCTAAAAGAGTGGGACCCATGGAGAGGGAGCTCTCATGTGTTTAAAAGGAGGGCAAGGCAGCCATTGTTTCATATGCATATGATTATATATTTCTTGTCTGTTTAGACTATTAGCATTCTCTAGTTGTTCAGCTGAGTTGCTGTGCTGCTTAGCACAAGGATTTCCTGCTTAGGAGTCCTTCTCCTTTCTTGAGAAGCCTCTTGAAGGAGTTGTACATATTTTCATCACATCTAGGCTTAAGGCCAAACATCCTCCTTTAGGACAGCGTTATTGCTGCAACAACATAATGTTGTGTTGCAGGGTGTTGCAGTGAGGAGTCACAACACCTCTTCCATCACTTATTTTTTAGAGGGAGAGTATTTATTTCCTTTGGAGGATTCTTTTGGAAGCCATTGGAGCTTATTGTAGATTCTGGCATTGGGCCAACTCATTCCTTTTCTCCTACAACGCATTTTTCTTCAGTATCTGCGTTATTTTCATAGAGCACTTGCTGTGGGGTTTTGCAGTGTTGATTGGAGGGTGAGATCTTCAATGTAAGGACCAGACTTCCACTTGAGAGATCCATTGGAGGTGATATTGATATCAGATGAAACATATTTAGTCTTCTCCATCCAGTTCCATTTTCTGAGTTGCAACAGCTGCCCAACAACTCTGACATTTTTTCCATTTTGTATATTTCAGCCAATCCTTCGGAGGATTGTTGTATTATTATTTCCAGGGGTTGAAATCTTGCTCCAGATTATTTATTGAGCCATATATTGTCATATGTTTATGTTATTATGTAATATGGAGTAGTACCTCTTATAAACTGCATCCTCTTAGCCTGCATAAATACATGTGTAGGAGTGTTCTTCCATTTCATGTACATGTCCCTTTTGAGGCTGCATTGCTTTGCTTGATGGCTATTTCCTCAAGGATTTGTATATCATTGCTGATATAACACATATTTGTTGGCTATATGCATATTTATGTGCCTATGCTTATTAAAACAACGCTGTTGTTCCAGCTCTTGTTCAAGTATTGTTGCAGTCCCTTCATTGGGCACTTTTTGAGGACATCTAAGTGTGGGAGATCTGTTTAACCCACTTAGAAGGATTTATTTGGAGCTTCATCTTGGATTTAGGACTTATATACATTGATATAAGGGATCCAACTCCTGGTTTAAATTCCTGTAGCAGCCATTACTAGAAAATGTGTTTTCCAGTCATGCCTTGCTAACTGTTCCAGATTTGGAATATTGCATTTTATTCTTATAAATATTATTAAAAAAAAATTTCTCTATCAAGGGTTGTTCCTTCTCTGCGCAGTGGTCAATTAATTCTTTGAGGTTCTCAACTACCTTATTATTGTGCAATAATTTAATACAAGCTTACAAGAAGGGCTTTAACTCTACATTCCCTTTGACCACCTCCATAGGCTTTCTTGATGCTTTAGATGTTGATGCACCCGTCTCTATGAAATCAATATTTTCTTCTTAAAAAGTCAACTTTCCCCTCAATAATTTGAATCCTTCATTCTTTTTAGGTGCCTTTTGGATCCAGAGATTAGTATCAGGATTTTTTCCTTTGTCTTCACTAGTTTTTGCACCGCTTCTAGTGACAATATTCACACTTGGTTATTTTTCGCGCAACTCAACTCTTACCATCTAAATATTTTGAGTGGGAGTTTGCGGTTTCTTTTCCTACATCCTTGCAAATAATACAGGGAACTATTCAATAACATGATCAAATTTTCTACAATAGCTGCAGGATTGTTGTGTTGGGTTTGGAAAATCACGTGCGTAATGACCAACATCTTCACAGTTATAGCAGATGAGTTGTCCCCTTCCTCGACCAACTCCTCCTCTTCCTCGGCCTCAGCCTTGGAATCCACTGCATCCATATGGAGATGCAGGTGATGCTAGTTCCCATCCTTCTGACTGCATCCTATATAAGCCAACTCGGTCAATCATCAAATCGACGCTGTGAAAGTTCTACTCATCATGTTCTACCGATCGGAAAAATTTGTAGAAATTTTGGTTAAGCTCAGGGATATATTTACCAATCCTTGGGAAAAAGTTTGTCGTGTGCATACCAGTTGCTTGAAAAATCACGCACCATATTTTAGGAGTGCCACTTGGTCCTACTGCGCTCTTAATAGGGCTTGGTCCTCTAACTGTTAGATAGTCACTATATACTAGACACTAATATTTATGATGCCCTTTAACTTTACACCGTATACACCCCACATCTTCGCATGTGTCCTTCCCCTTATCATGGTGCAAGATTTGTATTTCTATGTGTAGTGCAACTAGTTGATTTTGAATCTACTGAGCCCCAGCCTGCGCAACTGGGATAGGTGAAGCTTCAAATTTCATTTCAATCTCCACATCTTCAGCCCACGTCGCAATATTCTATTGATTTAAGGGATGACGCAGATGCAGTAGCAACATGGAAATGAACCATTCTTTATCTTGCATATCAACAATAGTAAATCATCCATCTCTGATGGTGCTCTTCAACCGTTGATTGGCCTCCCATAAAAACTCATTTATTTCTTGGTAGATTTCCTTTAACTTAGTCACGCACTAGGCATATGATTTCAAACTTTTGAATTGTTCCTTCACTGCGGCCTTCAAATTTTCATTTTTTTCATAATTTAGGGTTCTTCGCTTCATACCTTATGTACCACTCCAACGCGAGTTCTTGAAATGCAGTAGCCAGCTGCACTTTCTTAACATTATCATTGTTGATATATTTGCTGTGCATACAACATTTGTAACAAACCAGAATAGGTCTATTTCTTCGTTCCTGATACAATGAAAATTAGGTAATTTCATGGAAGCGACCATATCAACGTATAATGGTGGAGGTGGAGGTGGAGTGGATGTCTTGTTAGAGTGAGATGATTTTGGGAGTGGAGTGGGTGGGATCTAAACTATGGTGAATGACCCAAGACTATCTTGACATTGCAATTCCTCTTCTTCAGAGTGCACAGATTCACCAGAGCTACTGATTTCAGACTCCTCGTCACTGTCAGATTTACCTTTAATAGGGCTGTAAAAAAAAAATTCTTATAGATCTACTCTGTGATTTCTTCCAGTGCGTGTATTCGGGCCTCTACAAGACATTCACTCAATATGGCTGCACATAGTAACCTGTTCACACAATAGCATTTTAATCCATAGTTTCGAAGAGTGCAGGAAATTACCTCTAGGACGCTTGAAAAATATCCTTTCAGCTTCAGAGAATGATAAAAATTTATCAATAGAGAATTCACTCACAAATCCTCCCAGGACACTATCGATCTAGTGATCTACTTTGCGAGTGATATTCTTGCTAGATTTCTCCAATCGTTGTACCAACTCTTAGTGATCGCGTCATCCTTTTTGTAGGTCTGGAATTCAATAAGTCAAGACAACCACTCTTGCAACTCGATCACAAAGGAAGAAAAAAAAATCATGGACCTCTTTATAGATATACCTTTGTGCCCAATATTCAATAGATAATTTAGAGTTTTTGTTTTCTTGGATTGCAAATTCACATATCTTCTTGTCAAGCCAATATTGCAATTTGTTCTCTTTCGGGTGCCACATCAAATCTCCCTCAAAATGATCCCGGTCCGGAAAATGAAACCATTTGTTGGCTTAAGGGCTTCTGACCCAAGTTCAGAGTAATCACACAACCAACAAAACCCTCCAACTACTGGCCCTTTAAGCAGTGATATGTTGGTGGAGACCAGGGTCTCACCCAAAGAAATATGGGGGGGTGCTGGAAGCAGGTTCCCACATCCTGAGGGAGATTTTTGATGTGGATCCAACAGATCTAATTCCTACTGCCTTGTGCGCAAATTCATAGAAATAGATCTAATTACAGACAGAAAATAAAGGAGATGTGCATGCCTAGATAGTGACAAACATACTCATCGCTTACGTATTCAGTGATTGTTACAAAATAAACCCTTATGCAAAAATATTAATATACCTCATATCCAATACTTAAGCAGAAAAATATTCACGCATAAATTCAATGTACCAATGTGACTAAAAATTACAGAAACACATATGCATTAAAAATAACAAATCAAGATATGTAATAATCAACAGATAATGCGCATAAGAAATCTAAGATAATCACGATTACAATTATATAAAGTCAAAGTTTGCCAAAATAGCCTTCTTATTAAGACATATGTTGGAAATTTTGTCATTGATGGCAAAGGAGCACAAAGGAGTAGCACCTGAACCAACAATAAGGCAAAGTAGAAGACAGGGAACAAAGGCAGCAGAGAGGTAGCAGAGGAAGCAAAGAGAGAAGCAAAGTGGCAGAGAGGTAGTAGAGGGGTTGGAGAGTAGTGAAGAAGAAGTTTTGCATTACATGAGTATGATGAGACTCTGTAATTGGGGGTCTAAATGCGTCTATGATGCTGTGGTGTTCTGCAGATAATTGAAGAAAATCCATATCCTGTTCAGAGGCAGAGTTAGAGAAGGACTATTGATTTTGACTTAAAAATCTGGCCAAAGACGAGAATTTTGTTGTAATTGAGTTCATACAAATAGATGAAGTATTTGTTTGTGAATTTTGTGTATTTAAAGTTATGTGGTTATTCATATCATGAAATCTATGACATATCTCTGAGTTTTTGTAGTCAGTTATGAACTATAGAAGGAATAAGGACCTGCAGATCTTATAAGGTTTCAATGTAATTATCGAATGCACAATTCTAAGTTGAAGGGCTTGGTTATAGTCCCTTGGAAAGATTGAGTACCCACTAAATACTGAACATTGAATGTGTTAATCCTGTGTGTAGGAGTCAATAGAAACCGATGAGGTTCAGTCCCTTGTAATGAAGAATGCAATCGATGTCAGAAGTTGGTTATTGAATCTGGTTAAATCCATATTGCAACCCTGTTTGACTATAATCGATATTGCTAGATCCAATCCATGACATTAAGCAAAGAAGACGAGGGTTTAGGTAAATTGGAAGGGTTGTATTCAAACTGAAGGCGCAGAGGGTTAATGTCTGTTCGAATAAGTGTTGAAGAAGGCTTAGAACGTGAATGCAATGGAACAGTGAACTGAGAGCTGTGAGTGATGAAACCGTGTAGGCATTGAATAATTGGCGGAGTCAAAAGTTAAGTTGGAACCATAATTAGATGGCACTATTTGAAATGAACAAGAAGCGATGAGTATGAGGTCGCATGAGAAATATAAAGCAGAACTATGTATCAAAGGAAAGAAGAACCCGAATGAGAATTTATAACCACAGGAATGAGATGTTTGTAGTGCGCGGAGCGAAGTCATAAGAAGGAAGCATAGTGGAGCAATTGTGCATAAAGAATAGAATTAGTGTTGAAGAAATTATGTCGATTAAATGTTTGAACTCGAAGGGAAATGGAACCTTGAGCTGGTCGTGGAACCATGAGGAGCTATAGTGGACATGGTTTCAGAGATTAAAACCAGCTGCATTGCGCACCCTCAAGAATGGTAAGCAGATTTTGAAATTGGAATGCGATTCCACTTGCTGGTTGACACGCGTCCAAAAGTGGTATTATAAACCCACTCACGTCGCGTAAATTTTAAGCATTAAAGTTCGGGACTCAAAAAACCGTGATATTCACATCCACTGTTGGATCATGGGATGAGAGCATGACAATCCTAGAGCCGTTGGATGGCAAACGAGTGTTAACTGTTGGGCCCCATCTCCATCGCGTGAGTTTGAGAATTAAACAGCAAGCGCTTTCACCGCGTGATTATTGTCGAATTTTTCAGTGAAGGCACAACGAGTTTCTAACCGTTGGATGACAAGTTAGGTACTGTGGGCCAAAAACCTTATGTTAGTATTTAAATATAAACCAAATTTAATACGCAAGTGGGACCCTTTTTCATCGCACCAAACTGTTGGAGGATGCGATTGCGATATTGCGATCACGATAAAGAATGTAGACCCGATAAGGTATGAACTGCGACTTTTTATGTGGTTGAGTTCCGGCTTTAAGGGCAACAAAGTGGGCCCGGGGTGTTAAGTTGTGTTGCGCATTGTTTAATACAAGGTCGAACCCCGTATAATGAAATGATGTGTAGGGCTTGCACACATTATGTTAGTGGTTGAGATTTAAACCAAGGCCCAAGGTTTATGTTAATGTTATAACACTCGAATCGAGAGTATATATATGTATACTATATGGTAACGCGAATCTTGTATGGAATGAGTTATATGCTGGGCGCATTACTATGTGTTGAGGTTTAATGTTAGTCGAGCTGGAGAAATAATGAAAAGGATTATTTAATGATCGCATGTGGGTTGCACAAAGGGTTAATACATTGATAATTATTCATTGAAGATTGAGGGGTCTAATGTAAGCCACAATTTATTAATGTTTATAATGTTTGATTGGTGAATACATATGTATGGCAGTATATATATATATTATATGATAAGCCGAACCTCACATGAAAGGGAACGATAAAGTATGGCACGAGGCTTGTTAATCCTCGCATTGGCAAACACATATATTACAATGAATCAAAGTTTTATGTGAATTTCCTAGATTTAAATTCAGCAGTTATTTATATTGTAACGCAGTTATATATATACAGCAGACACATAATTGCAGTGAACAGGTGAATATGCACAGGAATGAGAATGTGGTTTTGACAGGTGTACAAGCACAAAAAGCAGAAGAATATGCAGAAATGAAAAAGACAGTGAACAGATTATACAGAACAGTTACGTGACTGCTGCAGATACACAATTGAAGTGAACAACAGAGGTATGAAGAAAAATTTCTTAACAACAGCAGAAAAGACAAAACCAGCAAAGCCAAAGGCCAGAAAATGGGCTGAGTGAAATTGTTTTTATGTAACTGAAAATGTGAATGTAAATGTTGTAATTGATTTTATATTGTTTGTGATGCATTGGAAAGTCTCTGGAGGAAAACAAAAATCCCACTGTAATATTGAAATTAGTACATATTGTTATATTTTTTCTGAATGAGATGGTAAAAGAGATGAGAAGGTAGAAGGCAAAGAGGCATGGAGGTCCATTTCAAATTCCCTAAGGAATGCTAACATTCACAAGGAAATCTCTATAAATGATATCACCTTGATATGCATAGAGAGGTTAGGAGGTTAGAGAATGTTGAAATGAAACAGTGAAGCAGAGAAGAAAGGAGGAGATGATAGAGAATTTGAGAAGATGAAGAGATGATACAAGGTAGATATGAGGACTGATGGACATCAAAAAAGAAGGAACAGAAAAGAGCTGATATCCAAGGTAAATCAACAAGTGTTTTCTTTTGAAAGAGTAAGGATGTTGGAGCTTCCCTATCATGTTGTAGCTTGATAGATGTCAGTTGTAGCTGACTGAGGTAGGAGCCTCCTCTAGGTTGGTGCCTAGAGAAAATAGATGGGAGTTGGTGCTTCCACGTCAAGTTGTAGCTTGATAAAATGTCAGTTGTAGCTGACTGAGGTTGGAGCCTCCTGTAGGTTGGTGCCTGCAGAAAATTGATGGGAGTTGGAGCTTCCTTGCAAGTTGTAGCTTGCATAATTGAGGTAGGAGCCTCCTGTGGGTTGGAGCCTACAGAAAATCAGTGGTGAGAGGGAATTGGAGCTTTCATTTGCATCAAAACAATAATAAGATGTGGTTTTCTCCCTTTACAGGTTTCCACTTATATCTAGTGTCTATGTGCATGATGTCTATGTGTTGATATGGTATATATATTCTGCTTAATACTTGCTGCTCACTTATTAAGACTGCTGGTACATTATCTAATCTGATTATTAATTGCTGCTCACAAATAAAGATTGCTCACATATTATGTTGATCATGAAATGAAGCTGTTAATAAAGTTTAATGAAAAGTTTTAAAAGTCCATGAATGTGATAAACTGATTCACCTCCCCCTCTTAGTTTATCTAAGGGTTCAACAATTGGTATCGGAGCCAGGTTCCTTTGGAGTAAGCCTAATAGCTTGAAGGAGATCTGGTTGAGTCATGGACTAGCAAAATGTACCTGTGTTAAGTACAACAAAATTTTCTGAATGGAGAGATAAGGTTAAAGCAGGATTATTGGCTTATGAACCTAAGGTTTGGAAACTTGTATGTGATGGTTACTACACAGACTCTCCCTCGATGCAAGAACAACATAGGAATTCCAAGGCAAAATGTGTGATATTCAACAATATTCATAACAAGGATCTTGAGTTAATAATGGATTTAACCTCTGCAAAATAAATCTGGGATAGATTGCACTTCATGCATGGAGTACACACTAAGGACTGCACTGTCAAGAAGGAGAAGAGAATTAAGAAGAAGAAAAATTCATGGCAACAGGAAATTGTTCAATCAAATGAGGTACTTACTAGTGTGAATGGTAGTAAGAACCATGAAGAAATTGCAGCTGAGGAAAAAACCAAACTTGACACAACCCTGAATGAAATAGAAAGATTGAAGAATGAAAACAAAGACCTTAAGACATTGGTACAAATATGTGACGAGAAAGAATATGAAGATAAGAAGGAAATTGTTGGCCTGAAGACACAACTTGAAGAAGCAAGGAAATTTGAAGACACTCTGATGCAACAAATGAAAGAGAAAATTCTAGAATGTGAGAAACTGGAAGAAGAAGTAGTGTGCCTAAGAAAGAAATTAGAAAAATCCCAAAGATAATTATTATTGAATACTCCTTAAATGAAAAGCTCTGGACAGTTGGACCAAATTCTCAATGCTCAAAGATCTCCTCTCATAAAGGCTGGGATAGGATATGAAGGAGAAACCAGTAAGTCCAAGGTAGAATATAACAGGAAAATCATCTTTGTAAAAGCTGTAAAGGAAAATGAAGCAGCTCAGAAGATTCCCACAGAAGAAGAAGCCAGCAAGAAGAAGATTTATAAAGAAACAAACAGAATCAAGCAGCAACATGAAAAAACAGAGAATGAGAGGATGAAAGAATCAACTGCTAAAGGCTCATATGCTCCTAAGGATGAATTGAAAATATTTGGAAGATGACAAAGGAGGTTCTTCCCTCCTATGAAAAACATCACTTTTTTTTCCTGCCACAAACCAGGACATGTTGCAGCACATTGTAAGACAAAGAGAATCAATGTTAACCAGAAAAAGATGCAGCTAATGAGAAGAACACCTCAAGCAAGCAAATGGAAAAGACAATCTTTCACCAGGTACACAAATTATTTCCATGGCTACTGTTATGCATGCAATAATTTTGGACATAAATATGTTGAATGTAAGTTGTATTAAAAAACAGGAACAAAATATTATACATCAGCTCAAATGTACTTTGATAAAATAAGATGTTATGTATGCCTCAAAATTGGTCACAAAGAAAAGGACTGTAATCTTCCATATACATTAAAGAGCTCTAGATAGATGATGGAATCAAAACAAATCAATCAAAACTATGAATCAAGAGGGAGTGCAGACATTATGAAGAACCCCAATAAAGTATGGAAGGAAGAGAGAAAGGGGGAGCCTGTCACCTCTATAACATAATGAATATATCATAGTCTCAGGGGGAGCTTCTCTAGGAAGCAAAGAAAAAATCTATCTAGTGATAGATATGAAACAACATCCCAGGGGGAGAGCATGCCATAAACAGTCCCCGTGAAAGTAGTCTAAGAAGAGCTCCTTGGAATGAGAACAACTATGAGATTAGGAAGGGAAAGGAAATTCCTCTAACATAAAACTATAGAGGAAGAAGATCACCTGAAACACACAATAGCCAGCAGGTTGATGGAAGGAGAGAAAGCAACAACCAACCATGATGATAGAGGAAACATCAGCAATGAACATGTAAGCTAAGAAGTTATCAACACATTAAAGGATGATCACAGAATGCATCATACTGCTAGAATTATCAATGAATCACATTAAGAAGATGAGTAAGTAAAGTGACTATCATCACTATGTCATTACATCCTCCATCTATGAAAAATTCCCTTGGAGGAGTGCAGTTAAGTAAGCGATAAATATCTGAGTGATCTGCCCATGAAGACTCCTAGTATAGAATCTGAAGATGTCTTCCCAAAGATATTTATGTTAGAACAAGTGAATTGAATATAAAGCTGCAATGATTCTGGAGCAATCCTAGAAAGGAACATGCAATGGCTTTCCTTGAACAGAATGATAGAAAAATAAGAATGGTTAATGATGCCAGGATCAAATTCAGGATATTGATGACTGTGGGTGTGAACAGTGGAAAGATCAATGGTAGAAACTATGGGTTCATGTGCAAGCTAAAGTGAAATCTCTGCATAATTTATCAAAGTAGTATCAATTGGTATTTTTTACAAGAAACATGCCTATCAACAGAATACCAGGTGTTATCAGTGGAGCAACAGTATGGTATAGGTCCTCAGGATCAAAGGATTATGGCAAAATAACATCAAGGTAGTATTCCCAGCGTTATCTACATTCAACATGAAAAGGTCAGTAGCAGCACTAAAGAATCAGTATTTTTTTTACAATTGAAGCATTATATTAAGCTTTGAAGCAGTATCTTTTTCTATATATAGCTGCATGCCTTCCAGAAGTTAGTACATACATATCTTCAAGGCCTCTTCCTTAAGATCAACCATAAAACTGTGTGAATTCTGGTTGCTGAGTTTTCAATTAAACATCTTGAATATGTTTTTTGTGGAAGATCACCATGATAGAACAGTCAAAGTATCTGAAGCTTAAAGGAATAGTTGTGATTACCATTTGAAGCTCAAAATTATTTTATTAATTCATCTAAATCCCTCTTCAGCACAAGGGATTTGCTGATAATTCACCTTTAAAGAGAGATTGATCATTGACATACAGACCCCTTATGTCATAAATAAAGTGCATGGTTGATAAGTGAGACTGACCAATACATTGAATGAATCTAGCCTCAAGTTTTTTTTTTAAAGTACATTATGCAAGCAGTAAAGACATTTGATCTCTTAGATTAAATTCTGGTTGATTCATTGTTCACATCAGCAACAAGGACCTTTTAGTTACTTAACTGTAATATCCATTTTAGCAGTCCTAGCTCATATCACCAACAACAGGCAGTATAGGTGAACCACAACAATTGGTATTGGCCTCATAAAAATTGAACAAATATGTACTGTAGATGTGCATTGCAAAAAATTACTTACTCCATCTACAACATTACTCAATATATATGCATTGTAGATGAAGATTAACAACTAGACTGAAGTATAGTTGAAGCAAGCCTGATATGTCACATGGAGCATTCACAATATTTAAGTATTGATCCAATGATGCATCTTTGATTATACAAGTCTGATTATGTATGGCTGTCATCACCTACACTCTATACAAGTGCAAGGAGTCTATGCTTTGGAATGGTATCAACTTACTGTGTATACACAAGTTCAAATATTCTCAAAAGTGTTCTCTCAACAACTCTTGTACACCAGTTTGGAACAAGGAACAAAGTCAGAATAAGAAGGCCTAAACACATCTCAGAAAGAGAAAATGAAGAGATAGAAAGCACACTAGAAAATGTGCAACCCTTTGCCATTGATGTTAAAGGGGGAGGAAAAGCAAGCAAAAGTAGAGTATTAAATTGTTGCCATCAATGCTAAAGTGGGAGACTGTTGGAAATGTTGTCACTGATGGCAAAGGAGCACAAAGGAGCAACACCTGAACCAACAATAAGGCAAAGTAGAAGACAGGGAACAAAGGTAGCAGAGAGGTAGCAGAGGCAGCAAATAGAAAAGCAAAGTGGCAGAGAGGTAGTAGAGGGGGTGCAGAGTAGTGAAGAAGAAGTTTTGCATTACATGAGTATGATGAGACTTTGTAATTGGGGGTCTAAATGGGTCTATGATGCTGTGGTGTTCTGTAGATAATTGAAGAAAATCCATATCTTGTTTAGAGGCAGAGTTAGAGAAGGGCTATTGATTTTGACTTAAAAATCTGTCCAAAGACGAGAATGTTGTTGTAATTGAGTTCATATAAATAGATGAAGTATTGTTTTGTGAATTCTGTGTATTTTAAAGTTCTGTGGTTATTCATATGAGGAAATCTGTGACAAATCTTTGAGTTTTTGTAGTAATTTATGAACTATAGAAGGAATAAGGTCCTGCAGATATTAGAAGGTTTCAATGTAACTATGAAATGCACAATTCTAAGTTGAAGGGCTTGGTTATAGTCCCTTGGAAAGATTGAGTACCCATTGAAGACTGAACATTGAATGTGTTAATCCTGTGTGTAGGATTCAATAAAAATCGATGAGGTTCGGTCCCTTGTAATGAAGAATGAAATTAATGTTAGAAGTTGGTTATTGAATCTAGTTAAATCCACATTGTAACCCTGTTTGACTGTAATCGATATCGCTGGAGCCAATCCATGACATTAAGAAAAGAAGATGAGGGTTTAGGTAAATTAGAAGGGTTGGATTCGAACAGAAGGCGCAGAGGGTTAACTCCTGTTCGAATAAGTGTTCAAGAAGGCTTAGAATGTGAATGCAATGGAATGGTGAACTCAGAGCCGTGAGTGATGAAACCGTGTAGGCATTGAAGAATTGGTGGAGTTAGAAGTTAAGTTGGAACCAGAATTGGATGGCACTGTTTGAAATGAACAAGAAGCGATGAATATGAGGTTGCAAGAGAAATAGGAAGCAGAACTATGTATCGAAGGAAAGAAAAACCTAAACGAGAAGTTATAACCATAGGAATGAGATGTTTGTAGTGTGCGGAGCGAATTCATAAGAAGGAAGCACAGTGGAGCAATTGTGCATAAGGAATAGAATTAGCGTTGAAGAAATTGCGTCGATTAAATGTTTGAACCCAAAGGGAAATGGAACCTTGAGCCGGTCGTGGAATCGTGAGGAGCTACAGTGGACGTGGTTTCAGAGATTAAAACTGGCTGTATCATGCACCCTCAAGAATGGTAAGCAGATTTCAAAATTGGAACATGATTCCACTTGCTAGTTGACACGCATCCAAGAGTGGTATTCTAAACCCACTCACATCGAGTAAATTTTAAGCATTAAAGTTCAGGACTAAAAAAAACGCGATATTCATATCCACCGTTGGATCGTGGGATGAGAGTGTGATAAGCTTGGAGCCGTCGGATGGCAAATGAGTGTTAACTGTTGGGCCCCATCTCCATCGCATGAGTTTGAGAATTAAACCCCGAGCGCTTTCATCACGTGATTATTGTTAGATTTGTCAACGAAGGTGTGGTGAGTTTCTAACAGTCGGATGACAAGGTAGGTACTGTGGGCCTGAAACCTTATGTTAATATTTGAATATAAACCAAAGTTAATACACAAGTGGGACCCTTTTTTCATCACACTGAACTGTTGGAGGATGCGATTGCGATATTGCGATTGCGATGAAGAATGCGGACTCGATAAGGTATGAACTGTGACTTTTGATGTGGTTGAGTTCCGGTTTTAAGGGAAACAAAGTGGGCCCGGGGTGTTAAGTTGTGTTGCGCATTGTTTAATACAAGGTCGAACCCCGTATAATGAACTGATGTGTAGGGCTTGCACACATTATGTTAGTGGTTGAGATTTAAACCAAGGCCCAAGGTTTATGTTAATGTTATACCACTCGAATCGGGAGTATATATATGTATACTATATGGTAACGCGAATCTTGTATGGAATGAGTTATATGCTGGGCGCATTACTATGTGTTGAGGTTTAATGTTAGTCGGGCCGGAGAAATAATCAAAAGGATTATTTAATGAGTGCATGTGGGTTGCACAAAGGGTTAATACATTGATAATTATTCATTGAAGATTGAGGGGTCTAATGTAAGCCACGGTTTATTAATGTTTATAATGTTTGATTGGTGAATACATATTTATGGCGGTATATATATATATATATATATATATATATATATATATATATATATATATATATATATATATATGTCGATATATATTATATGATAAGACAAACCTCACATGAAAGGGAACGATAAAGTATGGCATGAGGCTTGTTAATCCTCGCATTGGCAAACACATATATTATAATGAATCGAAGTTTATATTCCAAGATGTGGACCATTATAATGAATCAAATTTTTATGTGAATTGCCCAGATTTAAAGTCAACAGTTATATATATTGTAATGCAGTTATATATATACAACAGACACACAATTGCGGTGAACAGGTGAATATGCATAGGAATGAGAATGTGGTTTTGACAGGTGTACAAGCATAGAAAGCAGGAGAATATGCAGAACTAAAAAAGACAGTGAACAAATTATGTAGAACAGTTACATGATAGCTGCAGATACACAATTGCAGTGAACAACAGAGGTATGCAGAATAGTTTCTTGACAACAGCAGAAAAGACAAAACCAGCAAAGCCAAAGGCCAGAAAATGGGCTAAGTGAAATTTTTTTTATGTAACTGAAAATGTGAATGTAAAGGCTGTAATTGATTTTATATTGTTTGTGATGCATTGGCAAGTCTCCGGAGGAAAACAAAAATCCCACTGTAATATTGAAATTAGTACATATTGTTATATTTTTTCTGAATGATCTGGTAAAAGAAATGAGAAGGCAGAAGGCAAAGAGGCATGGCGGTCCATTTCAAATTCCCTGAGGAATGCTAATAGTCATAAGGAAATATCTATAAATGATATCACCTTGATGTGCATAGAGAGGTTAGGAGGTTAGAGAATGCAGAAATGAAGCAGTGAGGCAGAGAAGAAAGGAGGAGCTGATAGATAATTTGAGAAGATGCAGAGATGATAGATGGTAGTTATGAGGACTGATGGACAGCAGAAAAGAAGGAACATAATAGAGCTGATATCCAAGGTAAATCAGCAAGTGTTTTCTTTTAAAAGAGTAAGGAAGTTGGAGCTTCCCTATCAAGTTTTAGCTTGATATATGTCAGTTGTAGCTGACTGAGGTAGGAGCCTCCTGTAGGTTGGTGCCTACGAAAAATAGATGGGAGTTGGTGCTTCCACATCAAGTTGTAGCTTGATAAAATGTCAGTTGTAGCTGACTGAGGTTGGAGCCTCCTGTAGGTTGGTGCCTGTAGAAAATTGATGGGAGTTGGAGCTTCCTTGCAAGTTTTAGCTTGCAGAATTGAGGTAGGAGCCTCTTGTGGGTTGGAGCCTACAGAAAATTAGTGGTGAGAGGGAGTTGGAGCTTGCCTTTGCATCACCACAATAATAAGATGTGGTTTTCTCCCTTTATGGGTTTCCACTTATATCTAGTGTCTATGTGCATGATGTCTATGTGTTGATATGGTATATCTATTCTGCTTAATACTTGCTGCTCACATATTAAGATTGCTGGTACATTATCTAATTTTCTTATTAATTGCTGCTCACAAATAAAGACTGCTCACAAATTACGTTGATCATAAAATGAAGGTGTTAATAAAGTTTAATGAAAAGTTTTAAAAGTCCATGAATGTGATCAACTGATTCACCCCTCCCCTCTAATATCATTGGTGGACATTGGATAAACCAACGCTCCCCATGTGTTTTTCAACATGGACTAACCACCTTTCGTGGATCCTTATCTCTGGCGATGCGATCATTGACTAACACCTGCGGGTTTTGGTCTAACTAAAATTGTGATTCCCAACAAGTGATATTAGAGCATAGGTCACGAGTTTGATACACACTCGGCTCACGTTGGGGGGAGATTGTTGAACATTGGATAAACCAACACTCCCCGTTTGTTTCGTGACATGGACTAACCGCCTTTCGTCTATCCTTATCTCTGGCGATGTGATCGTTGACTAACACTTGCGGGTTTTGGTCTAACAACAATCGTGATTCCCAACAAGATATTCAATCAATACAATCTTTCCTTTCTGTGCACACAACAATAGACTCTGTGCACATAGCTCAAGACTAGGTCTCCGCGCACACATCCAGTAGGAGCCTTTCTACCCAGACCGACTCAAAATTCAGAACAAAACATAAGCATCTATCAATCTATCTATCATAAAATTCATCTATATCTCTTATTCAATTGACTATCATATATCTATATCTTTCTAAATGTGCACATACCATGTTCTCAAACCATGGTTTGAGACTCATGGTTTTCCCTTTTACCAATTACAATAGTTAAGGGACTTAGACCCTCCTCAAAGCCCCTTGATATGTGTGCACAACACTTACAACAAAAACTTGACCAAAATTTACCCAAAAATTCTTTACCCAGGGGACCCTGCTCCAACACTTAATTTGAGATCTTCCATGATATCTTGGATGTAAGGTCCATAGCACGACCGAGGTTGGATACAATATTGCTAGCATGGCTAGCTGTGAGGCAGGTTGTAGAAGCTCCTTAAAGAGATGTATGAGAATGATCTAGATAAGACATAGATACAACGTGATGATAGAGAATCCAATATATATATATATATATATATATATATATATATATATATATATATATATATATATATATATTTGTGACCAATATTTATTGATTCATTGAGACAATGCACTTGTTTGAGACAACCTTAGGCTTGTTATTGACATCTCCTTGAGAGGGAGGATGTTTATGGTATCCATTTAAGATTTTATTTGATTATTTATGTTCTAACATAATATTTTATTTTATGTCTTGTATGAGCAAGAATCAACTGCTATTGAGACGAGTAGATACCATATTTTAGTATGATGAGAGTAGCACTGATCAAGGACACTGAGCCAACTATTCTTCACTGATTGAGCTCCCAGGATGAGGAATTGAGATAGAGGGCTCATGGGGTTGAGTGAAATATAGAAAATAGGGTATGAACCCTATATGTTACCCATATGTTAGAGATGTTTCCCCCCTATATTCATAGGGTCGAAGAAATCTTCTCCCCTCTTCGGTCTTTGCAAAGTATACCCTAGTTGGCATCATACCCACAAGTCGGGCTTGTCGGGAATACCACTCCTCATTTTACCAATGATTTGAGAGTGTTCTTGGGGTGTGAAACCTAAGTCAATTGTGATACAGGTGTTCTGCTACATCACTATTCAGGATCATTGTTAGGAATACCAGTAAGCAATAAGATGGGTTTAGATAACCCTATGCGGTTTCCTGGTTGATATTGATCTCCCTTATGTAATCCCAGGGCATAGATGGGCTCCCCTACATGTTTGGATATCCTATTGCTTGATATGGGGTTGTATATGTATATCTCCCCCATGAGATTATAGGTCGAGATATGCTCCCCAATGTGGTTACACATCGATATATGCTCCCCGATGTGGTTACAGGTCGAGATATGCTCCCCGATGTAGTTACAGGTCGAGATGTGATCCTTGATGATATGCTCTCTGGTGACAACTGATGACGATATTATGGGTAGTAACCTGATGGAAGAGATTATGAATGGTAGCCTAATGGATGAAGGGTGGTAGCCTAAGCTCCCCTCCTGTGAAAAATTCTTTTTCTTCTAGATTCGAGAAAGTTATGCACGAGAGAAACAAAAATCAAGAGATAAGCTGGAATAAGGATGCGAAATTCATTGATGATTTGTAATGATGAAGGATCGCAACACGTTGAATACATGAAAGATATTATCATTGCCAATACGTGATGATTCATGAAGATACCAGAATGGCATATTGATCGATGAAAATATTGGTAGGTGGAATTCTCCTGAATGAGAGGGAGTGTTAAAATTATGAAACTGCGGTAAAATTCCACTTTGGAAAACTCAGATGTTCGAGATCGTAATTGCATTAGATTCCTATTTTGAAGGGGACCAAAATCAACCTATAGATTGTCCCAATAGGTTGAGCGGAAGTTAAATTTTGAATTATTTTATTTAGTAATGTAGAATAGAATGGGTCGGACTAAAGCACTTGTGGAATTAGTCAATTCACCCTTAACCCCAAGTGGACCCACACAAAAACCTATAAATAGAAGTGAACACAAGCTCATTCTTACACTTTCTCAAGTGATATTATATTTGTATTCTTTGTTTTGTTTTGTCCATTCTGTTTTGGCTTGCACATGTTCAACAGAAAGATTTCACGTAGGGTTCGAAATCATAGGTCCGAAGCTCACATAAAAATTAGGGTTTTTTATTATGTCCTGATCTGGATATTGGGGCGAGGCCCCTAATATCTAAAATTTGAAATGGATCTAACAAGATCTACAAAATTAGAATGCCAGAAAAAAAGAGAGAGAACACACTACAAATAAAACCACAAAGAAACTTGTTTTATTAAAACAAAGAATAACTGTAGAAGCTACATTGTGGTGGACAATATATCCTTTTACAAAGTGAGGCTTGTTATTTATAGCCTTTTTTTGAGTTACAATACCATAGGAAGATACCATAGGTGGATACCATGGGTCGATACCATGGGTCAATACCATGGGTGGATACCACTTACAATACCACGGGTAAATTCCATGTGTGGATGAATACCATGGGTAAATTCCATGGGTGGATGGATAACATGGGTGGATGCCATTTTCCGTTCGGATCATTCCTCCCTCCTTAAGAAGCAATGGTTCCCATTGCATGAAGTTCCCTCCTGAGAAGTCTTTGTTGAATATGAAGAGCCACTGAAGAGAAGGGTTTTGTGTAGTTAACCCTTAACCATGATGAATGAAGATCCGAGGATAGAAATACCCTGTAATTCTTGTGACCAACTGTGTTAGTAATAGTGTGCGGCCTAGCAAATGGACTTCGAAGAAAAGGATTTTGTGTGGTTGACACATAACTGTGATGCTGATTGTTGATGAAGTAGCAAGTGCCTACATAGCTTGTGGTGTGAGGGAATGTCTCCAAAAAACCCAAGCTGAATGCTACTATGCTAAAACTGATGAATGTAAAGCAGGTGCCTACTAAAGCGGGGTGGGAGGGCACGTCTCCAAAGGGAATCCGCTCCGAATGCTGCTTCGGATTTAAAATGAGCATAACTTGGTCAATATAACTCGGAATATTTATTATAACCTATTTTTGGAAATGGAATGATCATTCTGCATCTTCTCATGTGTTTGAAACTACTATCTGGAGACGCTAGACTCTCAGATTTGCGCTGGAACTGTCTCGCCATCACAAAATTTCTGAAAAAATAGTTGATTTTAAATCAACGATAACTCCCACATCCAGACTCCGATTCGACCGATTTGTTTTTTGAATTTGGGTATTTTTTTTGCAAGGAATCCATATATGGCCTTTGATTTTGTAAAATTTGCACCAAAATTTTCAGATCTAATCTTCAAACTCGTTGCCGAAGAAATTCATGGAGTTTGCTGAAGATTGCTACCAAAAATTGAAACTGAAATATGCTTCAAATTGTCATTCCCATGGATTCGTAACCTGAATCTAATACCAATGAGCTGAATCTTGGGGGGAGGCCCCCAATATCTAAAAATTTGAAATGGATGTGACAAGATCTACAAAATTAGAATGCCAGAAAAAAGAGAGAGAACACACTACAAATAAAACCACAAAGAAATGTGTTTTATTAAAACATAGAATAATTGTAGAAGCTACATTTTGGTGGAAAATCTGTCCTTTTACAAAGTGAGGCTTGTTATTTATAGCTATTTCTTGAGTTACTATACCATGGGTAGACACCATAGGTGGATACCATGGGTCGATACCATGGGTCAATACCATGGGTGGATACCACTTACAATACCATGGGTAAATTCCATGTGTGGATGAATACCATGGGTTGGTTCCATTTAAAATACCATGGGTAAATTCCATGGGTGGATGGATAACATGGGTGGATGCCATTTTCCGTTCGGATCATGTTCGTAGGCACAAAATTGGTGAAACTAGGCTCTAGTCATAGGCACAAAATGACAAGGTAGCAACTAGGGATTTAGAGCTAGATTGGGCTGATATAAGCCATAGCCACAGGCATAATGTGTTATGCCTGCGGCCATGGACCCATATCCGCAGAAAAAAAGCTCTATGGGTGTAGCTAAGGGATTTATGAGCAGATTTGGGCTTGATCAACCCTATTTTCTCGCACAGTGTTTCATCTGGATAGTCATAAATGCTCACAACTAGTTTTTGATAATGTAATGGATTCAAATCTAGGATTTAACAGTTGATTTTAGGTGGCTTCAGTGATATATTAGTTCCATGTTTCCTACCGGTGTAGATCTACAAATCTATAGACCTGTTCTACATATTTCCGCTGCAGATCAGGCCCTTAAAGATGCATCTATAGTTCGCTGAAGTTTCCACTCAATGACAACAATGTTCAACAATAAGATTCAGGTAATGAAAGTACATTACAGTTCTCACAATTAGGACCCTTCAGTAGAAGTATGTTTATGGTTATATTATGCATATGCTGGTTTTTTTAGTGCGTCACGAAGATATGGATCAATGGATCATTGTACTCTTGTTTGTTGAATCATTTGTTTACGATCTAAGAAGAAGGATTTGCAATGGTTTTCCTTGATCTTAGACCAATTCTCATGTCTATATGTGTTCATGTTTTTCTTCCTTTGTTCCTTTATGCTCCACTTCATATATGATGATGACGATGATGTTATTGTTCTTTCTACATAGTTGCATATGTTGATGGTTAATAATGTAATTCTGAATAATGATATAATGATAAGGGGAAAAATTAATTTATTTATGAATAAAAGAAAAGATCAATGTATCCTTATGAAAAATTAACATCATCCTCCCACGTGGAATCTTCAGTACATAAGTTCTTCCACTTAATGAGATACTCTAAAATTGATCGATTATGTAGTTGTTGGGTTCTTTTTTCTGTGACAGCTTTAGGATCCAATATTATTTTTCCTTCTTCGTCAAGTTCTAGAAATACTATTTGAATTGAGAGCTTGTCACTGATAACCGTCTTTAAGCATGAGACATGGAACACTGGGTGTAATTGGGAAGATGCAAGAAGTTCCAATTTGTATGCCATAGTAACAATATTTTGCAACACTTTCTAATGACCATAATACTTGGGTGATGATTTATTATCCTTCTTAGCTTGCTTGAGGGAAATTTGTTTGTATGGTTGTGGCCTTAAAAATAACGAGTCACCTACATCAAAACTTCTTTCACTATGATGTTAATATGCCTGTTGTTTCATTTGATTATATTCTAGAGTGATATTATCCTTTAAGAGTTGGAAAACTTGTTGTTGATGCTCGATGTGAGATTCGACTACTTGAACCTTATAATAATTTCTTAAAGATGATGTCATGCATGGTGGATGATATCCATAAAGCGCCATAAGTGGGGTCATTTCTGCTGCATTATGTAAGGAAGTATTATACCACCATTCAACCAAAGGTAACCACTTGACCCATTGTGTTTGTTTATCATATACAAAGCAATGAAGATATCCTTCAAAAATTTTGTTCACTACCTTAGTTTTCACGTCATATTGAGGATGATAAGATTATCTATGAGATAATTGAGTACAAAGACAAGAAAATAATTTCGTCCAAAAATTTCCAGTGGAAACCTTCATTTTACCTTTTGTCACTGATAACCTTCTTTAAATGCAGTAGCAAATGTACTGGATTTAAAAGGATGATATGATGCACAAAAGCGTGCATACTTGGTAATTTTATCAACTACCACCATGATGACACTCTTTCCTTCATACTTGGATAGACTTGTCATAAAATCCATTGGGACCTCCTCCCAATGCTTCATTTTAATGGCTAAAGGTTGTAAAATACTTAAGGTCTTAATTATCTCAACTTTATTTTGTTGGAAAACCAAACATTCTGCCACAAAATTCTGAATACCAGGTTAAGGCCATCCCAAAAAAATCCTTCTTGACCCTGTGGTAAGTTTTTAAAAATCCTGAGTGCCCTACTAAGGGGGAGGTGTGAAATTCCAAAAGAATATTTTGTTTGAGTTTGGAATTCTTACATAGATATAAGTGATCTTTATGCCATAATGAATAATTTTTACCAATAAATGTATCAGATGCATTTGGATCTTGCTGCAACTTTTGAATGAGTGTCCACACCTCTTCATTATTCTTCTATTCATCCCTTACTTTAGTTATCCAATCAGGTTGGATATTAGAAATGGAAAAGAGAAAATCTTCCACATCTTAATCCTTTCTTGAGAGTGCATATGCAACAACATTTTCTTCCCTTGTTTGTAGATTATTTCAAAATGAAAACCCAACATATTTGTGACCCATTTTTGTTTCTCTTCTGAAGATAATATTTATTCCAAAAAGTATTTAAGACTATCCTGATTTTCTTTTACCTTGAAGTGTCTTACCATTAGGTAAGATCATCTTTTCTTTAGTGCATGCAATATTTCCAAAATTTCCTTCTCATAAATCAAATTTTGTAAATAATTCCCCTTCATTGGACGAATTTCAAAAGAAATGGGTCTTCCTTCTTGCATTAAGAAAACACCAATTCAATTTCTTGAGGCATCACATTCAACAATAAATGTTTTTTTGTAGTCTAGTGTAGCTAAGACTGGTGCTTGGAACATTTACTCTCTAAAATTTTCAAAGGCCTTAGTTGATTCTGGAGTCAAATAAAATGCATATTTCTTCAGTAATGTTGTTAGAGGTGCTGCTATTATCCCATAATTATTAACAAACTTGTGATAATACCCTGTCACATGAGAAATACTCGAAGATGATTTAGGTTTGTTGGTATTTTCCATTCCTTAATGGCTTTAATTTTGTTAGGGTGTACCTTAACACCCTCATGAGATACAATATGACATGAATATTCCACCTCTTGTACTCCAAAGAAACATTTGGAGGTTTTTCATATAATTATTTCTCCTCCAATAGTTTTAGCACCCTGTCATTATGTTGAACATGATCCTTCCAATACTTGTTGTAGATTAGCATATCATCAAAAAATACTAACATAAATTTTCTTAGGAAGGGTTTGAAAATGGAATTCATCAAAAATTGAAATGTGGAAGGTGCATTAGTAAGGCCAAAAGGCATGACCAAAAATTCATAATGACCTTCATGAGTTCTGAATGTTGTTTTTAGAATGTTCTCAGTCTTCATTCTAATTTGATGATATCTTGAATGAAGATCTAGCTTGGTGAAGAAATTTTCTCCATGTAATTCATCCAAAAATTCATCAATGAAAAGAATGGGAAATTTAACTTTAATAGTGAGGTTGTTGAGCTCCCTATAATTCAGACACATATGCCATGATCCATTCTTCTTGTGCACCAATACTACTGGAGCAAAGAAATAAATTTGACTAGGTTGAATTATACCTGCCTCTAGCATTTCTGCAACCATATGTTCAATTTCACCCTTTTGGGCATAGGGATATATGTAAGGTCTGATGTTTGGAGGAACACTTCTTGGAATCAAGTGAAGAGCATGATCATAATAAAAATTAGGTGGGAGGGCTTTGGGAGTCTCAAATACTCTGGAATGTTTTTCCAAGACTTTTTGGACATCTCGAGAAATATATGATTTCGATGTTTGAACCTCTAATGTCAAAAAAAAATGTGCAATTATTCCCCGTTTTTCTTTCTTCAAAATATTTGTCATGCCATTAGAGCTAATTATCTTCCCTAGTTTCCCTGTGATGCACCTTAATTCAATTTACTTTCCTTCCCAAAAAATCCTCAAGAAGATTTCTTGAAAATTAAAAGCTTCCGTCCCCAAATATTGTAACCATTGGACTCATAGTACACCATAAAAGCCACCCTTTTCAATGGAAAGCATGGGAATATTGACCACATATTCCCCCATGGTTAGCTTGATATTATGGCACTTTCCAGAGAAATTTGCAACCATCACTTCACACAATGGTCCCCGATATAAAAAGAAATTCAATTCCTTGGCTACTTTACAATGAATTAAATTATGGGTACTACCCGAATCAAGCAACACTATTACCTTTTTCTTCTTGATATATTATTATATCTTGAGAGTTTGAGGAGTGGTAATTCCAAAAAATGCATTACAAGATATGGTTGGGTTCATTTCTTCTTTATTTGAGGATGGTTCCTATTGCATATCCTTTTATTTTGATGTTTCTTGCTCCTTTTCTTCCTCCTATTCACAATCTATGTAAAATAATTTCTTCTTAGCACACTTATGACCTTTAGTGCATTTTCTATCATGTTGGTTATGTGTTATATTCTTTCATGTTGGGTATGTGTAAAATAATTTATTCTCAGTAATCTTATGACATTTTGGACCCTATTTTTCGGTGGGTGGACGTGCCCATGGTTTTGTGCAAGGGTTTGCACATGGTTTTGGGGCATGATGGTTTTCTGCCCCTGGTATTTTGTAGATCCGGTCAAGGGAACTACGGTTATGTTCTAATCCAGGGTTAATGGATCGGGGTTTATGAATGCTTCAACATGTATATATATGTTTTGTAACACTAAAAAGAATATAATGAAAATTAAGCTGGTAGTCCTCATTTGGGATCCAAGGGAAAATCTCTGTGTATATCTGTTTTATGTTTTATGCTCTCACTATTGTTTATTTTATGTTTTTAAGATTCGTTTGTAGATAATTTTTGTACAATGTTAAAACCTACATATCACAACTTTAACATATCCGTTTTTCTTTTCTTTCCTCCAATTGTTGTGGTGTCAACCTTGTAGGTTGTGGAATGCTAGGAGTAGCAATACTTCCATCTTTATAGTTGTGAGTGGGAAACTTACTTGTTGCCATAATTTTTCTTTCAACTTGTCTTGCCATCCTGAATTCCTTCTCCATTGAATCAGGTTCATAAAGGTGAACATCATGCTGGATGTTATCCTTCAAAGTCCATATGAAGACATCAATCGTATGCTCCTTCTAATTATCAATTACCCTGATATTCAATTTTTGGAAGTCCTCAATGTGCTCCAACATTGAACCCTTTTGTTTGAGTTTTATCAATTGGCTAAAGAAGGTGTTTCTCTTTGTATCCTCATAATGTGCTATCATTTCCTCTATAAAAATTGACCAAGTGAGAAGTCGTTTACGAGAACAAAACTGTCAATAACATACGATTTGATTGGATTATACATATAAATATGCAATGCATACCTTTTATTTGTGTTACACATCATGTAGATCAAAATATTAATCCATCTGTAGTATCCATGTTATTGTATCCTTGCCATCAAACTTCCTCATATCGATCATTTAAATATGGTTGGTATTCAATCAAAAGTTCAAGTCTCTAAAATCATTATTAACATTCATTTTTTTCTCATCATGAGTTTAATGGAACACCTTTTCTCCATTAGGAAGAATTCTTGTAGCAACTTTGTCAAACCTTCCATGTATGTTTTTAATCCATCCTTCAAAAATTCCATGTACGCTTTTAAACCATTCTTCAAACGGTTATCCTACACAGTGTTCCAAGGCTGAGAATGGAAACCAACGGTGCTAACCTCGAACCACCTAGGATTTGGTAGCTAGCCCTACCAAATCAAAGAGGGCTCTCTCATTGATCTTACTGTCAACAAGGTGACTGAAAAGGGTAAATGATATTAGGCTAGGTCTACGCTCTAGGGTTTTGAAATTTAGGGTTTTTGGTGGATCAGGAGGAGAAGTAAAGGAAAATAGGTCAGATCTAAAGTATTTCAGTTGAAAGGATACAAAGGGGGATGAAATTTAGGTTCAATGACACTTTGAGGTTGTCAATTTTAGTGTAGGGTGGAAAATTAAAGGTTCAAAATGAGCATGACAAGTGTTAGCACTGCACCAGTTCTCCGAACGCTGAGAAGGAGACCAACAAAGGTAACCACATAACACTTTGACCTAGTAGCTAACCCTACTAGGCTGAGAGGGCTCTCTCAATGAGATTCAAAACCAATTTTACTGGATCATGAAATATTTTAGGCTAGGTATGCAGATTAGGGTTTGATTTGATTTGATAGGTTTTGTACTGGATGGTGAAATAGGTCTAGGAGGACTAGGTCACGAATATGAAAATCAGATTTGTAGAGATGTAATGGGGCAAGGTAGGCACACACTTTAGCACTTTAAAGGTATATTTGGGAATATGGTAGATCGGTAGGGTTTCAAAACAAGCATGAATATCATGAATTCGTTTATATTAGAAGAAAATGAACATAAATGTGAAATCTTCTCCAAAAAAGAGCATCAAAGTCATTGAATTTTTCTTTTCATCTTAGAAATCAAGCACATAAGACATGGAAATGGAAATGGAAGGTACAATATATTAAAACATATGATCACAGAAGAAGAAACACTGCTAAATCACATACCACATGAATCCCACCACAATAGCTGGAAATTCTTTCTATTAATTCCTGCCAAATTCACAAATACACTAGTGTCCAAGGCTTAATTACAAATCATCCAACCTTTGAAACTGATTACAAACTACCTCATATAGCCAATGAGGTCGAAATACTCCCTTATAGGTCTAATTTCTAACAATAAAAGTCAAATACATGCATCTAACCAAATTCTGCTACACCCTAGGGAGGTTACTCAACCAATTCCTCCTTTTCCTAACCATCATGAGACATATCCTCAAAGAATTAAATGGAGGATAAGACACCTAATAAACCTTATATTATCCATTTACATTCACTTTTTACCATTTAAATTCATATACTTTGATCTTTTGACTTTTACAAAAGTGAAACTGGAAATTGATAAAAATTACATAGTGAAAATTTATCAAAAATATCAGAAAATTGCAGAAGCACAACGAGCTATTGGAGGCCAATTTTAAGTGCCTTGATGAAGCCCAAATACAAATATGAGACCTGTTTTGGAAATATGGGAGAGTGTAGGTGTCGTTTTAATATTTTTTCATGCAAAATGACCCATTTTTTATTGGGTTATAGTCATTTTCCCAAGGTGTCTCCAGAAGTGCAAAAAAATTGAAAAAGAGGGGTAGAATGTTGATTTTTGACCCCTTTTTCTCATTTTTCTCAAAATTGAAGGCCTGAATAAAAAATTCAAGGAAATGGGTTTTGAGAGGAGGAAAATTTGTTTCTAGAAATGCCTAGTTTATGCCAATTTGAGATTTGAGTAAAAATCACAGCGTGAGCACGCTGCGCTTCTGGACCCAATATAATTTTCTGAATTATGGAAAATTGTACCAAAATGCACCAAAATATAGAAAATGCTACAAATATTCCCAAAATTAGTCTATAAGTGCCAAATGAGGTAAATTATGCAACCATGGAGGCATCTACAAGTAAATCCAACTCACCTTCTCCTCATGGTTGATTAGGGTTTCCTTTAGCTTAGCTTGTAGCTGTTTGATCTTCACATTACAAATTTGATTTAGGGCATAGTAGTGGTCAACCATGTGCTTGTGAATATTTTTGTCCATGTTGGCTTTGTCAAGGAGCTTCTCTAAGTGGATATTGACCTTCTCAAGCTAAATCTCCATGTTCTCATTGATCTCATTTGCAATTTTGTCTTCATCTGTAGGGTTCTGCTCTTTTTCCTTCTACAATGCCTTTTTGAGACCCATGGTTCTTAGCCTCTTCCTTCTCACCTGTTTTTCATGCTCATATTTTTCATCACGCTCAACCACTGTTTTACCTTTCACATCATTTTTTCTTTCCTTAAACTTCCTTTTCTCCAAAACCAACTGTTTTGCCTTCAGCTACTGGTTTTCTTGCTCTAGAAATGAAATGACAAAGTTTTCCCCTGCCAAGTATTCTTGGAGCTCTTTGATTTGTGAATCCTTGTCCTTAATAATTCTCTTTATGTTTTTCAAGCTGATCACTAGCCTCCAAGTCTACTAGGTCAAAAATCCTGTTCCTCATCATGCATGGATGTCTCATGATGTGCTGATGTTTCCTACTCTGCTGGTATAAGCTTGGCCCCTTCATCATTTCAAGGAGTAAACACAAGCCTTGTGCCTCTCTTATAAGTATGAGTGACCTTAGGCCTAGGTATCTTTTTCACTGCTTCTTTCTTACTTCATGAACCAACCTCCCTCATGGTATGTGGCATGTTTTGTTGCTAGTTAGGTGAAGTAGTTTGTAGGGTTTCCTCTATGAAGGAATCCCATGTCATGTTCTTTTCTTCCAACTGATGGAGAATATGATCTTCGCCAAACTATGATGGAAGATACTAGGGTAATGCTCTTTGTTTTTTACCTACACCTTTTCAGACATCTTGATCACACTCCTATACAATAAATTTCATAGATTGAGGGACTTCACAGTTGTGAATGAATGAGCAGTCTTATGTGGTATTGATACAATCTAGAAAACCTGCCCTCACATGTGAAAAATTTCATGATAACCTTCATTAATGATGCATATCTCTCCAAAAAATATCTGAATGGGAAAATGTGTGTATGAACTCCTTTATATTGTGATTTCAAGTAGGTTTTGTACTGCTCAAGGTCTAGGTTCATCCCTCTAATTCAATACTCACCATGGTTTGGTATTGATGTAGAATTAGATATGGCATCTACTGAGAATATGAAATCAACTCTTGCTATGGTGACCTTCTCCCCTTTCAAATTGGTGGCAAACATGTTTGTGAGCTACTCATGAAAACCTACCTCCTCCACTTTTTGACAAAACTCTAAACAACTTTCATCTTCAAAGAATTTTATGATGAATGGTGAGGAGGTGATTTCATTATAGTTGGAGGGCTCAAAACTTAGTATATTTCCCCCTTTGCTATATTTCCTCTTCTCTGATGGTGAGTAATTAGCTTCCATGATGAAACCCTAGATGATAGGAGGGAGAAAAAGGGAAGGGAATAAAGTGATGAAATGAGGGAGTTAGGGAAGGGGGATGGGAGTAGGAAAATTTAGAGAGATGGGAAGGGGTGTTAGAGATATTGAGAGTGAGATGGAGTTAAATGAGTGATGGAAATGGGTTAGGAAATTCAACATAGTCCTAGCTAGGGAAGCTACCCAAATTGGAAAAATTGGGGCTAGGGTTTGTAGGGATAATGATGAAAATGAAGGGAGATAGCTATGTAATGAATGGAAGTGATATGTTAAGTGTAAACAGAGGTGTGGGAGAAAGAGAAACAAGGTTTGATGCAATAATTTGACACTTAGGAAGCAAAACCACAAATTCTCAAGAAAACCCTAGGAGTATTTTTTTTAATTAATTTTTCTTGAGAAGAAATGCTAATGAAGGTATGAAAGGCATGAGCTTACCTTTGAAAATGTTTGGAGGATGAAGAAAATTTTGTGAAACCGTGAAACATAAATTTGATTGTCAAAAGATGAGTTTTCTGACCACTCTGCCCTGTGCACAATGAAAGCCACTAGTACGCAATGTTTTTCCTCCAGAAGCGTAGCTAAGGTTTTGAAAGCACAAAGTGCTCCTCTAGAATCTCAACACAGTATCTGTAAGCGTAGAAAAAGGAAATTTTCTCATGTGTTAGGTAGAAAATCGGGGTTTCTTGCCAAAATGGTGGATGATCTTGATGGTAGGAGAACATAAGAGTGTAAATGAAACTTCCTTGTGTATTTTTTGCTCTTTTATAAACTTTAAATGACTTCCTTTTTAGGGATAATGGGCCCCACATGTCTTTTTCTAGTATGTCTTTCATATTTTGAACTTTGTAACCATGGACATTGTAACTTTTTGGAACATTGTAACTTCATTTGGAAAGTTGAATCTCTTTGAAACCTTGAACTACAACCTTTGATAACATGGAGTACTTATTACATATAGAAACATAAAATTACCTTTTGAAATAAAAATTTATTTAACAAACTTGCCTATCACCACTCCTCCAATTGTTGGATTTTATGAATGAAATGATATTTTTGATGACCTTGAAACCCTAATGACCTAATTTAGACACTGAACTAAATGAAATCATGATGGAGATGACTGAAATGATGATGATAATATCTGAATGATGATACACTCAGCTGAGTGGTGACATGGACCAATATATAAAATTTTTGGAAGGAGTGGAAAATAGTCCTAGACCTAATGCCTAGTGACCAAATTTTTTTCTTGAAGACCTAATGAAATGAAAAAAAATTGACTATGGGACCCTAAAAAGACATGATAAGAGTCCATTTGATCACTGGTGACAAGATTCAAAGACTGACACTAACAACAAGCATGATTTTATTTATCAGAAGATGAATAACATAAACATGAAATTCCTACCAAAACAAAGCATAAACTTAAATAATTATATTTAACATATTATAGGAAGATCACTGAAAGAAAATATATGGAAGGGATAAGAGATAGTCATTCATAAAATTAAATTATAGAAGAAAAACACTGCCACAAAATCATACCACATGAATACTTATATAATAGCTTCAACTAGCCTTGTATTTTTGCAAACATAAACTATACACAAAGCTCCAAGCCTTCTACTCTCTAATGTCCAACCCTGAATCTGACTAAAAAATAGGTACTCATAAACCAAAACCATATTCCCCTCTCTTAAGGGTCGAATACGTCTTGATAGGAATAGTTCACACAAATTTCTCTAACCAAACCTAAGACTAAGGAAGTTAAAACAAACTCTCCTTTTAGCCTTTGACTGACCTATCCATCATTAATGACCTCAATCATTACATAAATTTTACATTAAAAAGATTAATTTCTTTCATTTACATAATTTCAACCCAAAACAAGAGAATTTACATCAAGAGAAACCAATTTTGACATAAAAAACTCGAAAATTTGACCTCCAGGGAAAAGCGTAGCACATTCAAGGAAAAGCACAGTGCTAATCTGGGAAAAGTGCAATGCCAATTTGCAGGGAAATTTTGAGTGCCTTCCTATGTTCCAAATGCTGATATGAAGGTTCCATTGGAAAGCTTAGGATGTCTAGTTTTCCATGGAGTCCTTAAGAAATAAAAATAGCCTCTCCAAGGCTGAGAAGAATGGAATCTCCTAAATTTACTCTAAAAGCGTAGTGCCAAGGTGAAAATAGTGGCAAAAAGTGGTTTTTTGTCCTATTGTTTGCATTTTTATTCCACCAAAAAGGATGAAATGGCACAAAAAATATATATATGAAATGTTCAGGTCATAAGATATTAATGCATGTAAATTTTTTGTGATTTGGATGCTGCGCTTTTGGCTGACTGTGTTTTTTTGTATTAGCCAGAAGTCACCAGAATTTCAAATTTTCAAAAATGTCTTAAAAAGTGGTCCAAACATGCCCCCTGAAGTTTTAAAATGATGTGTTAGGAAATGAGAGAGTCCTCAGCCAGCAAATCAAGTTTATCCTTCTTATTTTTCCTAATTAGGTTTTTCCTCAATTTCTTCTTCAAACTCTTGATCCTGATTTGAGAAATCATGTTTCTGGTGCAATAGTGCATGTCCATGTGCCTTTGGAGTTTTTTGTTCCTGTTAGCCTTCTCAAGAAGCTTCTCCAATTGAAAATTTACCTTTTCAAGCCAAAAATTATTATCTTTCTCAATTTCTGCTGCAATCAAATCATCAAAATCCTCTTGACCTAGTGATGGAGATGGTAAAGTTTCTTGCTCTTCCTGCCTCTTGAGACCTCTTGTTCTTAGAATACTTGTCTTTATTTTTACTTCCTTATCCTCAAGCTCATCAACATCAATCACTCATTTACCTTTTCCATCATACTTCTCCAAATATTCCTTGGATTTACTAAGCAAGAGTTGTTTTACTTGGAGCTGCCTGTTCTGTTGTTGAAGAAATGTAATCATGAAGTTTGCCTTTGATATTTTGTCCTTGAGGTATTTGATCTCAGCTTATTTCTTTTTTTTAATATGCTCTGGTGACTTTTCCTCCTCATGTATCTTTAGGTCTACCATGTCTGTGTCAAAATGTACTTGTTCTTCCTCTTGCAATGGTGCCTCATGCCTCATGCTGATGTCTCTTGTTCTACTGTTGTAGGCTGAGCCCTTTCCACACCGCCAGGAGAAAACATCAGGCTCTTCTCTATTACACTGAAATTTCTCACCATGAAATTTTAGTACTCCCTTATAATTCTACAATATCAAATTTCCTAAAGTCAAGCCTTGAAATTGAGAGAAAAGCTCATAAAAGTCTTAAAAACTCTTGTACCACACTTTCTCTTAGTATTGCCTGCGGTGTCGCACTTTCTAGCTCTAAATCATGCGGAGCTAAACGCACTTTCTGTTTATTAAGAGTGCGGACCCCTGTAAAAGATAAGAAAAGGTACAAGTAAAATCTAGAAGCTTAGTTTGGGTCATTTTTGGAACCTTATAGAAACATTCCTGTGGTTGAAAGTCCGCTCTTTTTAGGTTCATGTATCCCATCCATTAAGGAGCTAACCCCTTGATGTAAGGAACTAATCCCTTTGAAGGAGGATTCTATCCCTTCTTGTTTGGAGTTGTAACCTCCTCTCTTTTACTATAAAAATAGGCATAGGGTAGCCTCAAGGGGTTAGAATTGATGAGTTGAAGCTTTAGTATTGTTGGAAGTGAAATGTTGTTGGAACTTAGACCCTTTTAGCTGAGATTTTATGTGGGAAAGATTACATACCTGTATGTATCTCGGTTGGAAGAGTTCAAGGCTTGTCAGAGTAAAGGAAACGCCTGTTTCGGACCCCAGAAAGGCCTGTATGACATCAAGGCGGACACGATTGTAAGGCTATTCTTATTTAAGTTAATACAAATAAGTCTGTTTTTCTCAATAAGCTATCAATTGATTGGTTTATTTTATGGATTCCTTGATTACCATAATAGATATGATTTATGAATATATGCTATGTAGGTGCTATTTAATGTTTGTTTTTTTGTGATTTCAGATCTTTGAAGGCAACTCTTTTGAGTGACTGAAGAACTGCTACTACAAACAAGCGTTGGATCAAAGGTAAGATTGTAAAACCTTCATAACATTTAATTATGAATCGTGATATATCTAAAGAAAGATAAATTTAATTGTCTGTTTGTTGCTAGTTGTCCATAGGACACTTGGGTGGTCTGTCTTTTCCACAAGAACGACTTATCCGTCCAACAAAATGGCGACTCCACTGGGGAATGGATTTTGAACTTTGATTTATTTTATTTTTGACTTGTGAATTTATTTTTTCTGATTTTGATTGATTGATACTGGCTTGGGTAGTTTATCCCTGTAGAATCCCTAAGAAATGATTGTGACTTTTTTGTTTTTTCTTTAGTTTTATTGTGTCCTCTCTTTTATTTTATAGACAGTGCGGGCAATTTCGCACTTTTCCTATACCCACAGTGAAGGATCACAGTGGTTTGCACTGAATCGTGCGGACCCTGTGAAAATTTTTGAAAAATTTTAAAATCCTGTTTTCTGGATTAGTTTGTTAGATTCTCAGTGAATACCCAGACTTGTATCTTCTGTCAGGAAGCCTTGGTTAAGAGTTTATTTCAGCATTTTTAGTTTTGAATGATTTTCTGAAAGATATACATGTTATAATGATTTTTTCTTTGTCTTTATCCCGCTCAAAGATTAGAAACCTTGGTATACCTTTAGATCACTGGTATTTCCTTACTTTCTTGTTGAGTCTGACATCATAGCAGAAATTGGTTTGTGAGATTTAGATCCCCTTTTTCTCATTTGCGAATCTTTAAAATAATTTTGTTGATAAGTTTGGAATTTCACTTAAAAACCAAAATTGGATGTTTTTCGAGTTCTTGCTGATCCAAGCTAAGATTTTCGTAGTTAGATTACAAGCTAAGTAAGACATCCTCAAAATATTTGAAGTTTTAATTCAGATTTAGTATTTAGAATTTTTAGATCTCAATATTAGTGTTTTTAGCTTTGAGTGTTATTTCTAGAAATTGTAGTGTCTTTTGAAGCGAAAAATTGGTTTGTAGTTTCAATCTTGAATAAAAGGGATTTCTTATTGAGCAAAAGATCATTTTGAGTTCTCGTTGAAATTCGATTTCTTTTCATTTATTCTTGTTTGAAGGAAAGATTTTTTTTTAAAAGATTACATTTCTCAACTCTTCCTTTAGATAGAATTCATTGAAATAAAACAGATTGTTTCTCATAATAGATGCATTTTTAGTTTTGAGTCGGGTCACTACATATCATCAGTTTCACTTTCACACCTATTGTCCTAAGCAACAAATTTTAAAATCAATGCTTAAATTAAAATCAATCTAGTAATTTTTATATTTCTAGGGCTCTTTTCACCAATCTAGCTTAGGATAGTGTCTTGGAGTAGGGAGTAATTAACTCTCCAAGACAATTAAAAAAAACAAGTAGTTGATCTTGCCGTAGGAAAAAATCCAATATTCGCTTGTATGCTCTGGGAAGCTCCTCCTAAAGGATTCAAGCACGAGGTAATATCTGAACCAGTGGGATAATCAATTCTATCTCATTGCGAATGATAGAAGATATGTGTGTATTAACAACGGTAAAACTCAAATAGAACATTGTTGAGGAGCCTGGGGTCACTTGTCGGTAGACCTTGGATTATGTCAATGAGCCTTCAAGGGGATTGAGCTTTGTTACTCTGCCCTTGCGCGTATGTCAGACCATAGACTATTCCCCCAGGTATATTAGTTGCTATTGGTAACCATAGTGAACATAATCTTTACGGTTTTTTCCTGAGGTGACGGTGGAGGAAATATCCCACTATACCTAGAGCAGGCATCGACTAGACTCACTTGGACTCTCCAGAGGGTTATCCTCACTTGATATGGTTTAAGTGGAGAAACTTGCATCGGTCTGTTTCATTAAGCAGGTTGTCAGGGTAACTATTCCAACCGCCATTTCTGCATGTTGTATTTCATCACCAACTAGTATTTTTAGTATGGGAAGTTACTGTTTGTGTGTGGTTTGATCTCCTAGATTTTTAGGCGTGTGATTCATTTGTTTGTTTCCTTAGTGACTCTAGGAGTTTCATTGAAATTTTATTTGATTTCTTGTGATTAATAATTTCTAATCGTGGCTGAATTACCAAGACAATCATGTAGACTTCAGGGGAAGCCCCCTGAGTATACACCAATCCAAATTGAAGGGTTGCGAGCTCTAGTATTTCCTATTGACAGTAGAATTAGATCAAAGAAGCAGGAGAGTCATCTATAGTTTCTCATCCTGATTATCAATCAAAAACAACAGAGCATTTTCAAGAGCCAATTTCAGTTTCCGAAGTTACTGGTAGTATTTCTCCTTCCAGTGAATTAGCTGAAGAACCTAAAATTTCTAAACCTGACACTGAACCTGCTATTTTGGAGCCATCTATAGGATTTGTTACTTTGAATTCTAGTGATCCTAGTTCACCTAGGGTAAGACATATCATTACTGAAAATATTCCTTCTGACCTCATATCTATTGAAGAACTTGTCGGTCCAGACGAAGACGTAACTTTTCTCGAAACCCAACAAAATTTGAATCTTAGGGAGAGTGAATCAATATTATACAGTCCTTTTAAAAGTGATGCTTGGTATTTATCATTGAAAGATTTTTTAGAAAACCCAGGTCTTAGGTTTTCACCACCCCAAATTCCTTTTCATCCTACACCAAGAGGTTATTATCCTTCATCAATTATGTCAGGTGAGTCATCTATGTTTTCCCAATCACCAGAAACATTTTTATATGCTGTTCCTTCTATTCCTTCAGGGTACTAGTCATTCTCTGGTACTTTCTCAGGAGAAACTCCTCGAAAAACTGAACAAGTGTTATCAACTGGTACAAATGTAGCTAAAACTGAAACGTTGAATGCAAAGAAAATTTTTATGATGTTTGGTAATATTTCAAATCCTCAACCTCAAGGTAGTCAGTTACTGCCTGGGGGGCAGCCTCAAGGTAGTTAGTTACCACCTGGGGGGCAACCTCAAGGTAGTAAGTTACCACCTGGGGGGAAACCTCAAGGTAATTTTTTACCAGGACAAACTATAGGACAATATTATTTACCTGGAGAACAACCTCAAGGATAGTACATACCTCAAGGTTATCAACCTCAAGGATAATACATACCCCAAGGTAAACCCCAGACTCAGTATATTCCTCAGGGTCCTTATCAACCCCAGATTCAGTACATGCCTCAAGGTTATCAACCTCAAGGTCAGTACCCAACTCAAGGTTTCCAACCTCCTTCTGGTCAATCATTTTTACAAGGAGCTAGAAATTTACCACTTAATTATCAACCCTACGTTCAACCAAGTTATGGTCCTTCATATGCACAACCTTCTACAGGTCAATACCCCGGAATGAACATGGTGTGGAATCCATCTCAAATTCAACAGACTATGCAACCTAATGTGCAGTTACCTACTCAACTTGGACAAACTTTACTTTCTGGTCCAACCCAGCAACATGTCCAGCCTATTGTTCAAGTCCTTACACCTGGTTCTATTCAGTAGCCTAGGCCTAGTACACCTCAAACTCCGCCTCAGACTGCTGCAGCTACTGTAACTTTTGTTAAACTTACAACACCTGTTTCTGGAGTATCTATAGCTCCAGTTTCTTCTATCCCTACATCAGTGCAAATCCCTCAAGCCTCTATACCACAGTCAAGACCTACAATTCAAACTATAGTCCAAATGCCTACAGGACAAGCTGGTACTAGTACGATTGTTACACCACTTTTTGGTCATCTAACTTATTATCATTAGATGGACCCAAGTACACCATGTGTTATTCAGTTTACCCTAAGTAAACCACTTTGCCTATGTTAAAACAGAAACCCCAAAAGGAAATAGTTAAACAAACTTGTTATTTGTTTTTGATTTTCCTGTAGGAATAATTAATTAAACCATAATTTAATTATTATTCCTAGTCATGTTTAACCCAAAATCATTATGCTTGCCACTTGATAAACCTTTATTTATCTTATTAATTTTGAGAATAATATTAAATTTGTTTAGATAATATTCTGTTAAATATGACCAAATCATCCACAAATAATTAAATAAATCATTATTTATTTGATTATCCTTCAACCACTTCCTTAAAAAGATAAATAAATCATTTATTTATTTATTATTGACAAATAAAGGGATTTGACCCAAGTCAAATACTTTTTCCCTCCAACAAATATAATAAAATATTCCATAAAAGGTGGACCTAGATTTGGTTAACATTATTTTAATCATGCACCAAGATCTAGAATGACCCAATATTTTGTTATAAATAGGAGGGTTTTTCCTACCATTCTTCACCTTTTGTTGCCTATTAGATCACTCTGGATCTATACACTTGGTCACTATTTTCTGCCATTTTTCTCCCATTGAGCTCTACTCTTTGCATTGGGTTTTCTACATCAACTAGGGAGAGGAAGCAGATCCGAAGCGCTGAGATCAGCAAAGAACCCATCCCATTGAGGAGAGCTGGATACACCTTCTTTTTTTCCTCCCAGGTGCCCTGTAATATAAAAATTCTTTCAAAAAATTGTGTTCTTGTCTTGTCTGTTGGATGCATGGAGCAAACCCTTTACTTTACTGCTTAATTTCTTTCCATTTATAGATCCCCCAGCCCGTTATTTTTGTCATTTAACTCACAGATTCAACATATTTAAGTAAACACTATTTTTGTTAGGTTGTTTATTATGGACAGCTAAAGTGGTCCTTTTTCGTACACCGGGTCACCATGATTCATACCAACAAATGCAGACACTCCATGGTTTTTAATTACGGTATCACCATGTTTTTCATTTTCTCTGTGGGCATCTGCCACTTCTCAGTCATGGCTTCTTTTCAGCTGCTTAGTTTTCCTCTTTTTATGTCATTTTTCTCACATAAAACCCTAAAACATTAAAATTTCTAACTTCCGTGTGTTTCTGGCCCTATTGCGCAGGTAACCGACACCAGTCGCACCAGAGATGGCAACTTTTCTGAAAATCTGCCGCCGAGACAACCGGAACGGGGGGTCGCACTTTTTGGCCCATAAACTGCGACCTGGACCTCCAGGTCACACTTTTCTGCCCCTTTTCTGCGACCTGCACTGGAAACAGGTCAGAAACTGCGACCTGCCAGTTTTTCAGTGATTTTTCTGCAATTTTTCTGGGTTTTTCTGCCGCTTCTGTCAGGGTCCTCCAGCCTCTGTTTCAGCCTGTTCTGACCAAGTTCTGATCTGTTTTTACTCATCTAAGTGGGAACCTAGCCCCTTAGGGCTTTAGTACCCTCCACTTTTTGTGGAAGAGTTTTAAGCTGTTTCAGCCGTCTGTTTTTCCGAGCTTCAGCCCCCTTTTTCCAGATCTGTTACCTCCCTTTCAGATCCTTTGCAATCAGCCTTTCTTCCTTTCAAATCACCTCCTGTCGTTTTGTTTGGACCTCCTTTGAAGGCCTCCGCCTTGCCCCTCCAGTTTTTTGCTGATTTCCTTCGTTTTTCCAGCCACCTTGCCTCTGTCTCTTGGCTGTGATCTGCACCTCTTTTCAGCAGCTTTTTCCTCTAGATCCCTGTCCCCTTTTGACCTTAGCTCTATTGGACCCTTTTCCGTGTGTTTTACAAAGTTTTTCCCTTTCTTTTCAGCATAGTTTTGAGAGACCCACCTTCTTGGGTTAGATAGATGCACAAGTAGATGTTATTTTTCTGTTATTTCAGCATTATAATCTGTTCTCTGTAGGTTTATTTTCAGCTACGCAGCACACTTTTTTCTTTCTCTCAAAACGGAAAGGGTTTAAAAATTAAAATTAACGCACGCCACACATTGACCCTAAGCGAAGAAGCGCCTGGTTAACACTGCCCGGCAAAGACTCTAAAATCAATTGTCACTGCACCTCATCTGCCCTTGACATTATTTGATTCTGTCCCTTTCTGCCCCTGTCGGTTTCCTTCTTCCTGTCATCATTGCGCCCCCAAGGCGCCTTTCCAGGAGACTTCTTGGCCTTCACCCTCAGTTTCTGGTTGATCGACCTGCTCCGCACCGCCGTCGTCTAGCCAGTCCACCTCCGAGTCCGTACTCCGACTCCTCCCCTGATTCATCGGGTCCTCCTTCTCCTCCTGGTTCTCCCCCTGTCACCTTCACTATGTCTGGTCCAGGGCCTAACGCTAGCGGTTTTCCCGGCCCCAATGCCGACCCTACTACTAGCGGAACCGCCACAGGAACTACCCCGGCCACCCCCGTGCTGCCGTACATTGCAGGCCTCAGCCTCCCCGATTTCCATCAGTTGATCAATGACCCCATTCACCACAATGCTAACTGGCCCGCTATGCCAACCAAGCTCCCCTCAGACATCCCTAAGTTTGAGGGCCTTAATGGAGAAGATCCAACCAATCATGTCCCATATTTCCATATGTGGTGTTCCTCCAATTCCATTACCGATGACTCCATCCGTCTTCATTTGTTCCAACGCACGCTTACCGGCGAAGCTTCTAAATGGTATGTTGAACAAGCCACCTCTACCCATACCACCTTTCAGACTCTTTCCCAAGCCTTTTTGTCGTACTTCCAGCTCCCTCTCCGATATGATACTGGCACGGAGCTCTTGACTTCCTTTAAGCAAGCCTCTTCAACACGCCTTTCCGCCCATGTTCAGGAATGGCGATGAAGACGGAGCTTATGTCGAGCCCCTCCCTTCGAAGATCGGGTTTACATGGACTGGTTCCTGCGCACCCTTCCCGCTCCCATCGGCAAAGATGTCGCCTCTCATTTTCCTCAAACTGAAGAAGCCGCCCTCCAAATAGCCTTGAAATATGACCTGATCTACGCTCAATCTGGTTGTGTTTATACCGTTCTTCCTGACATCCCCAGGCCCGGTGGCACTAACGCCCCGGGGGCATCTCATTCCGCCGACGGTATCATTGGAGCCCTTTCCCATCCATACGCTCAACCTCCCATGGGCTATGGTCCCCCTCAGGGAGGGGCCAACTCCTCCGGCCCTCTTCCCCCTCCCGGTAGCATGTATCCAGGATACGGCATACCTCCTCCCTTTGCCCAACCTCCTGCTTACCCCAATGTTGCCCAACCCAATCTTTACCCTTATCCGCAGCCTGGTGCGCCAGCTCCTCCAGCATATGCGCTTCCTCCTCCCTTTCCTCCTCAACCCCAGCACCAGCACCTACAGCCCCCTCCAGGGCAAGTATTTTCACAGCAGGGCGCGACTAATCCCCCTTCTTCCCAAAGAAGGCGGAGAGGCAACCAAAACCAATCTGCCCCTAGTAACCGAGGACCCAATTCTGGTGTGGACCCTAACACTGGCAACCAACAACAGGGCATTCAGCCCAAGCCGGACAGGCCGCTTCGCACAAACAAGCCCTGTTCGTGTTGCGGTGTTTATGGTCATTACACCCACGATTGTCCCCTCTTACCCCAAATGCGGCAGATGTGGGAGTCTCAAGCCACATTGCGCGGACAACACGCCTCCCCTCATGCTCCTCCTAATGTGGCCACTACCCAGCCAGCTGTGTTTACTGATCCTTTCCCTCAGCAAGGATTCATGGCTACCCAACCGCCCGACAGCCAGGTAGCCGCCCCCCCTTCCCTTTCTGGTTCCTCTGATTACCAGATCCTTATGATGCACTCCGATCCTAACCCGCCCGTCGATCTTCACCTTCAAACTCGGTCTCGCCAGTACTCCAAGCCTCCTGCTCAGTCTGCTCCCGAGCCTCCTTCTTCAGGTTCTCCAGAGCCTCTTTCGTCACCCAGTGGCCCCTTACATTTCCCTCAACCAAAAGTTGAGGTTCCTACCAAGATACCAAAGGGCCCACTACGTCGAAACGCTGCTCCCAGTCGAGATGCCCATTCATACAACATAGTAGATGATTTGGCGCAATCCCCTGCTGCCATTTCCACACTGGAGCTCCTTCAGTCGTGCCCTTCCCAAAAGAAGACTCTACTATCTGCCGTGGGTGCTGTAGATCCTGCTGATGACCAAATGATTGTTTTCGACGCCACTCAATCGGACCATCCTCCTCTCCCTCCCTCCGTCGCCTTCCAAATCCCAGTCAAAATCCGGAACGCCCACGTGTCCCGGTGTATCATTGATGAGGGGGCATCCACATGCGTGATGTCCGCTTCAGTTTGGAAGCAACTCGGATCTCCTGAGCTGGCCTCTTCCACGATCACCCTTCGAGCGTGGGATGGTCATGCCTCCCAGCCCATTGGCCTGTTTCGTAATTGTCCTATCACCCTCGCCGGTAAGACTGTTTGCGTTGACGTCGAAGTCATCGACGCCCCGCTAGACTACAACATTCTATTGGGGCGAAGCTACACCTATGCTATGTCCGCTGTCCCATCCGCGGTTTTCTGCAAGATGTCTTTCCCCCATAATGGAAAGATAGTCACCATTGACCAGTTGACGTATCATGAGCCAAAATCTCAGACCTCACCTGAGACGACCATCTCTTCTGTAGCCAACAAGCAAACCGTCGATTCCTTGACCAGTGTCTCCCCCGACGTTTACAAAGATTCCTCCCTGCTTGGAACTTTTCCTAATCTCCCTCCTCCTCCCATCACTGATCCCAGCTTATCGAATGTTTGCATGATGCAATCGTCTCAGGCTGCCCGTAAGCGGCCTGCCTCGGCTAGTCAGCAACCTCCCCCTCGCCCTCCGCAACCTGCTCCTAGCCATTCATCTCAGCCAGCCGGACCTCCTCCTTCTGGCCCTACCCCTACAGCTGGTCTCCCTGAACCCCTTTACCCTCCTGGATCGGTTCCTCCTGGCCTCAACCATCTCGAAGCCGTCCCTCCTGGTCATTACCCTGCTGGGCAGATCCCTTTCCTAGCTCCCCCTCCCGGAGTATATTCTGTCCCCATCATGGCCACCCTCTCTCTCCCTAACTTGACCTTGGGCATACCGGTCTGGTACCTTGATCCCCCAGCCGCCACCCCTCCTGGTCACCCCAAGCCCTATATGGCTTTGACACCGGTTCAACCGGTCCCCCTAGCTTCCTCCGTTGCCGCCGTGCCCCCAACACCTTCACAGGACCCTCCTCCTGTCGTGACGGCACCCGGAAAGAAAGGCAAAGCCCGCAAGGGGGCACCCAAAGACAAGACTACCACGACTAACCCAGTCCCTCCCCCTCCCGCAAATCCTTGTGCTTTGTGTGATGTCACTGGTCATGTCACCCATGCTTTTCCTGAGTTGCCCCGTATCCAGCCCATGGTTAAAGTCGCGTTCCCCGAGTCTACGGCCCCTGAAGCCCCCATTCCTTCGTCGTCCGTAACCAAGAACCCCAAGACTCTTCGCACCAACAAGCCCTGTGCTTTGTGTGGCGTTCATGTCCATTACTCCCACCATTGTCCTCACTTGATGCACTACCGCGCCTCTTTAGAGGTAATCCGAGAGTATGAGGTTGAACAAAATCAATCCGCCTCTCCCATCCTCGCGCAGTACGCTTCAGGTCAACCTGAGGATTCCCCCGCTCCCATCGACATCCCCCCCCTGATGTTCAGATGATAGAGTCTACTGTAACCATCCTTTACCTATCTTCCTCTGCAAGACACTCGGAGCCCAGCCTGTCTGCATCCTCCCCTGTTGTGTCCCTTGATCACCCTATTCCTCCTCATACCCGAGATCACTCCACTTGTGTCTCTGTTGACCTCTGTAGCCCGAGTCCTCACCATGTTTCCGATAGTCCTCATACACCACCTTGTCTGAGTCTTGGTCATCCTGCCCCTTACACTCCCTCCTGCAGCTGTCGCCCGATGACTTCTGTACACTCACGCTGCCGTCATTTCCTTTCATCCCCTCATTTATTGTCTTGTCACACCATTCTGCAGGACCCCCCGTCCACACCATTTATCGGCTACGCCGATGATGCAAGTCGCTACTCCAGGAATCTAGCCTCGGCAGGTTGGGCCATCTTCACCCCCTTGCATGCCCTTGTTCTTTCTAACGGGGTCTACATTGGTTCTGCCACCAACAATCAGGCCGAATATGATGCAGTGTGTGGTCTGTTAGCCGATGCCCTCTTTCATCGCATCCTCCATCTGCACGTTCGTTTGGATTCCCTGCTTCTTGTAATGCAACTAAATGGTGTTTATCGTGTGCATAACCCTGTGCTGTTTAGATGCTATTTACGAGTGAAAATCTTAAGACGTGCGTTTGAAACGATAACTTTCAACCATGTACCTCGAGAACAGAATCACTATGTAGATAGTATTGCAAACCAAGTTCTAGATTGGCATTTATCACACACATTTCATACAAGAAAATAACATTAAATCAACCATCAAAAGACGATGCATATCCATAATATGTGTCGCAAAACATATTTTTAGAGTCCATCTACTCTGATACATACGACATGCCCATAGCATGTTACAAACAAAAACCCAAAACTGGGGGCACCACCTGCCCCTACATACATCATAGGGGGCACCACATGCCCCTACCCCTAATCACTATCTGGAGGCTCCCGAGCCAATGGCTCTGCCCCTGCAGCATGTAGATCATGCATAGCCTGACTGGCCATCGCCATGCGTCGCATGATACCTCGCCACTCCGAGGGGAGACCAACACATGGCTCTATGTATTGGTCGTCTAAGTCCTGCCACCCGCACTCTAATACTCCGGTCAACAACCTTTCGCATCTACAGCGGATGTCCTCCAGCAGGGCGGCTGCATCCTCATCCTGCGCCGCTCTCGACCCACTTGGACCTGTAGCCCCAGACGCTGCCGGTCATCCCATGTATCCGGCCGGTTTTACCGGTGCTATATCTGCATACCAAAAGTACATGAATCAGTATCATCAATTACTATTCAAAAACTTTAACATGCCCACATAATAATAGCAATTTGTCACTTACCATCGGGTCCCCAGACTCGACCAGGCAGAAGTGGCAAATCCGGATCCCCACAGTAGCTCATCCCACTATAAGGGTAGTCGTCTATGTACAGCGGCATCTGATCCCAATGGGCAAAAAACTCCGGTCGAAACACCCGACCGACCGCCCCTCCTCCTCCTCTGCAAAGTAGCTGTCCCCAACGGCGCATCCTGGGATCCCTCAGGCCCCCATCTGGAAGCTGTACATGAGGCCTCAAGGTCGGGATCTTCTCAAAGAAGAAGGCGCACAACAAAGTCCCATATGAGCAATCATGATTCACCTGCCGCCTGCATAGCGACAACTGTCGCTTTAGCGACACCAATAACATCTGGGCCCACCCATAGTAGGTCCCACCCAACACACTTTCCACTATCATCATCTGCCCCCCAGTGATGTGATGGAATGCCTGGATGCCCAGAATTCGCAGCACAGCTGCGGCCACTGCACGGGTTTCTAGCCTCTCTAGATCCCCGATTGGTATTCGAGTCCCCTTGACTTGGAGACCCGGTCGACAATGGCATTCCATGAACTCCATGATATGCCGCCCCCGCGGCAGCACTGGCTGTGTGTTTCCCACCATCCCCAGTGGCGGGAGCACCGCCCCTAGGCACACGCTCCGGACCGTCGGGCCTTGATCTCAGTGCTCCCGCACCAGCAAGATCTCTCGATCTCGGATGCGGGTGATCGATAATCCGGCCGCACCAAGCCCTCGTCTTTATCAACCAAGTTCTCCAAGAACCAGAGACCCCCAACCTGCTGTGCGCGAACGCCCCGACCGGCCGGACTGATCCGCCCGGATCTCTATCCGTAGTGTCTCCCGCATTCTTTTTCCGCCGACTCCGTACTGCCACACCGCACAAACACAGATCATTTTTGCTTCTGTGCTTTCGTACGTATCGACAACCATAACCAAACACCAAACCTGCTCAAATGCTTACAAATGAAGACCAAAACTCCCTGCTCTCTGGCTTGCCGTTTTTTCGACCAGGTCGCACTCCTTGCCCCGATACCGTTGCTCAGGTCGCACTTTTTTCCAAAAGTACCGCTCGTAGAGATGTAGGTTGAGAACGTGCACAGCCTGGGCCCTAAACTAAAAAAGTAATCCATCAAAATGCAAGAGAAAAGTTAGACCTCCTACCTGCAACTGACGGATCGCAATTCCAACGGTCGGTTTGTCCGCTATGTTCACCGCAAGATTTAGGGCCTTCTCTCCTCTCTACATTCACCACAGCAACAATAGCAAATGAGTGATTTTGGAGGGAAAACCACCTTATTAAAAGAGAACCCCTGGTTCTTCTTTTGACTGCCGTGACCACACCGTAGCCCTATTTGACGAACTTTCTACACCGTTGGAAAGCTCTCACCGAGTTCTCAAATGGGTATCTATTAGTTTTTTGAGATCTAACACTCCACCAGGACACATTTTTTCCAAGAAGGGTCACCTCACCCCTCCTCAAAATCGAATTTCCTCACTTACGACACTTGTACTTGGGGCACCATCTTGCCACCTTACTTGTCTTCGTTCGTGTTGATTTTCGTCATGAGTTCCCATCATGTACTCATGTTTCCATAGTCCCCCATTGGGGCCTTTACTGTGTGGCAGCACCATCGAGTCGCCCTTGTTTAGAGCATCCAAGTTGAGTCATCATTCCCTCCATCGAGTCTATATCGAGTCCCTTTGTACCCCACTATAGCCCTCCATCCGTCATTGATTGGTCTCTCTCTTGTGTCGCACATTATGACCTTCCGTTCCACTGTCCCCCATCCCTGATGATGTTGTGTCAGTCGCTGCCATGTCATTCACGCCCTTTATGCTCTAGCAAGGGAAGTCGTCCATTAGCTACTCAGTCCTTTCCACTTCACTATCATCATTAGTGTCAGTCTGTCCGTCGCTCTACTCTTTTCTCTCGTGCCTTAGTCGAGGATCTCTCATTGCCTCAACTATGGCGGACCTCCTTCTGTCGACATCAGCTCATTTATTCCAGAAGCCAGGTCTAGAGGGAAGTGTACCTTGGTTCCAGCTTTCCCTCCTGTTCGGGGCCTCAGATCAGGCAATGGGATATCTCCTTTCCCGTTGGCTTGATTGTTTCTCCAGCTTCTTCAGCATGATCAAGATACGTATACTTGATGGTCTAGTGATCCAGCAGCCGCTCTTGATGATTCCCGGGTGTGTGTGAGATGTCTCAACCCTCATGAAGGGGTGGCCCTGCAGGTAGCCCCCCACATGCCCGGATGACCTCTTCTTTGCAGCCTTTGATGCAGCTCCAGATATTTGATGATGTTGGTCGTAGCCACTTGTAGCGCCTCTCCGATTTGCATGTATCAGTCATATTTTGTGAGCCTTTCCCCATTTGCATGGGGCATTTCGGTTGTATTTGTATCTCATGTACTCAGATATTATTGTACAAGTCCTGGCTGTTATCCCAGGCACAACATGTATGTGGGATTCCTCATTCTATTTTTATCTGGCTCATGATTATGCCAGCTGTACTTTATGGTTCGGTCCCTTGTTTACTGGACACACTATTCTTTTGTACTTTTTCTCGGCGGGCATAGGTATGCCTCCCCCGCCGCCTTCAGCACAGGTACCCTCTCATAAAAAGAGACTTGTTGCACCTGCGAGTCTCGTCTCCTTAGGGTCTAGTCCTTCAGCACACTATCTACCTCACACTTCTCTCTCTGACACCCCTTTTGTTGTCTAGTGATTGTGTTCTTACAACGTACTTCGGTCATACGATTTGCTCCTGACACTCGCACGCTGGGGGGCAATCTGTTACACCATTTTTTGGTCATCTAACCTTTCATCATTAGATGGACCCAAGTACACCATGTAAGACCAGTTTTACCATAAGTAAAACCACTTTCACCATGTTAAAATAGGAAACCCCAAAAGGAAATATTAAACAAACCTATATTTGTTTGATTTTCCTCATGGAATAATTAATTAAACCATAATTTAATTATTATTCCCAGTCATGTTTAACTCAAAATCAAATAAATTAATTAGATAAGCCTTTATTTATCTTATTATTTTCTAGGAATAATTATTTAAACCTTATTTAGATGATATCCCTTGTTAAATATGACCAAATCACCCACATATAATTAAATAAATCATTATTTATTTGATTATCTTCTAACCACTTCCTTAAAAAGATAAATAAATCATTTATTTATTTATTTTTGACTAATCAAGGGATTTGACCCAAGTCAAAGACCCTTTCCCTCCAACAAATATAATAAAGTATTCCATAAAAGGTGGATCTAGATTTGGTTAAAATTATTTTAATCATGCACCAAGATCTAGAATGACCCAATATTTTGTTATAAATAGGAGGGTTTTCCCCATCATTCTTCACCTTTTGTTGCCTATTAGATCACTCTGGATCTATACACTTGGTCACCATTTTCTGCCATTTTTCTCCCTTTGAGCTCTACTTTTTGCATTAGGTTTTCTACATCAACTAGAGAGAGGAAGCTTAGATCTGAAGTGCTGAGGACTACAAAGAACCCATCCCATTGAGGAGAGCTGGATACACCTTCTTGTTTTCCTCCCAGGTGCCCTGTAATATAAAAATTCTTTCAAAAAAATTGTGTTCTTGTCTTGTCTGTTGGATGCATGGAGCAAACCTTTTATTTTACTGCTTAATGTCTTTCCATTTATAGATCTGGTTGTTGCAGCATTTTTATTACTAACCGCAGATCTGAAGATATTTGGCAGCCACTATTGTTGTTAGGGCTATTAGTTATGCATAGCTAAAGTGGTCCTTTTTCGTACACTTCGACGAAGGATTCATACTAACAACGATTGTCTCTAGTCAGCCACAATTTACTTATCAACCGTACCAGGGACAGTATCAATTTGGTCAAACTACACAAAATCTAGTATATCAGTATCAATCGTACCTGGGTATACTTATCAAGTACCTCAACAACCCTAGTATGGTTCGGTTAATCCTGGTTACCTAGGAGGTTTCACAATTCAAAATGCACATCCAATTCCAAGGTATCCTGGATATCCTCCTCCTCGCACTGGTTTGATCACACAAGGTTATCAAGACCCTAGCCATCGATTACCATTCATAGCAACTTTAGATTTACCGGATCTATCACGCCTTACAAACGATCCCATTTTTTATCTTCCATATTGGCCGTCGATGCCTAACAATTTTCCCAGTGATATTTTGAAATTTGAAGGCAAGTTAGGAGAGGACCCATCTAATCACGTTATGACTTATCACCTCTGGTGCGCATCCAATTCACTAGTCGATGATACAATTCTATTATGTCTTTTTCATAGAACTCTCATTGGTCTAGCCTCCAAATGGTACATTGAGTTACCACGTGGCTCTTTTAATAATTTTAATGTGCTAGCTATTCCTTTCTTAACCCATTTTCAATTGCCTGTCAGATACGACAATGGCACAGAATTGCTGAATTCATTAAAACAATCTACGTCTATGTACATATTTGATCACATTCATGAATGGAGACGTAGAAGGCATTTAGTGAAAGTCTTTATTCCTGATTAAATTTTGGCTGAATGGTTTATTAAATCGTTATTGCCCAAAATTACTGAAGATGTCGCCAAAGGAGGCGTTGTTATGGAAGAGCAAGTCATCGCTCAGGCTCAGTACCTTGACCTTGCGTATACTCAGTCAGGTACTCTATATGATAAAATCCTCGATTTACCAAGACCTAGTCAATTAACTGCAATTCCTTCTGGCTCTCATGTCGCTGATGGTGTAATTGGTTTTGTTAGTACTGGTAAAAGTAAGAAGTCTTCCAAGACTACTTCTCCTATTATCACTTTACCTGATTCACCCAAAGGAGATTCTTCCCTAGAAACTTCCATCGATATTCATGTTGTAGATACATCTATGGTCAAATCTAAAACTAGTGGTAAGAAGAAAGGTAAGAATAAAAAAAAAATATATTCAAAAGATAAAAATGATACAACTGAACCGACTGACGAAAAACGCAAACCTCTATATCCTTGTCTCATCTGTGACCAGGATCATTTTACAAAAGAGTGCCCGTATAGAGCTGCGGTATCAAAATTCATTAAGGGTTCGCCTATACCTGCTGCCTTGAAGGATCCCTTTCCCGCTCAAGATAGTAACATGGTTGGATCTTCCTCCAATACAGTTGAGGATATCTTGGTGGTTGCGATGCGATCACAAGATTATGGTAGTAAAAATACTGGTAAAGCAGCAGAAACATCTAATTCTGCATCGACTACATCTCCCTAAGTTTCTGATCCATTATAGATCGAGAAAAAAAATTCTGACTTAGTGATTAAACCACCTGCAAAAGGTGTAATTCATAAATCAGCTTTCAATCCACATGTGAGAGCTACTCAAATTTACAATATTGTTGAAGATTTGGAAATTTCCCCTTCAACATTGTTAGCTTTGGAAGTATTGCAATCATGCCCAGCCCAAAGAAAATTACTTTTTTCAGCCTTAGGAGCTGTAGATCCCTAAGATTCAAACCTCATGATCTTTGATTTAGAGAAATTTACACCCCACCTACCCCATCAAATGGATTTTTAGATTCCGGTAATAGTAAAAAACAAACGTATATTTCGTACTGTTGTTGATGAAGGGGTTTCTACATGTATTATGTCGTTAAAATGTTGGAAATCACTTGGTTCTCCGACCATTAACCAATCACCAAATATTCTCAAATCTTTTGACAGAAGAGGTTTTCAGCCATATGGTATCTTACAAGATCTACCAATAGAGGTCGAAGGAAAAATGGTTAATCTAGATGTGGAGGTGGTTGATGCCCCTCTGGATTACAACCTTCTCCTAGGTCACAGTTGGTCTTACGCCATGAATGCTATTGTATCATCGATATTTCATCTCATCATGTTTTCTTATAGAGTAAATATCGTTAAAATAGATCAAATCTCATATTATTCATCCGACCCAGCCTCTACTGATAGCATCCAACATATCGGAAAATCGACTATCCCTTATAAGGATGTTGGCATAGGTTTGCTTAAAGAGTCAGCTTTACTGGGAACTTTTTTCTTGCCTGCTCCCAACGTACAACTTCTGTTGCTAATATCAATATGCTTTCGTCAAGTACTATGTCCTTTGATGATCCTTGGATAGTACCTTCAAAATCAAAATTGGATTCTTTCGATGGCCCAATGCCTTTGAGTCCTTTTGAGTTAGCATATCAAAATGTACAGTCATTTTCTGATACTCATTCAATTGAGTCTGATCCAGTGAATTTAATCAATCAGGAGTCATTTTCAATATCGAGCTTAGTTTCAACACCAATTCCAGATCCCACTCAAAAAGTATTCAATACTGATGAAAATATTCGTGAATTCTTGTCGGTAGATGAGTTACCATGGGAAGATCTTCATCAAAGGTCTTTGTTTTTACTTGATCTTGATCATTTTGAGAATGATTTTTCCTCCATTTTTACCACTGATTATGTCAAAGAACCCTAGAATCCTCTCTCACATATCAATTCTGAATAGAATTTAGAAAATATTTTGACAACGATTCCTCTTGAAATTTCAGTAAAACTTGGAATTGTTGAAAACATTGACATAGGTGCTTCTTGTAATCCTGATGAAATTCAAGCATATAAAGCCCTATTTTAGGAATTTCGCGACATTTTTTCTTGGTCATATGAAGAAATGCCAGGAATTGATCCGTCGATTGTTGTACATGAAACTAAGACATACCCAGATGCTAAACCCGTTAGACAGAGATTACGTCAGATACATCCGAGAAAAGCTGCTGCTATCAAAGCAGAAGTTGAAAAATTACTTCGTCCAGGTTTTATTTATCCGATCCCATTAAAGGACTGGGTATCTAATATTGTTCCGGTCAATAAAAAACAAGGAACAATAAGAGTATGTATCGATTTTAGGGATATAAATCGAGCTTGTCTAAAAGAAAATTATCCAACCCCTTACATCGATGAAATTATTGACGATTATGCTGGAAGTGAAATGTTCTCATTCATGGATGGAGTTTCCGGCTACAATCAAATCAACATACTCCCTACAGATCAACCTAAAACAACTTTCATTTTTCCATGGGGAACTTTTGCTTATCGCAAACTACCTTTTGGGCTTAAGAACCCTGGCGCCACTTTTGAAAGGGCCATGTCTTATGCATTTCAAGACATTAATCACATTGTGCAGCCCTACCTCGATGATTTTCCTGCTCATTCTTCACGCAGAGCAAATCATATTACTCATTTACGAGCCATATTTATATGATGTAGGCATTACAAGATTCGTCTGAATCCTACAGAAGTGTTTTCTGCGTACAATCCAGACGATTGTTGGGATTTATTGTCTCAAAGGCAGGCATTCGTGTTGATCCAACGAAGGTTGAGGCAATCATCAATTTACCTCCTCCTTCTACTCTTTTCCAACTCCAAAGTTTTCAATGGAAAGCGAATTTTTTACATCAATTCATTCCTAACTACGCCGAGTTAACGAAGGGTTTCACTAGGTTGTTGAAATAGAATATTCCTTTCTTTTGGGACGAGGTCGCTGATAGATCTTTTGATGATTTGAAAAATGCATTGACCTATGCACCGTTACTGCATCCTCCCAACTACAACCAAGATTACTTTTTGTACCTCGCCGCTTCCAATTCCACGATAGGGATGGTTTTAGTTCAGGAAGATGAATTCCATGGTGAACATGTGATTTACTATCTTAGTCAAAATTTGCATCTGACTGAGATCAAATATTCACATGTGGAGAAATTGGCCTTGGCATTTGTTCAAGTTGTCCAACATTTTCGTCACTACATACTTTTACGCAAAACGATAGTGATCTCTGATTGTAACCCTATGATGTACATCTTGACCAAACAATTGCTAGGGGGCAAATACTCCAAATGGATTGTTATCCTACAGGAGTTTGATTTGAAGTTTAAAAATCCAAATCCAAGAAATCATTAATATTTTCTGAACTTATGTGTGATTTCCCACATACTGATACAAAAACTGTGGCGGAACAACCAATCATGGATGAATCCTTGTTTATTATTAGTACCATTGATCCTTGGTATGGAGATATCATTGTTTATCTTCAAACCCAATCTTTTCGACCTGAGCTTTCATAGTCGCAACGACGAAAAATACGTTTCCAGTATCAACAATATCATATTGTTGGCGACACACTATACCATCATGGTGCGGACTCAGTTTTTTGCCATTGTCTAACCCATGAAGAAGACGAAAAAATTTTAAATGACTGTCACTTTGGAGCATTTTGCGGTCATATGTCTGGGTACTCCACAACCCAAAAGATATTGCGCGCAGGTTATTTCTGGCCATCCTTGTTTAAAGATTGTATTTATGCGGTCCAAAAATGTCATAATTGTCAAATATTTGATCGAAAAATGTGTGCACCACCTTCTCCTCTTCACCCTATAATTGTTGTCGGTCCTTTTGTAAAAATGGGGCATTGACCTCATTACATGTAACCTTCACTCGACCAGGGGGCATGGGTATATTATTCTAGTAGTAGATTATTTTACCAAATGGGCTGAGGCGATGCCTACATTTGCGACAGATGGAAAAAATGCAACTATTTTTGTATTCAATCATGTGATTGCTCGTTTCAGTGTACCCCAAGCAATAATTACTGATCACGGGAGCCATTTTCGAAATATCATGATGATCGAGTGAACAGACCAACTTGTTCTACACCATGATAGTTCTACACCATATTATCTGCAGGCCAATGGTTTAGTTGAAGTGATTAATAAATTTTTAGTCACCATGATCAAACGAATCATTGGAATTCATAATTCGAATTGGCATACCATGCTCTTTTCAGAACTTTGGGCATATCAAACCTCAGCAAAAACATTGACAGGTTTTACCCCTTTTCAACTAGTTTATGGTTTAGAAGTAGTATTACCTATTGAATGTGAGATACCGTCGCTCCAACTAGCCATAGAGTTACTACTAGACACTTCTGAAGAGGAGAAACGTTTTCTATACTTGGCTCAATTAGATGAGAATCGACGCACCGCTGCATTAGCTACCGAGACTCATGTGAAAAGAATGAAAGCTCAGTATGATAGAAGTGTTACCCCTTGTAATTTTTCAGAAGGAGACCTAGTTTTGTTTTATGATCAAGCCAACGATAAACAAGGGGCTGGGAAATTTGAACCCATGTGGCATGGTCCTTATATTGTCAAGTGACAGCTTGCAAAAGGGGCCTATGAATTGATTGATTTTGACAGGGTTTCTTTAGGTAAACCTAGAAATGGACTTTATCTAAAGAGATATTATGCTTGATTTTTTATGTGGAGATATTCTCTATACATTAGTTACTTTCTAGCTGGTGTGATATAGATTAGAAACATATGCCTAGTTTAAGTGTGCTCTTACTACTATTCCCGCTTATTTGGATACTTTTGATATCGCAGATGTCGACGTCCTTTCAAACATATATTGGTTTTGCTGATGGCACTTGTCGTAGTACATGGAACATCTCTTCCCTAGCTTGGGTTATTTTCTCACCCACTGACGAGTTACTATCAATGAATGGGGTAAGCCTCGGTCAAACAATGAACAATATTGTTGAATACACTACAGTGATTGAATTATTATCAGAATCCATTTCATTTGGAATTCGGAGTTTGATCGTTAGGTTATGTTCTGAAATCGTTGTATTACAGTTAAACCGAGTATATGCCATTAGAAACCTAGTATTATTAAGATTATTTTTAAGGGTTCGTCTCTTGGAATGAGAGTTCTATTATATTGAGTATCAACACATTTCAAGAAATTTAAACACATTAGCAGATGCAATAGCTTCTAGTGTTATAAACAGACATTTGCAATAAAAAATTAATAAATCAACATTCGATAACATGATTGAACAGGTAACTAGAAATAATAGTATATCATAGTATAGATTTAGTGTTCAAAAAATAGTACATCGACTTCGATCATAGGTTAAAAATGCCTTATGATCGGAAAAAAGTGATACAAAAAATGAGTCTACAAGTCAATCATCCACTATCCATGGTGATGATCACGATAATACACTACTGATCATGCCACCCTAGTCAAAAATCTCTTGAATGGTCCAGGAACACCAATGATGTATCTCTGTAGATGGAGTGGGATGTCATATATGGTAGTCTCAGGAATATCCATAGTGAGCCACTCCAAATGGTGTTCTAAATTAGTAAGGATCTCTGCATTCTGATCCTATGGGGGTGGTGCTACTGCTACTGCATCCCTTTGCCTCTGGTCAAAGGGGCGGAGAATGGTTGGTCAACTCGGACCCACATCTGCATTTGAAATTTTTGTTATCAGTTTTGGACGATTTAAAAACAAAATAAAAATTAGAAATTAGAACATGCAAAAGAGATTTTTTACCTAACTCATCCCACTGAGCTCCTGGAGGAAGGGGCATATCTCGGTCGCCTCGAAAATCCATGCCCGCATAAGGAAAATCCTCTATCACAAAAATTTGGCGTTCTAGCCAACAAGAATAAGTCGAGGGAAATCGAACAATCTCCCCACCCTCGCTATGGCAGGCCATGAAAGAAACCCAACGAACCATCTGAGGCTTTTGAGGTCGACAAGCATCAATAGGAATATGCTACGGGGCTAACATAGGAATACTCTCTAGAGTAAAGGTGACTACAATTGATCCATATCCGAAGTTGTTTAACTTCACATTATTTGATCAGGTAAGTTGGCCTTTCACATTTTCCAACACTTCCTCGCACCAGTTGAATATGGTGCCTCGGAAACAATATACTGCAATCCGCATCTGAGATCTAGTAGCTACATGCAAAGCTGCACTTCCGCACAACTTGACAATGGTAAAAGCAATCACTTTTAACTCGGGACTGATGATAGTTTTAATGTCAATCAGTTTGTCTCTGGGATTGGCTTCATCAGTACAAAACTCTAATTGTAGGTTGGCAACAGACTAAGCACCTGGCCTAGCCCCAAATAGAGATAGTGGTTCGCCTCTCTTAGACAAACCAGTCAAAAAATATATGTCCTCCAGCTCAATCTCGAGTTGGTGACCTCTGATCATGAAACACTAGCCCTAAACGTCCCATTTTCTTACCAACCAAGTAAGAAGATCTACTTGAGCTCTCATGCCACTGATAGCCCAAAATTTGAATAGCCGGCATGCTCTTAAAACTCGCAAAGTAGGTCGATGAATCATGGCTGCTTCATCTACTTCTTCATGCTCCCATTCTTGCCAAATGAGCATTGTGAATATCCTACAATGAGTAAAATGAAGGATTAGAATCATTTTGAAACAAAAATTTTGGGTAATTTAGGAGGAAAATGTGTTTTTAAATTTGTTACGGCGCCCCCGCACTTTATGCTTAGGGACAGTGTGTAGCTCTGCATGGGCTCTTTGTTAAAAGTGCGGGGCCCCAACATTTTCCTTTGTGATAAAATGTCGAGGTTTGCAGGTACCTAGTGTCCTGCCTGCAGACCCTCGAGCGTGAATTTTTGAACCTATTTTCCTCCCCAAAATGAAATTTTGACCCTAATTTAAAAAACTGAATGGATGTACATAAAGAGAAAGAGGTTGTGGATTACCTGGAGCTGACGGTTTTTGATTCTGATGGTCAGTTTGCCCAGAATCTTCTCTGAAGCGTTTTTTTCCAAAAGCTATAAAATCTTCACTCTAAACTCAAACGGTAAAAATGAACTTGAAAAACTCCTTTTAATAATTTTTTTCGAATAAATGAATTTTAAATTTGTTTATTTTTCACTTTAAAAAGTCGTTTTTTCAAAATATTTTTATTATTGAAATAGGTATGTTTAATTTTTCGAGTTTTTGTGCAGAATACCGGATTTTTCAGGTGAAATGATCATTTTTGATGAAGAGTATACTTTTATCACTTTTTCGGGCTCTTTAAAATTTACGAAAAAGCGAAACCATGGAGTACTCTTTTAAGCCCTTTTCAGACTCTCTAAAAATGAAAATATTGCTGAGTACTTGATTGTTCGAACTCGTTAAAGTAACTAAATGGTCGTCCCTTCAGTGTAAGTTTACCCCTTTTCCGGACTGAAATGGACTATTTATGAAAAAGGTATACATTGAATAATTATGGTCAATAGAGTTATCTCTTGCATTATTTTATCCTTTTTCGGGCCTGAGAGACTAAATTTACGAAAAATTATACCCATGGAGTTTTCTTAAGTCTTTTCTTATGACTCCCTAAAATGAAAAACACCGAGTTTCTCCTATACTGGACTCGTTAAAATTTAACAGTAAAGGACCTGTCGATTACAAATAGGAACGGACCACTCCTTCTTAGGGTTCTATTTTAAACTAAGTTGGAGTCATCCGAAGGATGAGCTTATAAACAAGCAAATGTTATCCTCCTCAAGTTTGTCAAAAATAAAGAGGTACTTGCCAGAAATGGTGGGGGAAAAGAGAGAAAATAGATTCATTTATTACACTTTGATTTGTAAAAGCATTACACCACTCTTGAACACGACACTTTTTGTCACACTTATACCTGGGTTGGGAAATCCTTTTCCTATCAGTTAATCAAACCACATTTAAGGTCTTCAGCCAGTTTCTGGGTATTAGCTTAGGGCAACTATCACCAAACCATCTGCAGTGTCGTTATGTGTTCAAGAGGATATTCAAGCAAACCATTCATCTGCAAACATTTGTCTCCATTCACGTTGACCATCCCTGAGTTAGTCCTTGCAAAAGATTTCTTCAAAACTTGATCTATGGTTTCGTGTTATGAGCTTGCTTACGACGGATCAATTTCTATCAACGACAAATCATCATCTAGGAAGTTGATCTAGAATCCGTCAGTACCTTGGAATCTGCATGCCTTAATGGCAGGTTTCTCGCCTTCGACAATAGGTTGCTTCATTTACCTTCGATCGAACGATTCTGTGAAATTTTCAACTTCAGATCACTTATTCACATTTCATGGATTGTACTGAGTACTTTGAGAGCCATTGTCATTATTCTTTTTTTCTCTCACACTTGTTAACAGTTCACATCATTGAATAGTAATCAAGTGGGTTCTACCATGTTCGACTTCAACACATTTAATCACATGGATAGAATTGTACTAGTTCATGAAGTAGAAATCAAGACCTTGGATCTAGTTTCCACCATCCAGGTTTTGAGGAGTTTTATTATTCATTATGCAGTAGACTATTCATTACAGATGGTTGCGCCCATGCTGTGTCTACACTATTTATGTAATATTAAAATCATTTTTGTATCAGAACGAGTTTAGTTAGTTTTGATCTGAGTATGGGAATGCCTACCTCAGCGATGATATATATGTTTTGCATTGAATGTTTTTACAGGGTTCCGACTAGGGTGACCATAAGCTAATCCTTGAAATGATAAAGCACATCATTCTTCGAATACTCTCAGACTTCACACTTTAGGGGGAAATTGGTTACACTAAAATTTGTCACCATGACATTTTAGTACTCCCTTAGAAGTCTACAATATTAAAGTTCCTAAAGTCAAGCCTCGAAATTAAGAAAAATTCTCATAAAAGACTTAAAAACTCTTGTACCACACTTTCTCTTAGTATTGCCTGTGGTGCTGCACTTTATAGCTCTAAATCATGTGGAGCTAAACACAATTTATGTTTATTAAGAGTGCGGACCCCTGTAAAAGATAAGAAAAGGCACAAGTAAAATCTAGAATCTCAGTTTGAGTCATTTTTGGAAGCTTCTAGAAACATTCCTGCGGTGGAAAGTCCGCTCTTTTGAGGTTCATGTATCCCATCCATTAAGGAGCTAACCCCTTGATGTAAGGAACTAATCCCTTTGAAGGAGGATTCTATCCCTTCAGGTTTGGAGCTGTAACCTCTTCTCTTTCACTATAAAAATAGGCATAGGGCAGCCTCAAGGGGTTAGAATTGATGAGTTGAAGCTTTAGTATTGTTGGAAGTGAAATGTTGTTGGAACTTAGACCCTTTTAGCTGATATTTTATGTGGGAAAGATTACATACCTGTATGTATCCGATTGTAATTGTTCAAGGCTTGTTAGAGTAAAGGAAACACCTATTTTGAACCCTAGGAAGGCCTGTATGACATCAAGGTGGACACAGTTATAAGGCTCTTCTTATTGAATTTAATAGAAATAAGTATTTTTTTCTCAATAATATGTCAATTGATTGGTTTATTTTATGGATTCCTTGATCACCATAATAGATATGATTTATGAATATATGCTATGTAGGTGCTATTTGATGTTTGTTTGTTTTTTATTGCAGATCTTCGAAGGAAACTCTTTTGAGCGACTGAAGGACGACTACTACAAACAAGCGTTGGATCAAAGGTAAGAGCGTAAAACCTTCATAACATTTAATTATGAATCGTGATATATCTAGAGAAAGATAGATTTAATTGTCCGATTGTTGCTAGCTATCCATAGGACACTTGGGAGGTCTGTCTTATCTGCAAGAATGACTTATACGTCCAACATTCTCTCTGATATATGTTTTAGTCACCTCATCCCTAGGTGTCATTGTTACATGCTTACTTTTAGAACCTACTTCTTGTTTTCATGTTGATGTCAAAGGTTTAGACTGGCTTCTTGATTGAATTAGAGTAGGAAAAGGTGAGGTTGAATTCATGAATCCTTCCCAAGACAAGTTGAACTATGTAAGCTGATGGTAAACAATGATTTTTACCAAGCCATGATGAACAAGCTTACTTGATGATCTTGCCCTTTGCTATGTACTTTTTCTGCCATTTTGACCAAGCTTTTGTAGAGGTAGTGAGGTAGGTTAATATCTTTAACACCTATGAAATGCATTAATAGTCTAACATGGTGTTGATATATCCTTGAAATCCTACCCTCACATGTAAAATATTTCATGATAATCTTCATGAGAGGGGCATACTTATCAAGAAAGTGTCTGAAAGGAAAAATATGTTTTGGAGAAGATTTGTATGGAGGCTTCAAAAACATCATAAAATTTTCAATATCTAGGTCTCTCCTTTTGAACTAGAGCTCTCCATGGTTTTGGATCCCAATGGCTATAGAAATGGTTCCTGCTGAAATAGTAAAAATAACCCATGCAATGGTTAGCTTATCGCTCCCTAGACTGGTAGCAAATGTGCATGTCAATTTATCACTAAAACCTAATTCTTCAATCTTCTGATAGAAAAAAAAAGACAACCTCCATATTGGAATGAATTCTTGAGAAATGGTGAAGCCATGATATCCTGTACTCTGGTGGTTTCATATCTGATGATAGGGCCTCCCTTATGCTTCCTTTGGTCAGTGGTCTCTCAATCCATGTGAAACCATAGATCACTTAGGAGGGAGAATTAGGGTTTAACATAGGAAAACATGGGATTTGGGGCAGTTTTAGGAATGGAGGGAGATGAAGGGGTTTGAGTCTGTCTAAATTCTTGGTAAAATTTAGGGGGCTAGGGATAGATGTTAGGGAGTGTAGGGAGGTGAAATTTTTGGAAATGAGTGAGGGGAAGGGGTATAAAAATCCAAAACATAGTCCTAGCCTAGGAAAGTGTAGTGTAGGCTAGGGTTTGTAGGGAAATGAATAAAATGAGGGAAACGGATGAGGGGAAGTGTCAAGGAAGGTATATGGAAGGTGGGGGAGGGTGTTTGAGTATGAATTTCAGGGTTTTTCTCAGCAAATGTACCAAAGAAAATATGAGACCAAAAACGCAGCAAACCCTAGGAGAGGGTAATTTTTTGAACTTTCAAGTTTGAAATGAAGCTAAAGAGAGGTAGATGAGGGATAACTGCAACCCACTTACTTGTTTAATTTTTATGAGATGGAACTTGTAGCTAAAGAATAAACTTTGAGAGAAGAAATATTGTGCTTCCTGGAGAAAAATACAACAACTTGGAGAAAAACACATCACCTTGGAGAAAAGCTCATCACATCAAGAAAATTCAGCTTTTCAAGGTGAAATGTATTTTCTCTAACGGATAGGATAAAATTTGATGGTGGCGAGATGTCTTATGGGATAGAAATGAGAAAATGATATGCTTGGTTGGTCTTTTTAATGGCTGGAGGTTGATTTTCTCTTTGGTGGTGATGTGGCCCCACCTTGTATTTTCACAAATTGACTTGATTTCTTGTGTACTGCAGCTTTGAAACCTTCTTATACACATTTACATCTTAATTAAGATCAAAATTCTTTTAAGAGATCATTATAGAACAATTTTCCCTATTAATACTCCCTCTAATGGTGACTTTGATGATGAAATGACCCACTTACAAGACTTTTGATAATATAACCTAATGATGTCACTATATGGAAAGATAAGCAAAAATATGACCAAGATGACCAAGACACTCTTTCAAATAATAATGGTCTGACCATGATGATGTTTATTGACCATGAATATGAAAGGAGTATTAATGAACTAGCTATACTAACCAATGATCAAATTTGTATTTGAAAACCTATTTGAAACTATAAAAATTAGACCTGGGACCCTATCAACCATATGAAAGAGCATAATTTGATCACTAGTGATTGACAGGACTGACAAACACTAACATTGGCTCCAGTTGGGGATGGAATCTCCTTAGGAGGTGTCAAGAACACCATAGAACAAGCAGTATTATCTATTGGGCATGGAGTCAAAAATAAAAAGCAAGACTCAAAACAGAAATAACTCGACAAACTAAAATGACTTGACGAACTGAAATGAATAAAGAACTGAAATGAACTAAAAAAATATTTGAAACAATAGCTAATAAAAGAAACCTTATGGACTTCAATATGGGCTTCAAACTTCCGTGACAACTCCTTCACACTTTGGAAACAAAATAAATTGGTATGTACAATGAAAATGAGAAATTTCTGAAAATTTAGGTGAGGTAGTGCTTGAGGAGCCTACCATTGATTGGTCCTCCTAAAAAATATTGTCGATCAAGTTCTTATAACAAAAATGAATTCTTCCCTCTGAAAGCCAAAATTTTGTATGGTTCTTTCCACAATTTTTTTAACTTCCAATGTTTTCCTTTCTCCTCATTCTGGGCATCCCATCAGAGAACTATATCTCCCACACTGAATTCATCTGCCTTTGTTTTTCTGTCATATATATTTTGATATTCTCTTAAAGCTTTGTAGTATTCTAAAATGCTTCCTCTCGATATTTTTGCAAATGAATCATCTGATTAATTCTCTACTAAATATCATTGGGCTCACCGTCTACTTCCTGCAAAATTTTCATGATTGGTACAACAAGAAAAGTTAAAAAAATAGTATCCACTCCATACACGAATGTTGGATTGATAGAAGGTCGACGTGGTATACTCGGTTGACTGGATACCATCTTTGAAATAGCTCTAGGTATGCACAGTCAACGATGAAATGGTTGCATTCGTCATAGAGTGCACATCATTGGACAGGATGGGGAGGGACAAATGGGAGTCTTTCTGGTGACTGCCCTACCTCATGGAGGTGTAATATGACCTGAGGTTCTTCACCATTTGTCTGCATATGGGGATACTCCTGATATGATTGTTCTAGGACATGTAAGGTGTTGTGCTTCCTATGTTTTGGCCAGATTGGAAAGACCAAAAGATAAGACAACATCAAACCACTTTGGGATCCTAGGATCTAGCCCTCCTGGATCCAGAGAGGGATCTCTCTATAAATGTAAATAATGATATATCTTTAAGGCTCAAAATGAGGTATTAGGCTAGCTATGAAGCACAAGGTTTTTTTATTTTGGTTTGTTTGGTTGGAGATCATTAACTGAGAAGGTTATGGAAGTAAAAAAGGAACTGAATAGATGGATGTTTCAGCATGGGAAGATAGGTTAAGAGAAAGGTTAATCCATTGGGCTATGGAGTCATGAAAGGGGATTACTCACATAAAAACTATCCAAGGGTTTCCATAGGGCAAGTCATCTATAATAAAGGATCTTTTTAGATAGATGGTGGAATGGAACATTAAGAATGGGTGAGAGAAAGAAACCAAAGGGTAGCCAAATCTAGGTAGGATATGGTCTTCAAGGAATTTAATGATAACAGAATCTATGGCATTCCTAGAAGGGATGGCCTCTATCCATTTTGTGAAATAGTCGGTGGCTGTGAGAATCCATTTGTGTTGGGTAGATGAAGTAGGATGGATTTCTCCTATGAAATCTAGGCCCCACTATTGAAAAGGAGCTTCAACAGTGATTGGTTATAATGGTAAAAGGAGGAGTTTTTTTTTCCCTCAAAGATTTGGCACTTATGGTAGGCAACTATCATTTTATGTACATCTTGGAAGAGTGTGGGCCAATAACAGCTAGCTCTAAGGATTTTTTTGGTTGTGGTTTTCCAATATAAATGGCCTCCACACTCTCCTTCATGGAACTCATGTTTGACCCTCTCTGCATAAAATTCAAGCAATCATTTAAGCAACAAACAATTTTCATTTTTCCAATATAAACATTCATTTAAAATGCAATAATTTCTAGCTTTTAACTTTAAAAAATTTTCCTTAGTTTTTGATAGATCAGGAGGAGCATTAAGATTCATAAATACATACAAGATGTCAACATACCAAGGCAAGTTTTGGAATTTTTCTTCAACAGTAGGAGCAGGTAATCCTTCATGTTCATCCAAGGCATCTACCATGTTTATGTCAAGGGCCTATAAGCTAGATTTAGCCATTAATTGTGCCAAGCCTTGACCCTTGATGAGTTTAGTGCGTTTGATCTCCAAATCATACTCTAGTATCACTGCAATCCATTTACCTCTTTTTCCATCTGGATCTTGTGACAAAATATCTTTCACCACTATGTTAGGCACATAAGCAATGATGTGAGAATGCAAAATATACACCCTGAAATATTTTAAGGCCTTTATAAAATCATAGGCCTATTTCTCCATTATATTATATTTCAAGGGAGCATCTCTTAGTGCCTTGCTAAAGAAAGCAATTGGCTGCTCCTATCCTTTTGGGTTTTTCTGCAACAAGAAAGCAACCACGGTATGCTTTGATGCAAAGGAGAATATAAGGAAATCTTTTGTGAAAGCTGGGCTGATTAGAACTGGTGCTCGGGTAAGGGCAAGTTTTACGAGTTCAAAGGTTTTTTTGGCCTCTAGAGTCATTTAACTCCTACTTCTTTCTTAAGCATGTTTTTCATATTTCTCAGGAGTTTTGCTAAGTTGGGAATAAACCTCCTCAAGAAGTTAATTTTCCGAATAAAGGACTGCAACTCCTTTATGTTTCTTAGGTGGCTAATCTGCAGTATTCCCTCAAATATTTTTGAGTCTATTTTAATCCCCTTTTATGATATAATATGGCCCAGAAGCTTACCTTGTTGGAGGTCAAATACATTCTTTTTGGGATTTAAAGATAGCCCAAACCTCCTGCACTTCTCAAAGACCTTTCTTAAATGTTTAAGGTGCTTTTCATCAGTTTTTTAATAAAATGTTATGTCATCAAGATAAATTACAATGAAGTGCCTTATTTCCTTTGAAAATGCGATGTCCATAGCTCTTTGGAAGGTTGCACCAGTGTTCATTAGTCGAAAATGCATTTTCACATACATGAAAGTGCCCCATGGAGTGGTGAAAGTTGTTTTTAGTTGATCTTCTGGGAGTACTAAGACCTGGATATACCCTGAAAAGCCATCTAATAGAGAGATCCTTTTACAGCCAACTACCCTTTGTAGGATGTGTTCCATTTTGGGTAAAGGCTAATTATCCTTTAGGGAGCTTCTGTTAAGGTTTCTAAAATCAATGCACAGTCTGATTTCTCCTATCTTTTTCCTTACAGCTACAAGGTTAGAAACCCAATCTGAAAACCTCACAGGCACTATGATTCCTGCCTCATACATTTTCTTGATTTCCTTTTCCACTATAGGCAGTTGTACTAAGTTAATTCTGTGCAGTTTTTGCCTAAAGGGTTTCTAGTTTTCTTTCAAGGGGATTTTATGTTGAATAATCTCTGTGTCATAGGATTTTAAGTCCTCATAACTCCAAGCAAACACATCAACAAACTCTTTGAATAAATCAATGTATTTGTTTTTGATATGGGCAGGCAAAGACTTAGATAATTTAATCATTTTAGGCTTATCCTTGCTGCCTATATTGAATTCTTCAACATCTGATTCAGTGTGTTCTATAGTGGGTTTCTTTGCCACATCATTAAAGTCAAAAAGGTCCTATAGGGGTGCTAGTCCTCTAGGTATGCTTTTGTCTTTGGACTGTAGCACCTCTATGTCTTCTTTTTCTGCGTTTATGTATTCTTTAGTTTGGTTTTCAAATTATTTGTTTAACATGTTTATTTCTACAGTGGGGGATGGTTTTTCTTCATCAGGGGGCTCTTTATCTGAACAATTTTCATCAGATTTAGAGTCTGAATCAGGTAATTCAAACTCATTCTTACAAAGAAAGAAATCCTCTATCTGTTTTTCACCCTCAAAGACCTGCCAATATTTCTCATTATCTGGCACTGCAAGTCTGTATTTTGTTTGAATAATGATATGTTTGTCACTAGGTGATTTCTGATATGAACTAGCAGCGTAGGCCAATCGATTTTCAATAATTTTTTGACTCCTAGGGACAAATACAAGCTCGTACTCTACAAATTTTTTTAACAAATCCATAGCATCATTCCTATATGCCCTTAATCTAGGATGCTTTGCAGTGTACTCTCCATTGATTTGTTTGATGACTAATTCTGAATCTCCTTGAACAACTATTCTCTTAGCTCCTAGTTTTTTCAACAAATGCAATCCTAAGAGAAGAGCTTTGTACTCTGTAATGTTGTTTGTGCACTTAAAGTCTAGTTTGAAGGCATGGCTCTCAACATAGTTGCTTTGAGTGTTATGCAACCATACACCATCTCCTGCATTCTTTCTAGTGCAAGATCCATCAAAGTTCATTCTCCATTAAGGATTGTTTGCAGATCTATTATCATTTTCATCCCTAATGCTATGTTTAGCCTTATGCAATATTCTGAGGTCTGCACTAGGATGTGTTATGTGTTTTTATTTAGGATTTTGATGGAGTTCTGAGTGATGAGTAATTTGCTGTTTTCAATCTTGGTTTTGTTCACTCTGATTTTTTTATTCAGCACACTGTTCAAGGGTTCCTCTCTTGTTTTCCTCTATTTCTAGAGCTGCCATTATGTTCAAATTTGTGGCTTCTACTATCTTATTTAGATTTGTGTTTTCTAGCTCTTGTTCATCTGTAAACTCATCATTGTAAAGGATAAAGGAATCCAGATCTGTATGGATAGAGTAAAGAGGGGAATTTTCAGGTTTCTCTAGGCTGTTAACCATAAATTTCATGTGTGCCTCTCTATGAAGTCTTCTAAGCTGGCTAAAGACGGGGATAGTGGCATATGTCATGTCCATCGGCATTGTACCTTGAAGCTTGGCACCCCATGATATTGATAGCAACATACCATACTTAGGAGTCACATCTGCCACTACAACATCCATTACCATGAATTTTGTTGGGATTTGGGTCAAATTTACACAGAGATCTTTGATTAGGCCAAGGCACTTCACTCTGCTAGAGTCAAAGGAATATAAATCCTTATAAGGTCTGGTTATCTCTAGGCCTAGCTTCTCCATAATCACCTTTGGCATAAGGTTGTGTGAAGCCCCAGAATCATGCATAGCATTATGCAGCATTTTTTCATGGATATTAAGGCTGACATAGAAAGGAGGTATCACCCCTTCCTGAAATTTCCCTTCAATTTTTGGGCCAAACAAAAAAGCTGGTTGATCATCATTTAAATTGACAGTGTCACTATTTTCTCCTAATTTTAAAGCTTTCAAAATTTTACCTTTATATACATCTTGAGTGGCCAACTCAGTGAGAGGAACAAAAATTTTAATTTTGGCTATCTCACTTTCCAAATTGAAAGGAGACTAACTCTTTGAAAGGTTTAATTTTGTTTTACTGGCCACTATTTTATTGGTAGAATCAGCTTGCTGATTCTCACTATGTACAATGTTTGAAGTTGTTTTATCAGGAGAATTAGTTGCAATGCTAGTGCTGCTAGTTTCTTGGCTTGGTTTGTCATTAGTTTGGATGTATTTTTCTTTGTTTTTGCTAGAAATTTCAGCTCCTGGTTTGTTACTTTCAGCAGTCACTTTAGAAGTCTTTTCAGGTCTCTTTTTATTGGTGATTTCAGATGCTTTTGGTTTGGGAGTGTCTAAGTTATTTTTTCTTTTGAGATCATATTGTTCTTGGACCTACATGATGGAATTCTCAAATCCTAACCTATAGTCCTCAGATTCCGACCTTTCCTCATCCCAAAGTGAGTATGAGGTCTGATTATCCTCTGTAGAAAAGGTGTAATCTTGATTATCCACCTCCACCATGTTTATGGTAGTTCCCTCTGACTCTTCTATTATTCCCTCATATTCATCAAGGAAATTCTCTTAGAATGGAGGTATGAATTGTTGATCCGAGTCCCTTTGTCTATTTGGGGGATTGTTTCTCCTAAAGTTTTGGTTCTGGTTTTGATTTTGGTTTCTATTCTGATTGTTGACTTGGATCACCATTTTCTCCATCATTCTTTCCATCCTCTCCATGTTTTTGGCTAGACTATCATATTTGGGATTAGATGAAGAAGCTATGTTGTCATCCCTATAGGTTACCTTCTTCTCATCCCTCATCCTAGCTCTCTTTTCAATCAGGTTTGCTTCCACACTCACTGCTCCTTTCTGCATGTCTTGTAATGTATTGTAATCTCTCTCCCTAAGCTGGTAGGCCATATCAGCATCAAAGCCTTCAGGGTATTTCACTAGGGCCATTCCTTGGGGAGGTTTCATGTGTGGTGGAAGGGCATTGTAGACACTGTTGAATCTAGTAGAGTAGTCATGGACACTCTCTCACTGATTTCTTTTAAGGTTTTTATATTCTGCTAGTATTTTGAGAGGGTTGCTTTTGACTTCCCATTTGTTTATGAAGGTTTGATGTAGAGAGGGAAGATCATGGATACTATTGGGAGTTAGGACTTTAAACCACTTTTTCACCTCTCCTCCTAAACTTTGAGCAACGATTCTCATTTTAACAGTCTCATATTCTATTTACATATAGTCAAAGGCATCCTCCATCCTATCTACATGGTGTTGATCTATGGTAGACTCTTTACCAGTGAAATGAGGAATTTTTGACTGATAATCATTGGGTAAAAGCACTAGAGGCTGTGGTAACACCAAGGGAGCATACCGTGCTGCCATGATAACATTTTGTGGAGGTAAAGGATTGGTTTGAGTAGCAGGTATATGGATGACAGAAATGCTAGGACCAACAACAAAATGTTGAGCTGATTTAGGGTGAGAGAGGCCCAAGTTTTGAATGAAATGAATATCAGGAGGTGTTGATGGAGGGGTTTCTCTGCCCCTAATGTGTTGACCACTATGTGGTGGTGAACTTGGAGGCTCTAAGTCAATCTGATATATAGCACTGAATGACTGTGTTCTTGGTAGATCACTTGGTAAATCTAAGTCAATTTGAGTGTCTAATAGAGCTACAAAGTTTTTAGGTGCTGAATTAGCTCTATTAATGTGTCTGGAAATAGTTGATTCTTTAGATGTGAGAGACTTCCTAATAATACTCTCTAGATTATCAATTATTTCAGGTGGGTTTGGATTAGGATAAGCTCTAGTGTGGATTGTTCTTGAAGCCAATATGTTACGCCCTCAAGACTCGACAAAGAAAGTAAGCCATATATGACAGTCTTTGAGTGGAAAACCTATCCTCAAACAAAGAAGCTTAATCCTATGTGTTTCTTTGGTATGGATGATGTTGTAATGAAACGGGTTTCCCAATGGAGTCTTGTGAAAAAAAAGATAATCAGCAGACCTACTGATCACCGGTGGAGTCTTTTGGTCATTTAGGAACTATGGAGTCGCCAGGTGGAGGGTTTAAAGTGTTTCAAGAAGGTTTACTGTGCACCACAGTGATTTACTTCCAAAATCAGGCTAATATGGTCTTAGTCCCCAGCGGAGTCGCCATTATGTTGGGGTTCCTATGTTTTGGCAAGTTTGGCAATACCAAAAGACAAGACAACATCAAACCACTTTGGGATCTCAAGATCTAGCCGTCTTGTATCCAGAGAGGGATCTCTCTATAAAGGGAAAATAAATATATGTCTTTGAAGCTCAATTTAAGACATTAGGCTAGTTATAGGGCACAAGGGTTGTTGTTTTTGTTTGTTTGGTTGGAAAACATGAAAGAAGGGTTCAATACAAGGTAATAGAGTGAATGAAGAAGGATTTTGGCAATGGGGAGATAATTCAAAGAAAATACAAGTCCATTGGGCAATGGGGTCATAAAAGGGTTTACTTGCAATTCAATATCCAAGGCTTTCAAATGGGCTAGTCATCTAAATCAGAGGATCTCTTAAGATGATAGTATGGGATGAAACAATAAGGAAATGAAGGTGAATGACAAGGAAACCTTCCAAGGTGACCACTTAGGAGAAAATATAGGGACAAGAAATGCCTTAACCATCTATGATCAAACTCCTAATGAGATTAACTCTTCAGATAATAGAAAACATTCAAGATGGACACAAAGTGAAGCCTAAGATCAAAGAAAGAATTTTAACCTTCTCTACTTTTGACATTCAACTTAAGGGATCTTAGAAAGGCAAACTGTTGGAAAAGGACCCTAGTGAGACAGAACTAACTCTAGATCTCCTAGTTTCAAAATTATTTTAGTTAAAACCAGACAAGAACATCTAAAAACAGATTCTAAATTCATACATCAGTAAGCATCGGTCAAACCAACTACTATACTGGTTAAATTGTATTGAATTTGTTCTTAGATTACACAATTAGTAGAAAACATAGAAGATAAGAAGAGTAGGTAGCCTTAGGCTACTTTACAGTAGTATATCCTAGGCTAGATTATTGATTCTTATTAGAGAAATGAAATGTGATGCATAACAGAGGGGAAAACAATAAAAGATAGAACACTTCACCACAGATTTAGATCAAGATCCAATGAACATGCTTGTCATATTAGAAGAGCAACACCAGTCATATACATCATTTTCCAACAACTTGATATCAGTTTGAAATCATCTCCCTACCTATTTACAACTATTACACACAGAACTCTATCTCAATGAAACAACTTACAATCCACGGTTAACCAACACTTACAATGTATTTCTGAAGAGTTATTATAGCTAAAAGAGTGGTAGTAGAGGTAGATAGAAATTAAATGCATTAAAATAGAGGGAGAAGTGTTTTTGCTACCCATTCTGTCTTAATATCCCTGTATTGACTTTCGGTACTCTTTGGATGAATTAGGGGTCTTTGACATGGCTAATAATAACTCTAGAGGCATTTTCCTTGATGTACTTTCCTGGCTGTAGTACTCTGTTTGTACTTTGGGACAAGTAAGGCAGATAAATGACTTTCAGGTCTTCCATACTTTATAACTAATGCTCTAGCAATCTTAGGACTTCTGTCAGGGTGATGATCTTCTCAGGAACTTGATGGATAATAAAAAACACTATGGTAACTTGTCCTTTCTTGGGAAAGAACATTCTGCTGATGTGAAATCACTGATATGGATTGTTTCATGTGCTTTAGACCTTATTAGGCCTTCTGGATCATTTTTAAGATCTTCAATCTGTATCTTCATCTTCTAAACACATGATAATAGCATTAATCTTCAATAATGTGCTTTTAATCCCTTAAATCTGTCACTGATACACTTTGCCGCTTCTCTTCACTGTTTTGGTGACTGAATAGGTTTTAATGGCACCGGAGGGTCTGAAACAGAGTTTAACACTGATCTTTTAATGAAAACATGCCTTAAAACCTTCTCAACTGTCTTCCTTGCACTCTTCGGCTCTACAGAATGGCATTTTGCGCCCTGTATTTCCCTGTCTGTGACTATGAGACAGAGAGTGATTTTCACCATCTGTGACCCTGCAAAAAACAATAAAAATGTTATAAAATTAATGGGAGTGGAAGAGGATTGCTATTGGGGCTCATGGAGGATAGAGAGCAGTGGCGAAAATGGTGCATGCAGCAAAGGAAAACCATGAAAATCATGGCGGAATGGAAGAAAACTGGCCTAATGAAAGTATGGGGCATCGGGCATTCTAGAATGTCAGATCAGAATAATCCTCATTGATCTACAGTCAAGATTAATTAATGAATTCGTTTGGAGGGTGGATGAATGGGAGATGAGATTATGTGAGGGCCATTGGATTGAAATGATAGATGGCAGAGATCACGGGATGTAGTTGTTCGGGGGTATAGGTGAATGGGAGAGGGATGACGGTGAGGTTAGATCCGAACTGTTAGATCAGATTGATGGATGGATAAGATTAAACATAAAATTTCAATGTGGAGGGAGGTAAGTAGAAAACCAGAATGGTTTTCGCACGGGGTCAATAGTGGTAAACAATACTCAAGAAATTCACGTGATTCCACTCATCACGCGCCATGTGGCAAAAAAAAATTGTCTGTATCACGCAATTTTTGAATGTTAACCTTCGGGCATTAAAATAACGAGATATGCACCTCAACCGTTGGATTACGGGTGGGGAGATCTGATGGTGGAAATGGCAGCGCGATGGGGAAAGCTGCACGGGGCGGAAGTGGGCCATCAGGTTCACTGTGGACCGTCAGATTTGAATGGATGAACGGTTGAGATTGGATGGAGTGGCAGTGTATGTGCTGGGCTATCGGGCTAATTTCCAACCGTTGGATCTATACAAATGGACGGTTGAGGTTCAATTAAAGAAATGTTTCGGGCCTGGTGGATAGATAGCAAATGGGCGATGCGATTAGATCCTGGCCGTTGGATCAAAAGGGAGACCGAAGATTTAGATCAAATTAGCAAGTGCTGGTTGAGGACTTATGAGTGGAGACCTGATTGTATCTCAGCCGTTGGATCTGTAGGGGTGGATGGTCAAGATTAAATCGGTGATCGGGGGGACGAAAGTTCATCGCATCGGAAAATTTCGGAATAACAAAGGAAAAGTTGGAAAGGAAAGCTCCGATTGCGATTCGCGATGGGGCCTTAGCGCTTGGTCGTAGCATAGGTTGTATGGTGGAGGGGCTGAAAGGAATAATCCCTCGGGGGCTTTAAGCCTGTTATAATGTAAAAAGGGTGTTTTTGGCCCAAAATTAGTGTTTTTTAAGGCCAAATGGGGGGTTCCGATAGGCAGAGAAAGGCATTTAAATACCAGATGAAGGATAATATGAGGTTTAAAAATGGTTTTATGATGAGATGGAGGGCTAATGAAGGGAATTCGGAGGAATTTTGAAAGGGGGAACAATGATGAAAATGGAGATTTTGTGGGGATGACATAGGGCAAATGGAGGCCTTTTTGAGAGCATTTCCTTTACAAATCAGTTAGGATTTCCAGTGGAAACATTAGTGAAGAATTTTCAAAGGTAATAGGACACATAAAGGCTTCAAGGATGATATATTTTCAAATAAAATGTCTCTCTTGAAGGCTTAGAAACCAAATTAGCCACCTTTTTGCTATGCCAAATTTTATAGGTGGCTAACATAAGGCATCCCTATATCACTGTATTTCTAGACAATGATTATTGTAATGCCCATAATTGTTGAAGATATCGCATGCGTGGTTGGTACGCAATGATTGGCCTTGGTTTTTGTGGCTTGTTCATTTTTATGGGACCTTGTGGTCATGAAATTTCTTTTAGAGCTTAGGAGAGGTTTCACTTCGTCCAAATCCGGGCAGATATTCATAGGGTGGCCTAGAATATGGAATGATGCACAAGGTTGCAACTCCCTTGGCATGATGGGGTTTTCTATATTTTTCCATTTTTTATGGGTTTTCCTTGTTTCTTTAACCAGCGTTGCTATGGGAATATCTTTAACTAGTGTCGCCTCCTAAGGAGGGATGGGGGTTATTCCTATAGATGTAATGCCAGGGGATCCCAGCATGGTTGAGCGACTAGGTACCAAACACGTATCACAAATGATATGTTTGGCAATGTTACCATTGCCAAGACTTGTTGTGACATAAATCCAGGTGGAGGGTATAGAAATGGAGTTTCGGAGATAGCGTAGGGTAGAAAGCTGTGCTTGTGGCCTTGGTTTTGTTACTACTAGTCTGTGTCTCCTAGCTAGTTTCGGTGTTTGATGATGACATCAGGCACACTGAGGCCCCTATGATATCAGTGAATGATTATGGTATGACAGGGGGATCTCCTAGGAATGATCCAAGGATATATGATGGTTTGAATTGGCCGAGGCCATATTCCTGGTACCATGTGAGTGATTCCATAGATGTGCCTACATAGGGTAGAATGACATCGGCATTCGTCATGGGTCGTTTGTCATGGTATGTCAATTGATCGATGATGATGATGAGATCCTTGTGGGGGAACATCACGATATGGAAGACGGAGGATGCTATGCCAAATATGGCATACATATAACTCTGCCCAAGGAGTATATTATAGTCTAGATGAGTGTCCAAGACCTCCATGTCTATAAGAACCATCTTTCTGGTCAAGTAGACCAAGAAATTTTGATAGAGACCAACGGGAGCAAAAGGGCACCCATCGTATGCAATAACTGTGATGTATGATGGCTTCAGTTTGGGAGATCCTAACTTCTGCCAAACACTTTTTGACATGATGCATGTGGATGTGCCCTCGTAAATGATACATCGATGGATAATGATGTTCTGTACTTCCACCAGTATCTGTAAGGTGACCAGTGAAGGTAGGATGGGGGTGGATTTATCTAAGTCAAAATCCATTAGGCGTGAATCGACAGGGTCGATTTCACCTAATGCAGAAAGTAAACCTTTCCTTCGGTTTGGGCAAGGTTGCAGGACCTCTACAGCTGACATGCCTGTGGGAGATTGTACTAAATTGTCCAGGATGCTATAATTGTGGGCCGCTTTGGAGTGGTGTCCTGCTCTCCTTGTTGGAACCTTAGCCATTTTTTGTAAGGGTTCAATAGGCATTTTTCAAATAGTCAACAGTGTTGTAGGTGCATTTGTGCTAGCCCCTGATGAACTAGTGCCTGGCGGGGTATCCTAGCTTCGATTCTATGTCTGAAAGAAAATTTCCTCTTCATTCATATGTATTTCATGATTTTTGTTTCTGGAATCATTGGGGGGTGGTTGTTGCTGTTGGGAACTAACCACCGCTTGGTGGGGGAAGGGCTCCTACATTATAGTTGTTTGTTGTGTAGGTCCCCTTTTTCCACAGTTACCTTGAAGCTTCTTTAGCTTTAGGAGTTCGAGACAATGATGAGTGTAATGGCCATACTCACCACAAATAGCGCAAGAGTGGTTGGTCAGTAGATTAGCACTCTTGCTCTGCCCTTGGGATTTTTTTGGCTCTTGGTTTTGATTTCAGTTAGGGTTTCCCATAGCCTGAGATCATGGAGGGTGTTGTTGGTTATTGTCCCCTTGTCCAAGATCTCCATTTTGTTTATTTTTTGGATTTTTCCTTTCTTTGTTAGGAGGGTGAATACAATTTTCGTGGTCATATGAATGGTGAGGTTGGGCCTGGGAAGGTTGCCCAAAGTTCACCGGTGCATTATTTTTCATTGTTGGGTTTTGTGTTGGGGAGGGGGAATATTTAGGTCCTTGTCCTTGGTTTGTATATGGTTTCTGGGGGGGATTTGTTCCGTCGATGTTCATATTTGCGTACTGGGTCCCTTGTGTGGGAGGGTAAGATCCTCCCTACTGATGAGGGTATGAAAACACCCTATTAGTCATGTTCTACAGAGGTGCATGATGACTTTGATGGTAGCCTAGTTGCGGGATGTTTTGGTTAGGATCATACGCGTAACCGCGGTACATGATACTTCTACCTAGGTGAATTTGAGTGAGTGACATTATCAATCCATATGCAGTATTCGACGCGCCTGGAAATTTTTTATAAGTCTGCAAGCATGGGGCATTAATCAGGATGTTATAAATGTATCCTAATAGAGTTTATATCAGCTCGAGTTGTTGGAATTTTCTAATGGCATCCTCTTCGAAATTAGGTCCTTGGGTTTCCATGTCTTTTGAAATATATGTTGTGAGCGTTTTCAAGAATAAGTCCAGTAACACTTGATCATCAAGTTTGGATTTACACAAACTTTGACGTTGTCGCCGTTCATGGAGATTGTCTGAGATATGGACGCTTAGAGTTTTCCTAAAATGAGTGAGTAACTCCATTCCTAAATCATGGTGGATGGGTAATGGAAAATATGTGAGGAACACAGTAGCGAGGGCACTAAAGGTTACATGTGAAGTAGAAGGCAACTCCACATGCCATTTCGCGGCTGGTCCGGTTAAGGTGCATTGAAATAGTCTTAAACGAATAATATCATCAATAATATTATTCGATGAATACCATAGGTGGAAAGTCATTATATGGTTTCCATGGTCTTCTGCTTGTTTCCCTTCGAATTTTGTAATGTCCTAAGGGAGCTTCGTGGGCATGGGGGTCCAAATGGGATTGTGTGCAATGGGATCATTTGTTAACTTTGATAGATCTGGTAGGTTTAAATATGATAGGAAAGGTAACTGAGTGTTGTGTTCCATTGTAGATTGTGAAAACATAGGAATCTAGTTCTGTATGGGGTTTGTCTTGGGAATAGTACCCTGTGACGTACCCGATTGTGTGTTCTATTGGCTCCCTGAATGGGTAGCACTCCTTTTCCCTCTGGGGGTTGTGGGAGGAGTGGTGTGTGGTGACCCTAAGGGGGTTTCCAAAGGTGTGGTGTTGGGTGACCCTTGGGGGTTCCCAACTAAATATGCCCCGATAAAGGATGAACTAATAAGGGTGGCTGTGTGTCATATTTCACGCTTGAATGGCGAAATACTCGACACTCCTCCCTCTATTGGTGAGAGGTACAAAAAACGTCTAGATTGACGAGGTCTTGTTGGGGATGTTATGGTGTCAACTCAGTTTAATTTTGGAAATATTTTTTAGTTTTTCTGAGATGAGAGAGATTTTTATCAAAGAAAAACGCGATCACATACATAAAACAAAGAAAAAAATAAAAGGTAAATTTCCCCTTTAGATTAATCCTATGTGATCAGTCAATCAAAAAATGTGGTTTTGATTGTTTTGCGTATGATACTAAAAAATCCTAGAAGGCCTAATCGTCCTCACACTCTCAAATGTAACTGGGCCTTGCGAAGACATATTCTAGTGGGTACTAGGGCTAATGTCTTGAAAGAACTAGCGACGCCTTCCAGCAGTCAAAGAACCGACCAAGGTAATGGAAAGAGGATCTAGTGCCGCCTGAACCGTCAATTATAGGGAAGGATGCCCTAGATTTGGCCACTAAAGTATCGTCATCCCACGTGAGCATTCGACGGGATGACAGTACTATTTGGGGCTACCTGATCGATCTACCGAGCACTAGATGGGTCAGGTAGCCCCAAATAGTACCGCACGCACTGGGCCTAAGCTTAACCCCCTCTGAATCGAGTCTCTGTGGCGCTCGGAAATGATTTTTTGTGGGTGGATAGAAGAATTTAAAGCTCCCTAAATAGTAAAATTATATGTTTGAAGAATGTAAAATGACCATGGCAACTTATTGGATGCCTACCCCCAATGGTCCTAACCTAAACTATTAATTCTTTTGTGGTCCCTGTGGAGATATTTTAATGAGTTCGATTAATGGTTATTTTTAAGGAGTCTTATTTTTCTTATGGTGTGCCAATGTGTGTGATGAAGTGTGAAATCACAATTTTTATAGGATGAAGATATTCGATGATCCTTTACACTCCCTCCTAATTAAACTATGTTTGATTGTTCCTTTCAAAAAGTAAATGATGCGCGAATAATGGGCCGCTTATAATTTTGCCTATTTATACTAAATGCTGCACTATATGGAGATGGAAAAATATCGAAAGACAATGTTCATATGCATGCCCAAGATCACCAAGAGGTGCAAGACCAACAGATATTAATTTCCTTCTTAGATACTTTGATCCTAGTCTCGAAACCTAATGCAAAATTTAAACTAAACTTAATGAAAATATTTGGAAAAAATAGAAACTAGATAAACATGCATGGATATGGGCCACTTACTTATTGCTAATTACATATGTTTTTGGTGTCTATTATCAATAATAAGTTCATTATGATAGCATGGGTGGATTTTGAATACCACTTACTTGCCTCCTAATTAAAATATGTGAATTTGTGATAATAAACTAAAAATTAGAACTATGCAATAGCTGAGGTAAAGTTAAGCTAAAAACATGTCTTAACAGTCAAGGGACACCATAACACAGTGCTGGAAGATTTATTCTAGGCTTCCAATCACTTTTCACTTTAAAAAATAGAGAAAATCAATGAAAACATGGCTCACTGGATTCCGCGCAGGTTATTTCTACACAGGCGCGTGAATCTGTGCATATGTCTTAGCTGAACGTGTGCGGACCGGTGCATCTGTTTGAGATGAATGAGCGTGGTTTCCCTGTGCATGGAAATTCTACTTCTCCTTAACTAAATCTCTTCAAAGAGGGTGAATGAGAGAAGCTGAGGAACAGGAGAGGTTGTCCTGCAGCAATCCTGATCAGAAAATAGGTTATGCAAAACCAAAACCACTTAGCTTAAGAGGAAAAATAAATGTTGTTGACAATATTGTATTGGTGTGTTTAGTACAAGGGTGTTGAGGTGAGGAGCCATCCAAAGTACTGATTCCTTTTTGGAAAATGGTTGTTGAAGTCAACAAGAAGAACGCCTCAACCGATTGAGAAAAATACTGATGCAAGGTACTAGAGTATCTGACATGATAGTTTAACATAGGCATGATGGCGAGAAATGGCTGCAAACTGATGATGGGAATTTAGTGGCCCAAGGTCGGATCTTGAAAAGAGATTTGGTAGCAGTCATAACGATTTTTGATGAGGAAAGCCCTGGAGTTGGTAGGATGTCCATGGTGGGTATATGTTTGTTACGAATGTCATTGTGGCTTTGCGTGAGAGGTGTGAAGCTCCAACCAAGGGTGATTAAGGACTACTGCCAGGGGAGAAAAGTGGATGGATGGGTGGGGGATGTTCTCCTAAAAAATATTTGTACACTTGCCAATAGAATATAAAATGGGTTTGGATTGTACAAACATGGAGACGGGTGCCCCAAAAACATGAAAGTGATCAGTCACTAATGATGTGAGGAAGGGTTTTTTTGTTGAGGGTGGGAGCCCCATTGGTTAGTCTCAGGGTGAGGGTGGTGAAGTGGATGGAAAATATTGTAGATGGGCTATGCTGATGGATGGATGATAGGCCAAATGCAAGATAGATGATGCGTGTTTGATCTTCTTGCGGAAATGGTAGTCCGGGAAAGGGGTTTTATCATGGTATGGTAAAACTTGAATTGATGCATTATAGATGGATGATCATGAAGTGCTTCCCAAATTGGGGTGTTATGGCCATGACATCATATTTTCTTGATGCATGGTCTAATTGAGTGATGGACGCCATGGAGGGGGAGGCTCTACCAACCGATGAGGATGTTATCATGTGCAAGGTGGGGAGATGATAAACATGCTTAGGTGTTTGGAACCTATCATTGATTCTTGTGGAGAAATGATGTCAGGATATGAAAAGATTCTTTGGGACTCTATCATGCTAAGGGTAGAATGATACCTACTGTGGAACCATCAATGACTGGGGAAACATGTGATTTTTCGTACTGTGTAACACTTTTTGTTGAGCAGTGGAAAAGGTATGAATTCACTATGTGTTTTCTCATTCTTTTACTTTAAACATAACCCTTTTTACCCTAGAAATATGAGATAAATGAAACTGTTGTTCCTCTAGCGTTAGACCAAATCCTTCCAAGGATAAGGAAATCTGAACGCATTGCTAAGAAAAGGCAGGGGACAGCTCGACTTCGGTCAAAGTAAATCATGTGATAACTAAAAGAAGGGAAGCGAATCCCTCAAGATCCTTCGATCCTGAGGGATCGCTGTTCAAGCCTCATCTTATTCCTTGTCTTGTCTGTCAGAGTCTGATATATAAGGCAATGCCTTTAGTGATTGGGGGAGGTCAAAGATCCCTGGATTCAAAACATTCTTTTGTAATATTATGTTTTATTGACTCTTGTCTTTAGAGAGTGATCTCTTTAAAACTCTATGCTTGATTAGTATAAAGGCATGTTTCGTTTCATATTTAAAGTTCTGAAGTAACCCAACACTGTTTCACTAGTGCTAAGGGCCCGACCCTGGTGGAATTACTCTGTTGTTTTTATTTCTATTCTTTATTTACTGTCGTGTGTTACTTGCGTTTAGATTCATTACGATTACAGAGTTGTTTGATTGCTGTTGGATTGAATTCAGATTTGCTGTGAGCGTTAATGAATTGCACTGCTATTCTATCTTACAAAGAATCGTATTTATTGTCTTGTTCCTCTTGCTATATTTTATAAAGATTTGTTGTTCTATACTTAATTCTGGTTGTTGTTCCATTGGTGTATGGTTCATTCTGATTAACTGTTTCATAGTGTTGGCTGTCGACAGGGTTGAAGTATTAAGAATATTCGTTGCCTGATTGCATTAAGTTTAGAATTGCTGTTCAATTAATTTTTGTTGTTCCATTCCTATTTATTTTTCATTTCTGATTTGTAGGTTCAGATTAGCAGAGAAATTGTTTACAGTTGCTATGTGCACATAGGAATCACGAGTTGTTGTTCATTTCCAACTCTTGTTATTAGAAGAGGTTGTTTTCAGTTATTTTCATCAGCAAGTATTTCAAGTTTGATTTCATTTTGATTGCTTAAGGAAAATGACCATCAACTGTAGAGGACATTGGTTACTGCTTCCAGGTTCCCAAATTGATTTCCTTGTCTCAGTGTGATTTCAGTTGCATCGATTTATAAGGGAATGAGTTATTTTTAATGCATCCTTGATTGATGTTTTGCAGAATGAGTAGTTAAGATTTCAGAGTATTTTCATTCATGTTCCTGTAATTAGATTTCTTTACAAGCATTCGTTTACTCTTGTATCTAGCATACTGTACTACATATTTCATAGCATTACTCTTATTTAATTGCAGTCTCAGACAGAGTACACTCTTGAAATAAAAAGTCGCTCCCAGATTGATAATTAATGTGAGATAAATAGGTGTTTAAAAGATACCTTTTATGCCTCAACATTTTGGCACCGTTTCCAGGGAGAGTGTATGCCATTTGAAAGGAGTGACGCACAATTGATTTTCTTCTGCTCACAAAGAATTAAGTATTAAAGACGGAAGGTAAGAACCCACGCACCGGGAAAGGAACACACTTGATCATAGCCTGCTTCACAGTAGAATTAGGTAAGCTTCTTTCTTTAGGTAGGAATGAAGGCTTGTTTTCTTGAATGAATAAACCAGCTAAGAAAAACAAAATTCTTCCTAAACCTAAAAAACCTAAGGGACCGGTGACCCTTTGGTGAACAAATTTTATTGACGAAATCCTTAAGAAGACTGAATCTGAGCCATTAGTAGGACCTAGGAAAGTTATCTCTAGATAGCCTACTAGTTCCCTTCAGGCCACAGAGTCACGATCTAAAGCCTTTGTTGAGATACATAGTCAAACAGTGGGAATTGAGCAAGATTCCAAAGAAATTGATAATCCCTGCCTAATTTCCCCTCAGGAAGGGAACTCTAGTAATATTCATGAAGGAGAAGGGGAAATAGGAGAAGCAGAAGAACCAAAATCTCCTCTTGAAATAGTCCAAATAGTAAGTAGTCTAGATAAGGGAAGTGTTGTTAAACTCGTTCAAAACCAAGGTCCTGAATCACCTGAAACAGTAGGTCAGCAAGGAATACTTATTGTTCCGGACCAGGGAAGTGTTGTAAAGGCCATTCCTACCCCTTCCAGTCAGCCTAGGAATTCCCTTAAGAACCCAGAAGGATATTGGCACATTTTTTACCAAATGGCCCAGAACCAAAATAAGAGCCAGCAAACCCCCCAGAAAACCTCTACACTGCAATATCCTATAGTAGATACTGCAGTTAATGCACCTATGAAAGCCATTCCTCTCCAACATATTCCCACATTTCATGGCTTAACTCAGAATATCTAGATGCATTTCTGTTTGAATTCGATGTATTATGCAGGGGGTATGACTATACCACCGACCCCCAAAAATTAAAACTATTTCCTTCCACATTAAAAGGAGCAGCCTTACGATGGTTTATGGGGTTAGGTGGGGGAGTCGTAACTGATTAGGATCAGATGAAAGCTACGTTTTTAAATAAATATCAATATTATTGCAGGTCTCGGGAAATAAAAGAAGAAATATTCCAAATGACAACGAAACCAAATGAAACCTTGGAAGAATATGTGGAACGGTTTCAATACAATCTTCAGAGATCTCCTTATGCATCCTTACCCTTACCTGATAATGTGCTGAAAACTACATTAATTAGGGGAGTGAAAGATAAATGGGTTGAAACATTGAATATTTTGGGAAAAGGTGATATATATCAGGAAAGCTATGCTAACATCTTTGATTTGTGTATCAGGAGTTCGAGGGGCAACACAAGGCTAAAATCATCAAAACGTGACATGATTGCAAGGGACAATAATACCTCCAATGAAGGTGTAACTCGTGCAGAGATTGGAAACCTACTGGAAGATTTTAAAAGAGATATACTAGGGACTCTAACAATGCAGTTCGACATTATGCAAGCCAAACAAAAGCAAGCATAAGCAGAGAAAAATTTGGCAGTATTCTGTCCTAGATGCAGGAAGAAACACAACCACAAAGAGTGCCCGTTGGATGTAATCAAATTTTGCACCATTTGCACGAAAGATCACCCCATAGAAGGATGTGCCTTGCTTCCTGGCCTAAAAGCAGTTTATAAGGAGGCAGAAGAAGAATCAAAAGTGGTATGTCTACTTAATGAGTGCCGACAATGGCAGCCATGACAATTAGGTATGCCAACTGATCCATTTTCTTCTTTTCAGCCTCCTCAATACAATGCTCAACAATATAATGGAATGTGGCAAAATAAACCACCTTTCCCCAATTGGTCACAATAGCCATTTCCTACATCAGCATGGCCAAATAAAACAAATCAAAATAATTGGCCAAATTTTCCTTTCTTCCCACCGTTTTGGCAAAACAATGCTTATCCAACACAATGGTCCCCCTCTACTTCGCAGAGTCAGGCCTGGTAGTCAAACTGGAAAAGACCTACAAATCAGTCAGCTGGAACAATTCCCCTCTCTCAACCTACACTACCAACTCCCTATACAAACCCCTAGACCAACTTAAGACCACAACTCCCAGCCCAGCCCAACCCAAACCCAAACAATAGGCCAGTTCAGTCTGTCCAAATAATGGAACCCCCAGAATTAGAAATTGAACTGAGGGAGTGTAATGATCTTCAATTAAGGTCTAGGCATATAGTAGAAACAGAAAGAAACAAAAATGTTCATATTGAAGATCTGTTACCTATAGAACAAACATTACAAAAAGAGAAGGAGGTTCGACAACAAAATCAACAAGTAATAACCTCTTCTCCACCATTCCCAAAATGATTAATCATATCGCGCCCATTAGAACATCCTGATTTTGATCTTCTGGGAGAATTAAAAAATTTGTGTATAAAAATCCCTCTCCTCCAAGCTATCCAAGACATCCCTATATATACAAAAACCATTAAGTAATTATGCATAAAGAAGCCAAATAGGAGAACAAAAACCAACCCAACTGTCCAAATAGTCAGTACTCCATTTGACTTATTATTAGGAATGGAAACCCCTGTAAAATATGAAGACCCAGAAAATCCTATAGTGACAATGCAAATCAATGGGAAATTGTTCCCAAATTCCTTAGTTGGTTTGGGAGTAGCAATCCATATCCTAACAACCACCACCTGTCAAAAACTTGGCATTACATCGCTAGAACCAACAAAAACCTTATTGGAATTGGCTGACCGATCAGTAGTCAGGCCAGAAGGGACACTACAAGATGTAATGGTATCTGTAGATTCCTGGGAATACCCTTCTGACTTCCTGTTATCAACCCAAAGAACCGACTAGATGGACACCCGTTAATCCTAGGTAGACCTTGCTTGGCAATGGTCGATGCCTATATTGGATGCCGACAAGGAAACATGACAATAACAAGGCGAAACTATGTCAAGAATTTAGCTTTATATCCCCCAGCCCAACCAAGCCTATCAATAATCAAAACAAGAAAACAACCTGTATCATATCTCATGGAAAATATGAGATCACCTCTAACTATAGAAGATGCCCTTGATTTTAAAGATCAAACAGAGGATGATATCATTAATAGTTTTATTAATAAACCACAAATCATATCCCATCTACAATGTCACATGATCAAGGCAACATTTGATAATAAGGAAGAAGATATCCTCTGAAAGACATTCCTGATCAAGTAATACCCACTAATTCTGTGTATAATAGCAAGATTGTAGAAATTGAGTTGGGAAAAACTCTAAACATTAACAAAAATCTGATTGCTGAACAAGAAGAGAAGTTGGTCCAATTACTACAGAAATACAAAGCAGCCTTTGCATGGGATTACCCAGACATGAAGGGAATTGACCCCCAATTATGCACACACCACATCTATACCGAAAAATATGTGAGACCCATTCGCCAACCCCAAAGAAGAATAAACCCTCACCTTAAAGATATTGTGAAAGCTGAATTACAGAAACTATTGGATGTCAATTTCATCTACCCAATATCTGATAGCATGTGGGTCTCTCCATTAGTAGTGGTACCAGAAAAGAACAGGAAGTGGAGAATATGTGTAGATTACCGAGAACTTAACAAGGAAACCCAAAAATACCACTTTCCCCTTCCTTTCATTGACCACACATTGGCAGGAAAGAAATTATTTTCATTCCTCAATGGCTTCAGTGGGTACAATAAAATCCAGATTGCCCCTGAAGACCAAGACAAAACTACTTTTACCTGTCCTTGGGGGACATTTGCCTACCGAGTCTTATCCTTTGGCCTATGCAATGCCCCTACTACATTTCAAAGGGCCATTCTCAGCATCTTTTTAGATTTAATAAATGAAGGGCTCCAAGTATATATGGATGACTTCACACCTTACAGAGATGATTTTGAGCCAGCATTAGAAAATTTAGAAAAGGTGTTGCAAAGATGTATTGACACTAGGCTTTGTTTAAGCCATGAAAAATGTCATATGATGATGACCGAAGGAATTATCTTAGGGCACTATATTTAAGCAGCTGGAATTTAGGTGGATCTAGGCAAAATTCAGATAATTTTGTTAATACCCACACCCACCACACAAACAGAGGTACGTAGATTTCTTGGATTTTCTGGTTATTATAGGAGATTTATAGAACATTATTCTCAAATAGCTGCACCTTTATATGCACTAACTGGGAATGTTGATTTTATTTGGATAGATAAATGTGACAATGATTTCAACGATCTGAAAAAGCTTGTCTCAACAGCCCCAGTGCTGAGGGAACCAAATTGGAATTTTCCATTCCAAATTTAATCTGATGCCTCTGACACAGTGATTGGAGTAGTGCTTGGGCAGGAGGAAGACAAAAAACCATATGCAATATATTATATTAGCAAAAATCTATCTCCTGCTGAACTAAATTATACTGTGACTGAGAAGGAATTTTTAGCTGTAGTACATGCTGTAAATAAGTTTAGACATTATATAACTAGGTATCCTGTAGTACTATATACTGATCACTCTGCCATTAAATTTTTAGCAAATAAACCTGTTACAAATGGAAGAGTGACAAGATGGTTGATTTTATTGCAGGAATTCGACATTACAATTAAAGATCAACCTGGAAAGGAGAAACCTGTAGCTGATTTTATATCAAGAATGCCAAAGCCAATAGATACAGAAGCAGTTGAAGACCACTTCCCAGATGAAAATTTATTCGCTGTTACTGTCAGAACCCCATGGTATGATGATATAGAAAATTATTTGGCGATAGGTAAATTACCTAAACATCTAACCCTTAATGAACGAAAGCAGATAATACAACATAGTACTCGGTTCTCTTAGATTTGGGGCTACCTATTTCATACAGGGTTAGATATGAAAATTAGGAGATGCATCCGGGAGGATGAGGTATTTGATATTTTGAAAGAATTCCATGACGAGCCATGTGGCGGACATTTTTCAGATTGTAGAACTACCCATAAGGTTTTACGGACAGGCTATTATTGGCCTACCATCTTTAAAGATGCCAAAAAATTTGTGTAGGCCTGTGATAGCTGCCAAAAGGCAGGTTGCCCTGGGCAGTCTGACGAAATACCTTTAAACCCTCAACTAGTAATTGAACCATTTGAACGTTGGGTGCTCAATTTTGTTGGCCCTATTAACCCCCCATCAACCAAAAACATACATCCTAGTTGCAACTGAGTATGTCACTAAATGGATTGAAGCAGAGGCACTTTCAAAAGCTACAGAGGACTCTGTAATACAGTTTCTTTTCCAAATCTTTGTGCGATATGGCCTCCCGAGGGACATAATATCAGATGGAGGACCGTAATTTTTAGGTAATAAACTAGTTGAAACATTGCAGAATTACCACATTCAGCACAAGATTACAACCCCATACCACCCACAGGAAAATAGCCAAGTAGAGAGCACGAACAAAGTGATTGAATCCATATTGACAAAAAATTTTGCCTCACATAGACGTGACTGGGCCTACATATTTCTAGAAGCGTTGTGGGGATACCGAACAACATGGAGAACCACTACGGGATATTCACCGTATCAATTGGTATTTGGAAAAGAGCCCATCTTTCCAATAGAGTTTTAAATTTAGACATTAAGAATAACCCAAAAGGTGGGTTTAGATTTAAATGAAGCCCAGACCAAAAGATTGCAGCAAATTAATGAGTTAGATGAAATTATGCTCTCTTCTCTTCAGCACACAACGTTAATTCAACAATAGAGAGGAAAATGGCACAACGCCCTTATCAAAGAAAAGATCTTCCAGGAAGGAGACTGGGCACTCCTATATGATTCTAGGTTTCAGGATTTCCCAGGGAAACTCCAGACATGATGGCTCGAACCTTACGAAATACAAAAAGTGCATGATAACGACACCATTACATTAAACACCATTGATGGATCTGGACATTCCTTCAAAGTAAACGGTCATCGAGTATGATTATATCATAAACCGCTTACTCAAGAATCCTTCTACCAACAATTATGGGAAGATTCTACCATGAAAATTCTGGCTGAAGGGGATAACTCCTCATCGGCACCCATTTATTAAATTATTTCTTTTCTTTAAAATTTGTACATAAAGATTGTTCATTTATTTTGATTGTTTGTTTCGTGGAATTTTGTTTTTTCAAAACTCTATTTATTTCTTTTATTTTGAGTTTTTGTTGTTCCTTTCTAAAGGAATAACATTTTTGTTGTTCCTTTCGAAAGGAACAATAGCCTTCCTGAGAGTGTTTTCGCTGTTCCTTTTGAAAGGAACAACAGTTGTGCTGTTTATTTTCACTGTTTCATAGATTGCTTTGTTGTTCCTTTCGAAAGGAACAACAATTTCGTAGATTCTTTTTGCTATTCCTTTCGAAAGAAACAACATTTCTACAGATTGTTTCTGTTGTTCCTTTCCAAAGGAACAACATCTTTTGAGTGGATTATTTTCTGTTTTAGACTAGCATTTTGAGGATTTCTGATGACTCTTCTAAAGGCAAACATACTATTTACACAAAATCATACAAATTAAAGCTTTCTGGAATTAGCAAATCAAAAGAAATCGTCATTTTTAAGAATTTTTTTTGGTAATGATAAGAAAAAGAAAAAGGGACATAATCAATAACATGACTTTGCTGTCTTACTGTCACTAGAATTAATATGATCGATTATCCTTATCATGTTGGTTATTCCCCAAATTTCATAACTTTCTTTGATTTTTACTTATGGAGTAGGAATAAGGGCATATTCTTTTCTATTGAGATGTTTAGACTTCTTCCACCATCCCTACTCTTAAGGAGTGATGAGCCATCCTTTATATATAAGTAGGAAAGTGCTATATGAAAAAGAAAAAAATTTCATTAATAATTTTATGATATGGCAGATGGAGGATAGGGGGTCTAATTAAGAGCCAGCCTACCATGATCATAAGGAAATAAGTGAAGTGGCGTTCCCATCATGGCTACCACACCAGGGATATGGTCTAATGAACAATTAAAAGAAAAAATTAAGAAGTCCTTGGAACAGGAGGTCTCATCATGAGCCGGCGTGCCCACTTTTCACTTCTTCCTGGTGAATGGCATTGTGATTTATCTGGTTGCCAAGCCAACACAATGGCCTTTGTTATGACATTTAACAAGCACTTCCGCAGCATAAATAAAGGACAATGGTTCCAAGGGTGAGAAAGCAACTCTGTCAAGGTTATGGACACCCATGGGAAACAAAGCTCTGCTGTTGGTATTGGAGTCACATTTGTACACATCAATAGTAATATTAAACCCTTTTTCCTATATCTCTATCTAAATATCAAATGAAAGTATGAATCCTCAACCCTTGATTTCGAACCTATTATACATGAAAATCATCATAAATCGATCACATTAGTTTGAATGGGTAATAACACATCTGTACTTATGTTCATATTAAGCTGTCCCTTCTCCTTATCTTTAAATCATTACAAAACGTTTCTATATCTATTTACGATTTATCACACGCATCGATTTCAGTAAATTCCATAATTTGATTGATTGTATCGTAACTAGGCCTACTTTTTCCTTCTATACAACTATTGTGCAGTACTTTCCTCTCTTAATTGATGGTCGAGGATGACCTATCATCCTTCAGGGGGGGCACGGATGTCTCTTAATCACTGCATGCAGATCAAATCCATATATTTTTTTACCTGTATGCGAATCAAATCCCTACATTCTAGGGAATAACAAGAAATTAATGATATTATTCCAATTTACCGTGTTGTGTTGTTCCATTACATCACTGTGTGTTTGGAAAGAAGTAACAATGTGTAGAGATGATGGGAGGATGACCAATTCATAGTGAGCCGCAAGTGCTAGTTGCTTCTGATGCTGCACAGGATATTCTGGAAAAATTGGGATTGATTACATATTTCACGAGGCTGCAAGAACCCAATGAAACAGTGGCTACCGAGTTTTTACAGAATTTACAGGAAGGATACTCCATGGTTAGAGGAAGAAAAATAGCCATAAAAGATGAAATAATTGCAGAGGTGTCTGGTCTACCAATGCAAGGAACCATATGGACTCAGAAAAAGGTCAGGCTTCAAGAAGCCATGAAGATTTTCCAGGATGACGGACAGACATTGGTCATCAAAGGCAAAGGAGTTCAACCAACATCATTGGGAGAACCATGGATGGAATTGGCCAAGATAGTGCAGGCCTATATAACATGTGACAGAAGGAAAGATGTGGTAAGACCTCGCCACCTTAAGTTATTGGTAGTATTAAAGCAGAAATGCACTATAAATTTACCTGCATTTTTAAATTCTTTACTGCATGATATTGCCCGTAGTATAAGAAAAGCTCGACACGCAGACATGGTGGTAAGCCACCATTGCCTAATCAGATTAATAGTGATTTGTAGTCTCGCCCAACAACAGACCAGTTGGGAAGAGTTTATATTTTCGATTGATGGAGGATTAGCCTTACCTGCCCCAAAACGGAAGAGAATGGCTAGCTTAGCAACTGAGCCATCAAATTGTAGACAGTCCTCCCGTTAAAAAAGAATTAGGGGAATGATATAAGGCCTTCCGGGTAGCGGTAGCTAGCCCTTGGAATTTCCCATCTCGGAGGATGAACAGCCTCTACAATTGGAAGGAGGAAGTCCTCGTATTGATGAAGAAGAGGAACTTGAGGGAGAAATTCATTACTCAGGTGAGGAAGAAGGTAGCTACCATACTTGCGAGGAGGATGAAGATAATCATAGCAGTGAAAGAGAAGGGATAGAGCCTCCCAAAAACACTACTGTAAGTTCACCACGAAGTCCTTTACAAGAAGACCAATTGGCCCAAATTCTGGCCAATATGAGTGACTATGTACAACCTCATAGCCCTCTGGACCTTAATTTTGATATACACCAATTGTAGGAGCACTCTGCTGACAAAAAAGAAATGGCTGAAGAATGCTAGATGAAACAGAAAACCCTAACGAAGTAATGGAATCAGCTGGGGTTTCTTCCCCTGAGAAGCATGAACAAGAAAAGGAAAATACTGAAGCAGTATCCCAACCTAAAAATTCTCAGGGGATTGCAAAGTCAATTGAGGGTATAACTCCTGAAGAATTTATCCAAGGGCATATGAACATTGAGGAAGAACCCCAAGAAGAAAACAGAGAAGCGAGCCCAGCTGAAGGCACAGCTGATGAGGACCAAAACCCTATTGAGCAAGTAGGTCCAGAAAAGGAACATCCGTTCCATTAAGAAAAAAGAAGAAAGTAACTGAGATTTAAAAACTTCAAATGGAATTAATGAAGCTTCAGAGACTTGTGGAACAACTCAGGAAAACCATTAGGGTTCTTAGAATGAAACGAATGCCCAAGTGAATCCCAAAGAGAAGAAGCATAGCCATCAAGCGAGCTTCGAAAAAGAGGAAAGTGTTCACTAAATTGAACCCCCAAGTTGCAGAAGCTATGGCTGAGCCTAATCATGGAGATATGGAACAACAGGTAGTTGTTCCAGAAGAAGTTGTTCCAAAGGGACCCACTTCAAGTGAAAATATGCAAGCTAGTAGTCAAAATTCTTTTGGTGACCCTACATTAGCCAGACTCCAAGAGGAGTTGGCACATGATCGATTAGAAAGGGAAAAATTGGAAGAAGACACAGTCCCTAGGAGAATATATCAAGAGTTGCAGTAGTAGATGAAGGCCATCCATGAAGCAGAGGCTGAAGACCATGAGAAGTGTCGAAAGGCAAAGGAGAAGGCTGAAAAGGTAATGAATCAATTAAAATTAGCCCAGAATCGAATGGACACTCTCTTCTCATTGTACACTGATTTCTTAGCTTGTAGATTGCCTGCCAATAATTATGCTTTATTTCTATTAGAAAGATATTTACAGCTAAATATTAAGGAAGTTAGGGCAGGAAAATCCATAGAGCTAAAAAATATAGATGATTTTGTAACATGCTGTAAACTCTATGGGGTAAAGGTACAACGCCTCTTGTGTGAGTTTTATTTGCATAATCTCATATTGGAAAATGATAGTGGGATAAATCCTAGCCCTTTTGTGGGTGATATCCAATACCAGGCGTTTATGTCCTTTGTTGTTAATCAGTTAGAATGGCTTAAAGCCTATAATGTTTTTCAAAGGAAGGAAAATGAATTAGATTTATGCGTTAGGAGTGAACCTAAGCACCCATTACAACTATGGGCTAGGTAGAAGAATTTGATGACAAAGGAAGGTGTTAACCAAGCATTGGGGCCTATCCATAAATCAATTATCTTGAATGGGATAGAATATTTCCTATCTATTAGAAACTAGGCTTACATAGTAGCTAAGGTCCGATGGGGAATTTCTAATCGAAATGTTCAAAATAGAGAACCATTTAACTATAAAAAATTTGGATTAGCTGTAGGTCGCTTGTGTTGGGTGTGGAGCCTGATTATCTTGTTTAATTTGTATCACAGCATTGGACCCCTGTACCTTAAAAGAGGCGGCAACGCTGCCCAAAATTTAATCGCTGCCGTGGGGGGTCCAGGGGGGGCGGTAGTGCTTTTCAGAGCCCCCCCCTGGTGGGGGTTCGGGGGCAGCGCCCCCGAAGCGAAAAATAGATGTAAAATTGCCTTGTAAAAGTATAGTAATTTCTAGTCAATCTGGGCCGTTCATTAGGCAAATGATCTGATGGTAGAAGATATGTTTAGATTAGGGTTTTTTGCCCTAGAAGGCAGCCCCCTTGAATATATAAGGGCATTGTATTGCGGCTGTGATTATGTGTGTATTCTCGGAGCGAGAAACAGAGAGGGAGATTGTGAGAGAGAACAGAGGATATTACAGCGGATCTGCTGTAGGTTTTGTCTCTTCATTTTTGCTGGATAATATAAAGGAAGGACTGGATGTTCGGGGTGGACATAGCCCAAGCTGGGTGAACCACGTATATCTATGTCTCTCTGGTTTTATGTGTTTTGTGTGCTTGTATTTTCCACATATTTTATGTGTTTCATTGCTCTGTAATATTTAATTTTCTAACAACTGGTATTAGAGCCAAAGGTATATTTGGCTGATAAAATCGCAGGAAAAAAGGGTTCCTGGTTCGAGTGGGAGCAATGGCAGACGATGGTAAGTTTAGGGTCGAGAAATTTAACGGCCAAAACTTTGCGTTGTGGAAGATGCAGATGGAAGATTATATGTTTCAGAAAGATCTGTACCTACCATTGAGTGGAAAAACAAAGAAGCCAGCGACCATGACAGACGCGGAATGGAACATTCTTGATAGAAAGGCACTCGGAACAGTACGGTTGTGTCTTGCGGCGTCAGTTGCCTTCAATATTTCGAAGGAAACAACAACAGAGGGTTTGATGCAGACGTTGGAAAAACTGTATGAAAAGCCCTCTGCCTCAAACAAGGTATTTCTTATGAAACGACTATTTAATATGAAGATGTCGGAAGGTGGATCTGTTGCAGACCATTTAAATGAATTTAATACAGTTACCAGTCAGCTAAGTTCTGTAGGGGTAAACTTTGATGATGAAGTTAGAGCTCTGTTATTCTTGTGCTCATTGCGAGAGAGTTGGAATGGTTTAGTAATGGCCATTAGTAACTCTGTCTCTGGATCTAGTACTTTAAAGTTTGATGATGTTGTTGGTGCTATCCTTAGCGAGGAAATGCGATGGAAAAGCTCCGGTGAGACATTAGGTAATGCTTTGAGTGCAGAGTCTAGGGGAAGAAGAATGGAAAGAGGAAAGAGCTCGGGATATCACAGTAAATCAAGGAAAGGCAGATCCAAGTCCAGATCGGGGATAGTGTGCTGGAATTGCGGAAAGAAAGGACACCTAAAGAAATACTGTAGATCTCGGAAGGGAAAAGAAGGAGACACACAGCAAGAAAACAATCATGAAGCAAATGTGACGGGTGATGTGTTACAAGATGCTTTGATTCTTTCTTTCGAAAATGTTACTGATTCTTGGGTTGTAGATTCAGGGGCTTCATTCCATGCCACACCTGATAAGAAATATTTTCATGACTATGTTCAAGGAGATTTTGGACAAGTTCGTTTGGGTGATGATAAAACTTGTAAAATTGTTGGAATGGGTAAAGTTCTTGTAAAACAACAGAATGGAAACCAATGGCTACTAAAGGAGGTAAGGCATGTTCCAGATCTGAAGAAAAATCTGATTTCAACAGGGCAGTTAGGCGATGAAGGTTGTGTGACAACTTTCACGGATAAAACTTGGAAGGTCACCAAAGGAGCCCTGGTAATAGCAAAAGGTGAAAAGGTTGGTACATTGTATTTATGAAATGGTATTTCTAACTCTGTTAATGCTTTAACTTCCAAAGGAGCAGATGCAGCATTATGGCATCATAGGCTCGGACACATGAGTGAGAAGGGAATGAAGATTCTTCACTCAAGAAATTTGTTGCCGGGTTTGAAGAATGTTGATTTGGATTTCTGTGAGAATTGCATTTATGGAAAACAAAAGAGAGTCAGATTTCTCAGAGTTGGGAAAGAAAAGAAGAGCGAAAAATTGGAGCTTGTGCATACAGATGTATGGGGACCTGCTCAGGTATCATCTCTCGGTGGCTCTTGTTATTATGTTACTTTATTGATGATGCAACTAGAAAAACATGGATTTATTGTATTCAGAATAAATCTGATGTATTTGATACTTTCAAGAAATGGAAAGCTTTGGTTGAGATTGAGACAGGAAAGAAGTTGAAGTGTCTCAGATCGGACAATGGAGGTGAGTATTGCAGCAAAGAGTTTGATAGGTACTGTTCAGAGCATGGAATTCGTAGAGAGAAGACAGTTCCAAGAACACCACAAGAAAATGGTGTGTCGGAAAGGATGAACAGAACAATCATGGAGCGTGCAAGGTGCATGAGATTGCATGCAGGATTGCCTTTACAATTTTGGGCAGATGCTGTAGATACTGCTGTTTATCTAATAAACAGAGGGCCTTCAAGTTCTTTGGATGGTGGTATTCCAGAGGAAGCATGGACAGGTAAAAAGGTAAACTACTCTTTTTTAAAGCCTTTTGGTTGTGAGGCCTTTGTCCATATTAATAAAGAAAACAGAACAAATCTTGAGGCAAAATCAAAGAAATGTACCTTTATTGGATATGGTGCTAATGATTTTGGTTATCACTTATATGATTATGAAAATCACAAAATCATTAGGAGTAGAGACGTAATATTCAATGAAAAGGTCTTGTATAAGAATCAGCTGCAGGAAAAGAAACAGGAAAAAGAAAGCAAGGAATACATGGTTCTTGATGAGATAACTGAAAAAGTAAAGGTGCCTGAAAATAATAATAATCAACAACCACAGCAGTAGCAACCACCACAACAGCAACAGACACCTCAAACACCTGAAAGTGGTGTTAGAAGATCTACCAGGATAAGTAGACCCCCTGAACGATACTCTCCTTCATTATATTATTTATTGCTGACTGATTCTAGTGAACCCGAATGTTATGAAGAAGCAATGCAGGTTGAAAGCAGGAAGAAGTGGGAGCTAGCCATGGAAGAAGAGATGGACTACTTAATGCATAACCAGACTTGGGACTTAGTCAAGTTGCCTGCAGGTAAAACTACATTGCAGAATAAATGGGTTTACAGGCTGAAGGAAGAAGATGGAGGGAAACAGAGGTACAAAGCTAGACTTGTGGTGAAGGGGTTTGCACAAAAGAAAGGTATTGATTTTGATGAAATATTTTCTCCTGTTGTTAAGATGAATTCAATCAGAACTATCTTAAGTCTTGTAGCAGCAGAAGATTTACATCTTGAACGGTTAGATGTAAAGACAACATTTCTCCATGGAGATTTGGAGGAAGAGATATACATGCAGCAACCTGAAGGATATGAGGTAAAAGGGAAAGAAAAATTGGTGTGCAGGTTAAAGAAGAGCTTGTATGGCTTAAAACAGGCTCCAAGGCAGTGGTATCTAAAATTTGATAGGTTTATGTCTGAACAAGGTTATACTAGATGTCACTCTGATCATTGTGTTTATATGAAAAAGCAAAATGATGGCAGCTATATTATATTGTTATTGTATGTAGATGACATGCTTGTTGCAGGGTCTAACATGCAGGAAATAAATGTGCTGAAAAGAAAATTGGCAAATTCATTTGCAATGAAGGATTTGGGAGCTGCAAAACAAATCCTTGGTATGAGGATAACTAGAGATAGGAAAAATCGCAAATTAACACTGTCTCAGAATGAGTACATAGAGAAGGTGTTGAAAAGATTTAATATGCAGAATGCAAAACCAGTTAGTACACTTTTTGCTAGCCATTTCAAACTTAGTAAGGAGATGTGCCCAAAGACCCAAGAAGACATGGATTATATGTCTAAAGTTCCATATGCATCAGCAGTTGGAAGCTTAATGTATGCAATGGTCTGCACAAGGCCTAATATTGCACATGCAGTTGGAGTTGTAAGCACGTACATGAACAATCTAGGAAAAGAACATTAGATGGCAGTAAAATGGATTCTCGGATATTTTAGAGGTACCAAAAATCAAGCATTATGCTTTGGTGGTTCAAACATTGCTCTACAGGGATATGTTGATGCAGATATGGCAGGTGACAGAGATAACAGGAGGAGCACTACAGGATATGTATTTACTGTAGGTGGAGCAGCTGTCAGTTGGGTTTCAAAAATCCAAAGTGTTGTTGCACTTTCAACAACAGAAGCCGAGTATGTCGCTGCTACAGAGGCTAGTAAAGAAATGATTTGGTTGCAAAGGTTTATGGATGAATTGGGTAAGAAGCATGATATGGGCACACTATACAGTGATAGCCAAAGTGCTATTCATCTTGCAAAGAACTTAGCATTTCATTCTAGGACTAAACACATACATCTCAAGTACCATTTCATACGGTCAGTATTGGAAGATGGAGAGTTGAAGCTGGAAAAGATACACACTAGCGAGAATCCTGCAGATATGCTAACAAAAGTTGTAACCAGGGAGAAACTGAGAACATCCTTAGTTTCAATTGGTCTTCAAGGATGACGATGAGTGATGAAAGCTTGACTAGGTCACAGGGAGTCATTTTTCCGGCAAATAAACGGTGGAGTTGCTACAATCAGTCTCCAAGTGGGAGATTGTTGGGTGTGGAGCTTGATTATCTTGTTTATTTTGTATCACGGCGTTGGACCCTTGTACCTTAAAAGGGCGGCTTATGTTGCCCAAAATTTAATTGCGCCGTGGGGGTCCGGGGGGGGCGGCGGTGCTTTTCGAGCCCCCTTGGCGGGGTTCGAGGGCAGCCCGTGCAATAAAAACATAATGTAGGTACTTGTAAGTATAGTAATTTCTAGTCAATCTGGGCCGTTCATTAGGCAAATGATCTGACGGTAGAAGCTATGTTTAGATTAGGGTTTTTTGCCCTAGAAGGCAACCCCCTTGTATATATAAGGGCATTGTATTGCCGTTGTGATTATGTGTGTATTCTTGGAGCGAGAAACAGAGAGGGAGACTGTGAGAGAGAACAGAGGATATTACAACGGATCTGCTGTAGGTTTTGTCTCTTCATTTTTGCTGGATAATATAAAGGAAGGACTGGCTGTTCGGGGTCGACGTAGCCCAAAATGGATGAACCACGTATATCTGTGTCTCTCTGGTTTTATGTGTTTTGTGTGCTTGTATTTTCCACATATTTTATGTGTTTCATTGCTCTGTAATATTTAATTTTCTAACAGCTTGGTTTCCTATAGCCACCTCATTTTGAGAGAAGGACCATGCTAGCTAGGGTGTAGGTTTCAAAGCCCCATTGCATGGTATCCTGCTATAGATTACAAATCCATTTATGAACTACCCGAAGGACAGACAGAGCATGTCTTTGAAGCATTAGCTGCAATGCATGGTTTTAGGCCTTTTGATGAAAAACCTTATCCAGCTTATTCTTTAACTACTTTGCATGTGAACTATAGTTTTCATGAGGACATGAAAAAGGGTAAGCAGGGGGGTATGTTGAGCAGTGGAAAAGGTATGAATTCACTATGTGTTTTCTCATTCTTTTACTTTAAACATAATCCTTTTTACCCTAGAAAGAGGATTTATTACAAGAATTATGGTAGAACTATAAAGATTTATGTTTATTGTAAAAATATGACTAAAGATTGCTTTCTGTTGCTAAAAATAGGAATTAGACAAGGTGAACAACTATATTAGAGGCGAGGCTGAGATAAATGCAACTGTTGTTCCTCGAGCATTAGACCAAATCCTGCCAAGGACAAGGAAATTTGAATGCATCGCTAAGAAAAGGTAGGGGACAGCTCGGCTTCAGTCAAAGTAAATCACGTGATAACTAAAATAAGGGAAGCGAATCCCTCAGGATCCTTCGATCCTGAGGGATTGTTGTTCAAGCCTCATCCTATTCCTTGTCTTGTCTATCAGAGTTTTATATATAAGGCAATGCCTTTAGTGATTGGGGGAGGTCGAAGATCCCTAGATTCAAAACACTATTTTGTAATAATACGTTTTATTGACTCTCGGCTTTAGAGAGCGATCTCTGTAAAACTCTATGCTCGATTAATATAAAGGCATGTTTCGTTTCATCTTTCAAGTTTTGAAGTAACCCAGCAGTGTTTCACTGGTGCTAAGGGCCTGGCCCTGGTGGAATTACTCTGCTGTTTGTATTTCTATTCTTTGTTTACTGTCGTGTGATACTTGCGTTTAGATTCGTTATGATTACAGAGTTGTTTGATTGTTGTTGGATTGAATTTGGATTTGCTGTGAGCATTAATGAATTGCACTGTTATTCTATCTTAGCAAGAATCGTATTTATTGTCTTATTCCTCTTCCTATATTTTATAAATCTTTTCCGTTGTATACTTAATTCTGGTTGTTGTTCCATTGGTTTACGGTTCATTCTGATTGACTGTTTCATAGTGTTGGCTGTCGACAGGGTTGAAGTATTAAGAAGATTCATTTCTTGATTGCGTTAAGTTTAGAATTTATGTTTAATTAATGTTTGCTATTCCATTCCTGTTTATTGTTCATTTTTTGATTTGTAGGTTCAGATTAGCAGAGAAATTGTTTACAGTTGTTGTGTGCACATAGGAATCACGAGTTGTTGTTCCTTTCCAACTCTTTTTATTAGAAGTTCTTTTCAAGTATTTTCATCAGCAATTAGTTCAAGTTTGATTTCATTTTGATTGCTTAAAGAGCAGGACCATCAACTGTAGAGGACATTGGGTACTGCTTCTAGGTTCCTAGATTGATTGCCTTGTCTTAGTGTGATTTCAGTTGCATCGATTTATAAGGGAATGAATTATTGTTACTGCATCCCTGATTGATGTTTTGCAGAATGAGTAGTTAAGATTTCAGAGTATTTTCATTCATGTTCCTATAATTAGATTTCTTTACAAGAATCTGTTGAATCTTGTATCTAGCATACTGTACTACATCTTTCATAGCATTACTCTTAGTTAATTGCAGTCTCGGATAGAGTACACTCTTGAAATAAAAAGTCGCTCCCGGATTGATAATTAATGTGAGATAAATAAGTGTTTAAAATATACCTTTTATGCCTCAACACCTATAGCCATTACCCCAAGTGAAAGCATATTTTTCGTTCAAATATATTAACAGATGTCCTAAATGAAAAAACGACAAGAGAGGGCATACCTCTTGGAATGGAAAAAAATATTTTTTCAGAGGCATGAATGTGTGAATCCTCCTTTGGGCATTATGAGGTACTGATCACTATGTTTCTTTTGGTTTCGAAATTGGGATTTTTGAGCCCCTGTTATGGTCCCTCAAACAATTTGAAAAGGGAAATATATAGATCAGTATGGCTCATTTCAGTTCACTTGTGTTATTTGAGAGTTGTGACATCAGAGCTTGCTTCCGAGCCTTTCTTTCCATTGCGGTCAACCTGTGTACCACCGATTAGCGCCATTAGTGCCAGGTAGTCCCCTGAATGTCAACCATTTTATTTTTTTCAGTTTTACTGTGGAGTGTCTGTACAAATTAGGTTTGTATGGACCCCTACTTGTTTTTGGCCTTGGTCGCGTAAGCGATCAAGTTTCTGTGGAAATTTGAGGATTTTTTTGAAGATTTCATGTGTATTTGCATTTTTGCACACGGTTTTTGCGTATGTCAGAGATACAGATGCGTGGTCAGTACCCTGTCTGAGAAACAAGCGTGTCAAAAAGCCAAGGCCATTTTCTAAAAAACAAATTGAAATTTTTTCGAGTTGTGATGTCACTGATGTGATTTTGTTTGGTGACAAGACATTGTGGAGAGAGAGAGACTGGACAGATCTTTGTATGGCTGTGGCATAGTATGCAAATTCATGCAGGTTACTGTCTCAATGGGGTCTCCCTAAGTTTCTTGAGAATGACCTCCTGAGGTCGCAGGATCGCCTATTGTGCTACCTGGTCCGTTGTTGGAACCGAAGGTGCAAGGTGATGGTTTTGTGAGGGTGTGAAATTACTATCTATCCAGAGACAGATATATACTTTGTGACTGGTTTGCTGCCTTAGGGTGAGGCACTTCCTCACCCGCTCCCACCTGGGAGGTTGGCCCTCCTTTGTTGGTTGGAGTGGCACTGTGGAGGGGCACCCCTTTCAGAGGGGTGCATTATTATATCATTAATGACTGATCTAGATGAGTGATGTGATTTGGCTATGATCGTGTGGTTGATAGGGTCATCGTTGCTGCATAGGGCATCAAGACCTCAGATCGGAGTTTTGTGCCAGCTTCGGGCTGGACATTTATTTGACTGGGCCCGTCATGTTTATGATGGTATGATGTTGCAGCTGGGGAAGGTCCGAGGAGGATATTACAAACTATTCAAACATGATAGCATCTTGTGTAGCATTATGTTTGAAAGGGTGGTACTGCTGCAACCCATAGTGGCAGTTCCTATGGGGTTTCACCGGGACCATCGGATGAGGCGGTGGGCACTGGTGATGCCTTGAGGTGGGGGAGGAGAGGTGGGTCACTATTGGAATGTGACCATGGAGGCCTGGTTCGAGGTGAACCCTCAGATGTTCCTCAACTTTCCACACTCTGGTATGGACTTTCACGAATATCTAGATACGGGTCTTCCTGCCAGTTACGTGTGGGGACATGCAAGTATGATTTTTATGTTTTTCTGCATTTGTTGAGTATTTATGATGTGTATTTTGGTGACACTGAGACTGTATTTTTTTCTCTTATAGATGTGGGAGCAGTTGGATGGCCTACTGCATAAGTTGGTCACTCTCTGTGGAGGGCAGTTGGTGGTGACTATGTGCCCCCCAACTGACCACTTTTCCACTGATAGAAAGAGGATGGATTTGTTTTTCACCTCATCTTGTGTTTTCGAGCTTTCCATGGATTCTATATCTAAGCCTTCTTATAGGGAGAGGTGAATTATGGAAGTGCATAAACTGATTAACTCTAAAATAATCAAGGGATGTAATGACAATGACGTAATGGGTGATTGCCACCACATACCTAACACGAATGCTAGATTGCTAGAAGGTCAGCATGGTATAATGGGTTGACCAGATACCATATTTGAGACAACTCTAGGGCTGCAAAAACAATGATAAAATGATCGCGTTCGTCACAGAGTGCACAACGTTGGACAGGAGGAGGAGGGACAAACGAGAGTCTTTCTGGTGACTGCCTTACCTCTTAGAAGTATAATATGACCCGAGGTTCTTCCACATTTTTTTCTATTGGGGGATCCTCCTGATATGATTGTTTTAGGGCATGTAAGGCATCCATATATCGTGGTATTTCTAGACAGTGATAAGTGTAATTCCCATAATTTTTGAAGATAGCACATGCGTGGTTGGTATGCAATGCTTTGCCTTGGTTTTTTGTGGCTGGTTTCTTTTTACAGGAACTTGTGGCCGTATAATTTCTTTCGGAGCTTAGGAGAGGTTTCAATTTGTCCAGCTACGGGTAGTTAATGGTAGGGTAGCCTACAATATCACGTAATGCACAAGGTTGCAGATCCCTTGGCATGATGGTGTTTTCTATCTTTTTCCCTTTCTTTATGGGTTTTCTTGGTTGCTTTAATTGGCATTTCTATGGGAATATGTTTAACTAGTTTCACCTCCTGAGGAGGGATGGGGGTTATTCCTGTAGATGTAATGCCAGGGGCTCCTAGCATGGTTGGTGGGACCATGTACCAGACAAGTATCGCGAATGTCATGCTTGGCAATGTTACTATTGTCAAGACCTGTTGTGACGTGAAGCTAGGTAGAGGGTATATAAATGGAGTTTGGGAGATAGCATAGGGTAGGAAAGTTGTGCCTGTGGCCTCGGTTTCGTTACTAATAGTCTCTATTTCCTGGTTGGTTTCGGTGTTTGATGATGAAATCATGCACACCAGGGCCCCTGTGATATCAACGAATGATTCTAGTATGCGAGGGGGGTCTCCTAGGAATGATGTGTCTACATAAGGTAGAACAACATCGACATTCGTCATGGGTTGCTTTTCATGGTACATCAATTGGTTGAAGGTGATGATGCAATCCTTGTGGGGGAACATCATGATTAAGAAGATGGAGGATGCTATGGCAGACATGGTGTGCATATAACTTTGCCCAAGGAGTATATTGTAGTCCAGATGAGTGTCCAAGACCTCAATTTCTGTAAGAACCATCTTGCTGGCCAAGCAGACCAGGAAATTTTGATAGAGACCGATAGGAGGAGTAGGGTGCTTATTGCATGGTATAAGTGTGATGTCTGATGGATTCAATTCAAGAAATCCTAACTTCTGCCAAACACTTTTTGACATGATTCATGTGGATGCACCCTAGTCAATGATACATTGGTGGATAGTGATGTTCTTGAATGACACTAGTATCTGGAAGGAGACCAATGAAGGAAGCTCAGGGGTGGCTTTATCTAAGTCAAAAGCCATTAGGTGCAGATCGATAGGGTTTATTTCACCTAACGTGGAAAATAAGGCTTTCCTTTGCTTTGGGAAATATTACAGGACCTATAAATTTGACATGGCAGCGAAATATTGTGCTAAATCATCTATGATGCTATAATTATGGGATGCTTTGGAGTGGTGTCTTGCTCGCCTTGTTGGAACCTTTGCCTTTTTTGGCAAGTTTTCAATAGGAATTTTTGATATAGTCAACGATATTGTAGGTGCACTCGTGCTAGCCCCTGAAGAAGTGGTGTCTGGGGGGGTATCATAGCTTCGATTCCATGTCCGAAAGAACATTTCCTCGCCAATCATATAGATTTTGTGGATGTTGTTTCCAGAATCATTGGGGGGTTTTTGTTGTTGTTGGGTACTAACCGCCCCTTGGTGTGGGAAGGGCTCCTATATTACAACTGTTTGCTGTGTAGGACCCCCTTGTCCACAATTACCCTTAAGCTTCTGTAGCTCTGGTAGTTCGGGACAGTGATGAGTGTAATGGCCATACTCACCAAAAATAATGCAAGAGTGGTTGGTCTATATATTAGACTTCTTATTCTACTCTTGGGATTTATTTGGCTCCTAGTTTTTATTTCGGTTGGGGTTGCCCCCAGCCTGAGATCATGGAGGGTATTGTTGGTTATTTCCCCCCTGTCTAGAATCTCCCTTTTGTTTATTTTTTGGATTTTTCCTTGCCCCATTAGGAGGATGACTACAATTCTCCTGGTGATATGACTGGTGCTAGCAATATAAATGCTAGTAGTCTGACCTCCATTGTATCAGTGTTTTCGATTTTTTCTTGTTCCTTAGCCTACGTCAAAGTGCTAGTCATTTTCAATAAAATCCAAAAAGAGCCTCAAAACCAAAAATATTTTTAAGTTTAATAGGTGGTATTGTGTCTTAAGTTCATAAAAGAAGTTAATACCATTGTTTTAACTTAGGTTAGTGTCAAAAGTTATTGGTCATTTTTGTAATAAAATAATAGCTGCTCTTTTCGGGATAATAGCTACCCTTATGAAAGTTTCATTGGTAACATAGTGATAAAAAAGGGAAGTTGTTTCTTCAGAATCCTGTAACATTGGTGACACAGAGAAAATGGCAACTATTTCTCTGAATATTGGTTACATTGCAACACATAGATAAAGGAAACCATTTTTCCGAAATTGAATAAGGAGCTGCAAGGAGTATTTTCAGGGAAAAGATCATTCCCCTTTGAAATTGATTGAAGATCTTCTATGTTATGATATGTTATTATTTTTAAAAGGGTAATTATTTTTTAGTTAGAAGAAATATTATAGGTGAATGATTATGTTATGGATGGAGCTAACCTATAGCTACCTTATTAAGGTTGAAGCTGAAATTAAGGTACAAGGTATCAATGATTAAATGATGCAGGGGAGTGTTATGAGTTATGGGGTGACTTGGCGCTCGTATTTGAATCATTTCAAATCATGCCATTAAAACATACCATGAGTAAAGGCGTAGATTTAGACGGTTAGGTTCACTGTTTTCATGACTAAGGTTCTTAATGGAGGTTACGTCTAATAAGGTCACATCTTCCAACCATTTTATCATCCCAAAGCAAAAATCAGGGCTAAGTGTAGGGTTTTACCTCCAGTTTAAACAAATTTGCATAAAGAAGGAGCTTAGGTGTTGAAGGAACTAGAAAATGTGGGAACTTTATCTAGTCGGAGCTAGAAAACACCAGGTTTTTTGATGCTAGAGCAAAGCCCCAATTTAAGACAACAAGATGGCATAACTTTTGCGGAATTTTTTGGGAGAAAATGTAGCTCTAGCACAAGTCTTTGCCAAGAGTTTTTATGGGGAGAAAGTCAAGCTTGGGAGAAAGACTTTCAAAATCTCTGAAACCATCATAGCTAGAGCTACTCAAACCTCAACCACTAGAGAATGCTGGTTCAAGAAGAAAATGTTGCAAACAGATGTAAGTCCCTTCCTCAGACCTGAGCATGTGAATATCAAATGGACTCAAACTGTTCATATTTCCTATTTTAGGGAAGAATGGCAACATGTAATAACCACTGTGCAATGCTACATTATTTTTGAAGGTAGATTATCCTATATTCATCAATACCAAATGAGATTTCTCTCTCACATATCAAGTGCCAAACCTTGGAATTTTCCTTTCTTCATATACAGATCCTTACTTAAAATGTCCTTGAAGTTGCAGAAAATCACTAAATATTCCATGCATAACCTCTATCATAGGGGTTTAACCAAAATTTTGATTGTCTATCACCTTAAGAATAAAATTACTACTTTGGATAAATTCCTAACAGAGGAGGGATTTGGTAGTATCAACTCTAGGTGGAGGGTAGGGAGACCCAAGAAGTAAAATGCCCATGAACAAGCTAGCACAAAACCTATGCCAAACAGTTCACAACCATCTCAGTCTATCCCATCAACTAGTAGGAAAACTATAAGTTTAGCTAAGAGAGCCAGAACTGATCCTGTCACTCCCATACCCATGGTATAGCCAACAAAAAAGTTTCATGCAAGGAAATCTCCAAAGGAACCCCAAACTAAAGCATCATTCATCAGAGAAAATTCCATGACATTCAAGCATGGGAAAACTCAACCTAGAAAAGGAGTTAAGTCTATAGGTGAGGAAAACAGAGGAAGCTAGTCCTGAAGTACCAATTCAAGTACCAGTTCAACACCCTATTCTAGTCCAACACTCTGTTCTAGTAGTTGCAGAAGAGCAAGATGAAAATAGGGACACCCCTTCAGTAGAGGAACCAAAAATAACTCAGTTCTTTTCTTCTCTCAAAACATCGAAGACATCTACTAGGAGAAAGGATAAGAATGTCATTCACTCGTAATCATCCTTCAAATAAGACAACACCGATGAAGATTTCTCAGGGACAGTGTATGAAGAAAGTTAGTCTAGTAGTATGATGTAAAAGAGAAGAAGGGTTTCCTATATTCCCCACCCATACCTTAAGAGGCCTCACACTAGGCCTAAAAACAAGCTTAGACTGAATAGCAAATTGATTGCTAATCCTAGACTGAGAGATGAAATCATTAATGTTGATGAAAGCCCAAGAAAGGAAGCCAAGAAGACCAGAGCTTAGAAACAAAAGCATACAAGACAAAGAAATAAATGGCTCACTAAGGTAGAGTCTCTCAAAATATTTTCTTCAATACTTGATTTTATATAATCCTTTCAGGAGAGGTTCACACATTTTTGGCATAATCAACGAACACAGCTATTTGAAATTTTTTTGGTAATAGCTACCTAATTTTGAAAAGGGAAGCTATTATTTCCTGAGTTTTTGTATGAAGGATGTGGAGGCAGTTTTTGTTCAAGTCTCGAAGGGTGCTATTGAGGAGTAATTACATGCATACATTATCAAAAAAAGAAGCTACTACCAGGTGTCAATTGATCAAGTTCCCTCCCAAATTTTAGAATTATGTTTTTCACTTTTTGGGGAAACAACCAGATGTCATCTTCAACTGTTAGATGCAATTTTTGAGGAAGTGGTTGTGCCAGAAAAGAGGAACAATATGTCACCATCTTGCCACATCATGCCAACCACTTCGAATTATATGCCATCATACTGTTTATTTTATTTATGTTGCACTAATTTGTATTAAGGTTATGGATAAGCCTCACCTTATTTATAGGAATGTAATAACTTCTTTAGAACATAGTCACACTCTTTGTGGAAATGTCAGCATAATATCTCTTGTATATATCCGATGAAACTCAATGGAGAAAATGTTCATTATTTGTGAATATTATACTCATATGATCAGTTTACTGTTTTTAGTTAATGATATCAAAGAATACTTTTAAGGACTTATTATCTACTTGATGTGTGTATTGTTAATCTTTCTATGTGTTTCCATACCTAAATCTCTTCAATTGCAGTTTGTTATATCAAATGTTGTTGTATGTTTTATAAGCCTCTTGTTGTGTTTATGTATCTTATAAAATTTTATCTGTCTTACTCAGTGAGTCTTCTTGATGATATATGTATAATGACTGTTTAAAGAGCATTCCTTATGACATTAACTTTTCATGATATTCAATAAGAATATTGCAAGTCTTGACATAGCCTTCTCTTGTTGATATATTGTCAAGCTATTTCTTGTGTTATTTTTTATCAAAGAAGTGGATGTCTGCCTTGCAGACCCACTGTCCTTTCTACCATTCCACACTTTCTTCCTTCCATAGGCTACAAACTTATATTTTTCTACCATATCAGGTGTCAATGCCCTCCTTAGTATGACAGTGAATTTGAATGAAATCCCTTTTCAGTGATGTACAACTTAAACCACCTACCAATTATATAATCCAAATCATTAAATTTCCTTAGAGCTTAGGATGTGACTGGTCAAGCACTTGAAGCAGTCCAAGTGCTAACATATTTTGGTGCATCTACCGAGAGACGAAGGCCCTAAAACAAAGTATTCTCTCGAGCCTCTTGTTTAAGTTGTTGATGATCAATTATCGATGGTGAACAAGAATTGGGGACTTGAAGAAGACTGCAAATTGGTTCACTTGGCGACTCCACAAAGAGGAAGAGGGGTTTCAAGACATCATACTACAAGGAGAAATCAGAGATCACCTAATGTGACTCCAGTTTCTGAACCAGAGAGGATCATTACAGATGCAAAAGGAAAACAGAGATCAGCTAAAGCCACATCTTAGTCAGTGAAGAAAGTACATAAAAAGTAAATTCCTAAGAAAAAGGTACCCTCATCTACTTTAAAATCAAAAGAAGTTTTAGTTTCAAAATATTATGCTAAAAAATATCAAGTTGAAAATGCTTCCCTAGCAAAATAAAGTAGATGATGTTATCCTAGGCTCAGCTGAAAGTTTCTCTCACTCATCATTTAGTAAATCACAGATAAGTACTATTCCGGTTAAAGAAGAAAACACACAGTTTTAAGTGTCAATGAGGAATTAGAAGACTTTGTGCTGACAGAAGGGGAGTTAAAACAAGTATTGGCAATTGCACCTTTTCTAGATAAGCATGTTTTGACTAAAGAACATTTTAAAACCATTCTCATTTTTCTTCAAACTCATTCTGAATATTAGTCTTTTTACACCCCTCGGCAAGAGTACTTTCCTTTGTCTCGAAATCTAGCTGTTGGTTCATCCTCTTCTCATCCACAGGAAGGGATTTTCCGAAAGGCCTAAATTTCAACCAGGGAAAATTTTAAGGATGGAAGTTTATCTTAAAGTTTAGAAACTTTGGCAAATATTGATAGTCCTAAATATGTAAATTGTAAAATTTTTAATTATATTTTTGCAAAACTAGTTAGGTTTCTAATTATTTTATATTAGTATATATACAATTTTGGCAATTTTTAAGGTAAAATAATTTTATACTTTAAAATTTGGGCGAATAAATTTTTTAAAAAATGGAAAGTGGAAAATATATTTTTTAGGAAAAACATGGAAAATTAGCCCACCTACGAATATTAGCCCCTAAAATTTTCCCTGCTTTCAACTTATCTGACTTTTTAGCTCAGCAAAATAAAGTTGAAGTTACTTCATCCCCTCAAAAGACAACATTTGAATTTTATTCTTCTGTAGAATGTGAAACCAAGACCTCCTATATTTTTCTCTTTGAAAATCGACTGTTTTCAATCCCAAAACTTGAAGAATCAACTAAATAATTCCAATTTTATGTTGTCTGAAATCAGATTCAAATTCCACAGTTTGAAATTACTAGTTCCCAAAAAACTACATCAACCAGTCATCTATCAATTGTACATTAGCAAGCCATGACTCACCCTGCCCTTACAAGGATGAAACTGATAATGGCTGCAATATATGCACCACTTGCTCTTCCTCAACCTTTACATCCTCTTCCTCAAGGGGATTATCTAAAATATTTTCCAAAATACATAGGAGAGGGAGAAGGAGTTTTCGCTGAAGAAAATTTGGTTGCTTTCTATAGTTATGCTGATAACTAGAACATTGAACATGAAGATGTCTAGTCAAGAATATTTGTTCAGAGCTTGGATGGAGAAGCTCGTAAATGGTTTAGAATTCATACACCAAACTCAATAACAAGAATAGATGAATTGGAGGAATTATTTGTGAAACAATGGGGTGACAGGAAATATTATGTGTACTACCTTACAAAGTTTGGAACTCTAAAAAAGAAGACTGATGAGTAATAGGCTAATTTTAAAAAGAAGCTTAATAAAATTTATCAAAAAATTCCTGAAGAAATTAAGCCTCTTGAAACCACAACTATGATAAATTTTGCTAATGCTTTAGATTCTGAGTTTTCTTTATGGTTAAGGTCTGAGAAAGCACAAACATCGATAGATATGCAAGAGGTGGCAATTGGAGTGCAACCTAATATTATGGCTTCAAATAAATTGAAAATGGAAGAGGAAAAAGAAAAAAAGGACAAAAAAAAAATGAAAGAACAACCTTCTTCCTACAAAAATCTTACAGCAGAATAAAATATTGATCAAATGTATAATTTGATCAAAGAACTTGCCTCTAAGATGACAAAACTGGAGATAGAGAACAAACCAGCTAGAGCCAATCAAAATGAAGCAAATATAAATCAGGCTCCCTTCAGAAGACCTTTTCAGCCTCAACAAATCTTACAATGCCCAAGGAGGAATACTGATGATCAAAATGTTCAACCTCCTTTGAATAATTTTGTTGAAGAAGAGCAACAAGAACATGAGGAAGAAAATGAATACATAAACCTTGTAGGAGAAACATCACAGTCAACTTGTTTGACTTTACAAGAATATGAAGACGAGTCATGGATATATCTATTTTTAGATGATGAAAATGCTCAAATTCATGCACAAAATTATAAAAAAAGCAAGAAAATCAAAACAAAATTTATCCTTTGAGGTCCAAAGGTCTTGTTCAGCAAACTCAACAAAAATAAGATTATGAGAAACAAGCTATTAAACAAAAGGCGAAAGTCAGTGATGTCCCTCCACCTCATAATTTTTCCCCAATCCTCAAAATTTCTACAGAAAATAAAGAATTAGCTCCTCTTTATTTCAGTTTCAACTCAGAACTGAATAAAATCAAGATCCCTATCCCACTTCTAGAATTGTTGAAAAATCTAGCATATAAAGAGTCAATTAAAAGCCTGTTACAACCACCTCTCATTCCTGATTCCTAAAGGACTAGTTCCTTTAAAGAGATTTTTAACAACAATGATGTATTTTTAAAGCCTAAAAGTAAAGCAAATGGAGAGAATACAATTGACACCAATATTGGGACAGAAGATCAGCCTAAATTAGTTAAGGTTTCTAAATTTCTTTCTTTAGAAACTAGAACAAAATATGTCAAGCTGCTGAAACAATATGCAAACATTTGTGCGTGGTCCTACAGTGAGTTGAAGACCTATGATAGAGATATAATGGAGCATAAAATTTCCGTGAAAGCAGAAGCAAACCCTGTAGCACAGAAGATAAGTCATATCAATCCCATGCTTCTCCCTATCATTGAAAAATTGATCAAAAAATTATGGGAAGAGAAAATAATAATATAGTCCTGGTTCGAAAGAAGAATGGTGAAATTAGAATTTGTGTTGATTTTCACAATTTGAACTTGTGTTCATTGAAGGATAACTATCCATTACCCAAGATGGATTATATTTTGCAAAAAGTCGTAGGCTCTAAGCTATTATCAATGATAGTTGGCTTTTAAGGGTATAATCAAATCTCAGTTGATAAACAAGACAAAGAAAAGACATCATTTACTACACCTTGGGGAACATTCATGTACAACAAAATGCCATTTGGTCTAATGACTGTAGGCGCAACATTTCAACGGGAAATGGATATTTCTTTTGTAGGAGAAAAATATAGATTTTTTGTCTTTTACTTGGATGACATTACAGTCTTCTCAAAGTCAGATGAAGATCATTTGAAGCATTTGAAACAAATTTTTGACAATTGAAGAAAATTTTGTTTGTCCCTGAACCCAAATAATTCATGCTTTTTTGTTTAGGAAGGAAAATTGTTAGGACACATTCTGAAATAAAGTGGTATCTGTACTGATCCAAGGAGAGTTGAGGCTATTCAGAAGATTGGTTTGCCAAGGAATAAAAAATAATTGCAGTCATTTTTGGGGAAAATTCTTTTTCTGAGGCTCTTTGTCCCAAATTTTGCAGAGATGATAAAACACATAAATGCCTTGTTGAATAAAGATGAAGAATTCAAGTGGCGAGATGAAGCAAAAAAATATTTTTCAGCAATCAAGTCTGCCTTGACTAAAGCTGTGATTTTAATTAGCCCCGATTTTGAAAAATATTTTCTAATTTTTTCTTATGCTTCAGAAGAGACAATTGTAGCAGTTTTTAAAAAAAGAACAAAGAAGGTTTAGAACAACCTATTTCATTTTTCAATCATGCTTTAAGATATGTTGAATTAAAGTACAACTTGACTGAAAAACAAGCATATGCACTAGTTAAGGATTTAAAGTTTTTTCGAGTTTATGTGTTACATTCAAAAATTGTTTCTTTTGTACCAAATATTACTGTCAAAGATGTATTGCTAGAGCCAAACACAAATGGTAGGAGAGGAAGATGGTTAAAAAATATTATGGAATTTGATATTGAGATCAGACCTACTAAATTGGTAAAAGGAAAAGGCTTAGCTCGCTTGATGGCTGAATCTAATTGCAAGGATTTAGGTCTGAATATGGAGGTAGCTGAGGAAAAATATGGAGAAGGTATATTTGATTATCCTGAAATATTTCATTCAAATTGGTATAATAATATAGTATATTTTTTGTTAAATTTAAATTGTCCCCATGAAATGGAGAAGTAAAAAAGGAGAGCTTTTAAATTGAAAGTTGTTAAGTATTGCATTTTGGAAGATCATATTTACTGGAAAGACCCCGTGGGAGTCTTATTAAGATATGTAGATGAAGCTAAGTCATAGAATATTATGTCGGAGATACATGTAGGAGTGTGTGGCGAACCTTTTTATTGGAAAGCCACTATAAACAAAATCTTAAGAGACAACTATTATTGGAAAGCTCTTTTCTATGATGTTTTTGTCAAAGTCGGGACTTGTGTTGAATGTCAAAAGTTTGCTAGTAAGAATAAGCTACTTCCTTTACCTCTTATTCCTATTTCAACAGATGTTCCTTTCTAGTAGTGGGGGCTAGAATTCATCGGTGAAATTCATCCGCCTTCACCATGACAACATAGATGGATTCTTATAGCTATAGACTATTTTACTAACTGGATCGAAGTTGTTCCAACCAAGAATTCCACTGACAAGGTAATAATCAAATTTCTGATGGAAAACATTATGTCTAGATTTGGTTGTCCCAAAAATTAGTGACTGATAATGGAATGGATTTTGAGTCTACTAATATGAATAGCTTTTGTCATAAATATGGTATTGATTCGACTCATTATACACCTTATTACCCTCAAGGTAAAGGGTTAGCTAAGTCATCCAATAACAACTTGGTGAGAATCATTAAAAAGATGTTGCCTGAAAATAAGTGAAATTGGGACACTCAGCTAGTTCATGCTCTTTGGGCACACAGGGTAAGTGGAAAAAGATCAATTTGAATGTCTCCCTTTCAACTTGTCTATGGTACTGATGCTATAATACCTTTGCAATTAGGTCTTCCTGTTATGAATTTTCAATGAGATGAAATTCATGATGACAATTTAATTCAAAGGAGAATGATGCAGCAGATAGAAGCTCATCAAACCAGAGAATCACTGATGGACAAAGTATAGAAATATCAGACTAAAGTCAAATCTATTTTTGATAAAAGAGAAAATCAACAATTAGTTTAGGAAAATGATTTGGTGTTGCACTGGGATGTTAATAGGGAAGACCATGGAAAGCATGGTAAGTTTGAAAATTTATGGTTTGGGCCATTCAGAATTTCTCAATTTTTAGAAAAAAATACATTTCTGCTCAAGCATCTAGATGATGATCAACTAACTAGAGGTCCAGTTAATAGTCATTTTATTAAAAAGTTATATGTCTGATAATTTAGTTAGTCATTCGATTGTAAATATCTGGAGTGATGTGTTAATAAAAATCCATGCCTAATGGTACTCATGTCTGTAAATAAAGTCAGTCTTGAGTCTAGTCAATCTAAGGTCAGTTCTAGTCATAAGTTACAGAAGTTCTCTTAGTTCTAAAAATTTTAAGGTATTGAGTCTATAGTCCTTGAAGCCTTACAGGGAGGACTTCATCCCTAATAGTAGCCACTGTTAGCACTATAATTTTAATATTCTGACCACCATTGTATCACTGTTTTCGAATTTTTCTTTTTCCTTAGCCTATGTCAAAGTTCTAGTCATTTTCAATAAAATCCAAAAAGAGTCTCAAAACCAAAAACATTTTTAAGTTTTATAGGTCATATTGTGTCTTAGGTTAATAAAAGACATTAAAACCACTTTTTTAACTTAGGCTAGTGTCAAAATTTATTGGTCATTTTTGTAATAAAATAATAGTTTCTCTTTCTGGGATAATAGCTACCCTTGTGAAAGTTTCATTGGTAATGTTAGTCATCAGTATTTTTCACCTGTTGTTGATGACTAAATTCTAGCTTAGTTTTCTAGAAGCTGATCTCCATATGTCAAATTGTCATCTAGAAAACCCCCATAAACTTTTTTGCCTTCCTATCTTTTCAGTCCGCCCATGACGAGATGAAACCTCATTATCAAATCCTACTTAACCTCAACCATACTAGTCTGACCATTAGTTCTAAAGAAACAATCCAAATCTATTCAAACAACCTCCCCTAAGTTAGGAAGTGGCGCTTTAAGACATTTCACCCTTGGCAAACTATCCAAGAGCCAAAAAACCTCCATATGCTATAGACCAGTCATAACAGACCTCCCACTCTGCTAATAAAGTTGGTCACAGCCCGAAGTCGCGCCACTGATACACCCTTAAGTCTCAGCAATACATAGACCATAATCTCAAGCTGATTTTAGGTGTTTTACAGTGTTTGATGGATCTTTCAAGGATAGGAAACATACCAGCATCTTAGAAGAAAATTTTTGGTGCCACATGAGAAGACAGCTGCTTCTCAATGTGATCTTGATCCTGGGATGCAGCTACAGTGCAAAGAGTTTTTCATCAAGCTCTTGCGACCACATTCGAAGCCTGAAAGAACAGTGAAATAAAAACAACATTGTCAAGAGGCTTTTGATATGACATGACTAAGAACCTCCTTCATTTATAAGCAGAGGGTTTGAAGACCAAAGAAGCCTCCTTCATCTATAAGAAGAGGGTTTTGAAAGTACCTCCTTCATCTACAAGCAGAGGGCAAGGGGCCATGACTTCTTCACCAAAGCTAGAATGCCAAGCAACAAAGGAGGAAAACCAAGAAAAGCTCAAAACTGCCCAAAAAGGGCGCCCAACACCGAAAGTGAAGAAAGACACATCAGGAATTGGAATTTTGGCCCGAGTTTCTAGACATGTTTCTAAAAAGCCTTGAGGGACTTTCTCACCAAAATTGAGCAAATTTTGACATGTTCTTGTTTTTTGACATTTTTGGGCCTAATTGCATAAAATCATGGGCGCCGCCATTTCAGTTTGGAGCATCCTCAAATCTTGAGAGTGGTATCATTGGATGTATTAAATTCAAGAGCATCTACTCAGAAATTTTTGGAGTATTTGAAGTTGTTTTGGTCCCCCAAAGATACAAAAAACACTCACTTTTTCAACATGCTGCCCCGTCTATCAGCAAGGTTTATTTTCTGGTTTTTTACAAACAGTCCTATTTTTGAAGGACTTCTGGGCATTGGATTGGAAAATTTTTACTTGTTATAGAAAGTAGACACTCAGATCTTTCCAACGAGCTATCATGAGCCCCATTTTGACATCAGGAAGGCTGCCAAATGTTTCCAGCAAGTCAGGGGACCTTTTGCTGATATAAATTTTGAGTATTTTTGTAATTTTTGAACCTTCAAAAATTGCTTTTTCCAAATATGCGTTTAGTTATTTTTGCACATGGAAAATAATGCAAAGTCAATTATTTTTCATTTTTTAGCATTTTCTAGATATTTTATGAGATATTTTGTGCCTTGGGCTTTGCAAAGCCTCAAGGACAAGTTTAGATATTTTGATTAGGCCAATAGGAGAGGAAGTTGAACCATGAGGTTTTCCTCACTTGAGCCTATATATTCCAAGAGGATTCATTGTAATAGAAGGCTGAACTTGAGAGAAGAAGTAATATATTTGTCATATGAGCTTTGAAGAACACACTTGTGTTATGATTTTGGACTGCTTCTTGGATGCTTTTGATGAATGATGAAGGATTGTTGATGGATTCCATGACATGGTAGAATGGTATAGTGTTTCTTGCTTTGTTGTTGTCTTCTAGTTTTCATTCATGATACATGCTTCTTTCTGCTATAGATCAGTAGAGATTAAGTTTGAGATATGTCCATGGAGGCACCTCAAAATTCCTGAATCCTCATAGCTTTTATGTTTTCTTCTTCCTTAGTTGCACTAAAGAATTCTTAAATTCTCTTTAGTAACTTAAGGATACTGTTGCTAGTTCTATTCATAATTTATATGCATGTTGAGTAGGATGTATGGTGTGCCCTGCTTACCTATGACTGTCCATAGTTCTGTCCATGAAACTATCTCTTTGACTGATTAGTTTATCATCTTGTTGAACCAAGGAGGCCTAGTCCCGATCTAGCCCTTTGCCTAAAACTATGAAAGCTTGTTTGTGAAAGTGCCCAATAACTTAAAGACTATGTTTAGGCGTTCCGGAATAGTATTTTGAGTTTTTAGTCTGTCTTATGTGTTTTCCCCAAAGACTGATAGCCATTTCCCAAAGTTAGAAGGTCTTATACTTCTATGCATGGCTGGAATGTTTGATTTCTATGTATTAATTAGCTCATAGTTACATTTAACATGATTAATGGCTTGCTATAACATGTTTATGTCTTCTATCAACTAGTTACACTTGAAATCCCTCGTCTTTCACAAACTTGATGTCCATTTACTCCATTTTGCCCAAAGATCCTTTCTACCTTGAATCAAATCGGCCCTACAGCAGCCTTACATCATCATCTGATAGCTTCCTTGACCTTTTTGACCCCATAGCCCAGTTGATCTAACTTCTTGTTACCCATTTTATATCTTTGATCAGTTTTATCCCTCACAAACTTAAAAAACCAAAAATAAAAAAAAATCACTTCATAACTAGCCTAATATGAGAACACCATAAGAAAACACACCAATATCTTTTACACATATAGAGAGAGCCCTCTCTGAGTATAGGAAGGCTAGGTCCTCGGGCTCCAAAGCTTGGTTTGATGTTACATCGTCATTTGGCTCACTAATCGGCCAAATCACGGGACCCTAACATAATGGCGATCACGGTGGGACTTTTCTGAGTTTATTTTAATCTGAATATCTTGCAAGACTCATGGAAAGCCCCTTTTTGAACTAAGCATACCTACCATTGAGCCACCTCATCGCCACACTAACATAATGGCGATCACGGTGGGACTCTGAGTGTCAAACAACTTAGTTTCCCTAATCTTTAGAGACCTTTAAGAATACTATCTGATTGACTTATCCCACTGCTCACTAACATAGTGACACTCACAGTAGGACCTTCCGAGTTAGTGACAATCTAAGTACTCCTTAGTAACTCCTGAAGTCTCAATCAAGCTTAGTAAACTTAGATATTGTCTGAAGAGTAGAAAATAGCTCTTTCACCATCTTCGCAAAATGATGAGTCAGTTATAGGAAACTCTTCCAAACCTTGTAAGCACATAAAACTCAAAAAACCCCAAAAAAACTCCCTTAGATTGGTTTTTGTAAGTATTGGTGGTGGACCATACACATATACCTCAAAACAACTAAAACTCCACCTGGCGACTCCACTAACCTCCAGTAGGCCTTACTATTTTACCATACTCTAGGTTACTATCTGATTGACCTATCCCATCGCTCACTAACATAGCGGGAGATGGTGGGACTTTGAGTACATGACAGTCTAGCAAACTCTTATAGACTCTTTATTCCTTCAACTTTAAACTTAGACCATCAGCCTTTAGAATCATTTAGAGTAAACTCTCTTTTTCACCACCCTAGCAAAGTGCCGAAACAAGTTTAGAATACTTTAGATAAACCATAGGTTGCATATAAAAACTCATAAAAACCACAAAAAATCCCTTAGATTGGCTTTTCCTTAGTTACTGGTGGTGGACCATAGCTTCAAAGAAACCAAGTTCCACCTGGCGACTCCACTAGCCTCCAGTAGGCCTAAAACTCCATAAAAAACTAAAAATTTCATAAATCATACCTTTCTGCTAACTCATCTTTTCAAAAACTCAAACTTAGGGTGGAAACTCTGTAATCAGTGACAATCTGAGTATAACTTAGCGATTCAGAAGGACCTCACCTAAACATAGAAGATAAGTAGAAACCTCCTTGCCAAGAGAACCATTAGCTTGTCCATGCAACTTAGCAAACTGTAGAAACCAAGTGAATCACTCTTCTTTGCAATTTTTCCATCTCAAATTTTGCTATAAACTTTTTCCCATAATCATCTTTGATAGTTTTGGTGGTGGACCATAGTTTTCATAAAAATCCACCTGGCGACTCCACTAGTCCATCTTTTGGTTTTGACCATCCTTCACAGTAGTATAACCTTAGAGAGGTCATTCATCCCCTCTAAACTCTAGACCCAAAATCTGGCTTCACAAAGAATCAACACCAGATCTCATCCAAACCACTATTGTTCCAACCACCTTAGCTCATCCCACAAACCCTCATCTTTTACATCATCTATTAGCTCCCTTCATGGCAGCCTGGTACGCACCTTTGGTGTTGCCACTACCTTTGGCTCCCCTACCAGATAAATATCAAGACAAAATCCCACACTTTACCGGAGAAGAGACTGCCACAGCTCAACAGCATGTAAGTAGGATTAGTGATGCTTTTGAATACATGGAAGTACACGACGAAACCGTCAAAATGAGAATATTCGCCCAAAGCCTGGGTGGAGAACCAAAAACATGGTTTAAAAGCTTGCCTCCAAACAGCATCCACAACATCCCAGAACTCTACCAGGTCTTCACAAACAAGTGGGAAGTCCGAAGGAACCCTATTCAAATCCTGTCAGAATATAACAACCTAAAACGGGAAAATGGGGAAAGTGTCCAGGCATACTGCACTAGGTTCAACACTGTGTATAACGCCCTCCCACCTCACTTCAAACCCCCACTCAGTTTAACCTTGGCAAAATTCCCCGAGGGTTTTGATCCAGACATGACGTATCATCTAAGAGACAAACATCCCCCTACACTAGAGTAAATGCAACAAGTAGCCATAAAAGAAGAAGCCAACTTAGCAGAAAAAAGAGCTAGGACTAGATTAGAAAGAAAAGTCCCATATAGAGATGAGGTCTCCACTTCATCTCCTTCCCTAGATCCTAGAATAGATGGCCTGGTCAAATCCATGACAAATATGTGGGAAAAAATGAGTGAAAAAGTGCCTCCTAGGGACAACCAACCAAACCCTCAAAACCGGAACCAAGGCTTTAGAAAAGATCAGTCTCAAAATAAACCAAGAGGAAATGATCAGCAGATCAGACCATCCTTCAGTGAGAATTATGTTGATGAAGAGAATAAGGATACCGCAGCCATTGATGAAAATCATTGGAAACTCATAGGTTCTGAGAACGAGAGTAAGGTTTACCTCACAGCAGAAGAGCAAGAGTTATGCTCCCCAAGTCAAGACGAAACCGACTATGAAGATCTCGAAGATCCTGCCATAGATTTTCAGAATGCCATTATAAAAGCTCATAGGCAGTATAACCTTAGAAGCAGAAAAAACCAAGACCACTCTAAGAAGAGTAGCCCTGACACTGCTAAAACCTCTGACACCATCCTTAAAAAGGCCATGGATAGCAACAAAATTGTGACCAAGAAAATTGACCAAAACAAAGATAAAGCTATTCAAACAAGTCTTAGCTTGGATACTCCTAGTACCTCCACAAAGACTCTTGAGGCGACTATGTCAAACAAGGTCTCAAACCAGAATCAACAAATTAAGAGCATAGAAAAGGTCATGTCCGAAAAAGCTGAAACAAATCTGCCGAAACTACAAACTCCTTTTAGTTTCGAAGGGGAAGTTTCCAAAATAAAAATTACCATACCCCTTACTGAGCTAATAACTGTAGATAGGTATAGATCTCAAATTTTCAAAGTTTTTGACATAGGGAGCGAGGCAGATACTTTAAATCTAACTGAAAACAAACCCGAGCTCTTATTCGGCCCGAAAATAGAAGGTCAATACCAAGAAGGATCTATTTCTCCTTCCTATGTGAGCCTGAACATACGGGACAAGATATTACATAATGCCCTGTTAGATTCTTGTGCCTCCCATAACCTCATGCCTAAAGCAGTCATGGAAAACCTGGGACTAGAAGTAACTCAACCTCTAGTAACTCAAGCAGTCATGGAAAACAATACTCCCATTTATTCCACTCATTCCAATTTAGATTTTTTTATCTTATACAATGAAAGTGATATAAACAAGCAAATAATGGAAAAGGAAGAAGTTCTCAAACCATCAGAAACACATTTTCCGTTACTAGATGCAGAAACTAATAACCAAAACTTCTCTGATATTTCTCCTGTTAATCTTGCATATCATAAATCAGAAAATAGATTTGTAAATCAAGTTGATGAAAAGCAATCTGATTATCCAATATACATGGCTGGTGACATTACTTATGTTAATGATTCTCCAATGTTTGATCAATATGTTGATGATTATGACTTCCAAACAGAAACTAACTTTGCAGAAGACTCAGTTTTTGATTGCCAAGAGGAAGCTCAGTTTCATGAACTTGAAGAAAGTAAGCAGCCATTACAGGTCATCTATGACACTGATGAGGAGAGCTTTGAAAGTTTAGAAGTAAGTGAAGAGTCTTGGACTCTTTGCTCTACTTCACTTCAGTCCATCAGAGATAACATTCACATAATTGGAAATCAGCAGTTTTTCAGGTTTGATGATGAGGTTGAGGAAGATGGTGAAATTCTTGAGCATGTTGTAAATGAGAAGCCTTTTCCTGAAATGGTTGAAGAAATCATTTTGGACATGGAATCTTCCTTAACTCCAGATTTGCAGCCACCAAGTTCCATTGACTTACAAATTGCAAATAATGAAGTAGAGGTTGAGAAACAAATGAGAGTTGTCACACCATCCTTTGAAGATAATTTACTGTCAAAGTGTATCCCTGCTCATCAACTTGATGACCTTCACATAGTTTTCAGCCCGCCCTATCAAAACACATCAGCTTGGCAAGAGAACTACACTGCAATATATGATGAGTCTGATAGTTCAAGTAATCATGAGCAAGGGGAAGAGTTGCTGTACCAAGGGGGTCCCAAATATGGTCAAGTCGGAGAAAGAGTAATCCTGAATGAAACCTATATCTCAAATCCTTTAGATCAGGTATTATTCCAAGATCCAGTTGCTATTTTCCTTGAAAAGTCTAAAATAGTAGTGGTTTCTATCATAAACAAGTTGCTACCAAGAATGAGAAAAATCTTAAGTACTACTGTCCAAAAACCTGCCAAATGGGAGTGGCCTTGTCATTATTTCTGCATCATGAAAGAACTAAACCAGAGTCACCCATACAATCATCTACTTGACTGGTTACATTGGAAAGAAGAGTTCAGCAAATGTGTATGTTGTGTACAGTTTAGATTAGGACAGGTAGACAGTAGTAGAAAATAAGCTCAGCCTTGTGAGCATCTTTTCAGTTTTAGATTTTTTGAAGAAAAGTGAAAAAGCAGAAAATACAAAAACAGTAAAAAGTAGGAAAAGAGGGCAGTTTCTAAAAAAGCAATGGTAAAGCCCCGTACCCAAAAATAGTCATGCTGAAAGCGAGCAAGTCTAAATGCCGCTACTAGTACTCAAATGTCTTGTTCAGTTATCTAGCCTAATCATAGTTGAACATGTTTAAATTTAATTGCTGATAAGTTAGTGAGTGAAAAATATGGTCAACATTGTGTAAGCTTGACTTATCAAAGAGAGTAGATTAGGAGAAGATAATGGTTCCACACGCCCAAAACAGAACCAAAGAGGGCAGTTTCTAAAAAGCAATGGTAAAGCCCCATGTTCCAAAAAAATAGTCCTTCGGAAAGCGAGCAAGTCTAAATGCCGCTACTAGTACTTCAATGTCTTGTTCAGCTATCTAGCCTAATCATAGCTGAACATGTTTAAATTTATTTGCTGATAAGTTAGTGAGTGAAAAATATGGTCAACATTGTGTAAGCTTGACTTATCAAAAAGAGTAGATTAGGAGAAGATACTGGTTCCACACGCCCAAAACAGAACCAAAGAGGGAAGCAGGGATGAAAAACAAATTGTGCATCTTAGCCCTGTCTTTCCTAGTTTCCATTTCTGCAAAATAATATTTGTGTGCAGCTTGTCTTTTATGCCGCAAATGCATGACAAATCAGACTGTCTAATCCTAATTTGATCATCTTTTAAATTTCGTGTTTTAGATTAGAGAACAAAATCTTGTCAAACAGCTTAATCTTGACAGTTGATCTAGCATAGGTAGAGTAATGAAGGAGTTCATCAGTTTAATCTGAACTCCTGACAGATATAAGTGTAGAATTAGATAGGTTCATTTTGCAAAAAGAAAAATATATATTCAAAAGGCAGCTAGTTCAAATGCGCCAAAAAGAAGAAAAAATGTTAGGAAAGATAGTGGGGTAGGTAGAAATATCATTGATGCTAATCATGCTATCACTTTTCAGAAGTAGCATCAAAGAAGGATGAAATTTGCCCCAATGGGTAAGGCACTGGTCTTCATAAGCCAAAGAGCTGAGATTCTGGACACCTCCTGAAAAGGAGCTGCCTTCCCCAAATGGAGCCACTGTTAGTCATCAATATTTTTCACCTGTTGTTGATGACTAAATTCTAGCTTAGTTTTCTAGAAGCTGATCTCCATATGTCAATTTGTCATCTAGAAAACCCACATAAATTTTTTTGCCTTCCTACCTTTTCAGTCCGCCCATGACGAGATGAAACCTCATTATCAAATCCTACTTAACCTCAACCATACTAGTCTGACCATCAGTTCTAAAGAAACATTCCAAATCTATTCAAACAACCTCCCCTAAGTTAGGAAGTGGCGCTTTAAGACATTTCACCCTTGGCAAACTATCCAAGAGCCAAAAAACCTCCATCTTCTATAGACCAGTCATAACAGACCTCCCACTCTGCTAATAAAGTTGGTCACAATCCGAAGTCGCGCCACTGATACACCCTTAAGTCTCAGCAATACATAGACCATAATCTCAAGCTGATTTTAGGTGTTTTACAGTGTTTGATGGATCTTTCAAGGATAGGAAATATACCAGCATCTTAGAAGAAAATTTTTGGCACCACATGAGAAGACAACTGCTTCTCAATGTGATCTTGAGCCTGGGATGCAGCTACAGTGCAAAGAGTTTTTCATCAAGCTCTTGCGACCACATTCGAAGCCTGAAAGAACAGTGAAAGAAAAACAACATTGTCAAGAGGCTGTTGATATGACATGACTAAGAACCTCCTTCATTTATAAGCAGAGGGTTTGAAGACCAAAGAAACCTCCTTCATTTATAAGCAGAGGGTTTTGAAAGTGCCTCCTTCATCTACAAGCAGATGGCAAGGGGCCATGACTTCTTCACCAAAGCTAGAATGCCAAGCAACAAAGGAGGAAAACCAAGAAAAGCTCAAAACTACCCAAAAAGGGTGCCCGGCACCGAAAGTGAAGAAAGACACATCAGGACTTGGAATTTTGGCCCAAGTTTCTAGACATGTTTCTAAAAAGCCTTGAGGGACTTGCTCACCAAAATTGAGCAAATTTTGACATGTTCTCGTTTTTTGACATTTTTGGGCCTAATTGCATAAAATCATGGGCGCCGCCATTTCAGTTTGGAGCATCCTCAAATCTTGAGAGTGGTACCATTGGATGTATTAAATTCAGGAGCATATACTCAGAAATTTTTGGAGCATTTGAAGTTGTTTTGGTCCCCCAAAGATACAAAAAACACTCACTTTTTCAACATGCTGCCCCGTCTATCAGCAAGGTTTATTTTCTGGTTTTTTACAAACAATCATATTTTTGAAGGGCTTTCGGGCATTGGATTGGAAAAATTTCACTTGTTCTAGAAATTAGACACTTAGAGATTTCCAACGAGCTATCATGAGCCCCATTTGGACATCGGGAAGGCTGCCAAATGTTTCCAGCAAGTCAAGGGACCTTTTGCTGATATAAATTTTGAGTATTTTTGTAATTTTTGAACCTTCAAAAATTGCTTTTTCCAAATGTGCGTTTAGTTATTTTTGCACATGGAAAATAATGCAAAGTCAATTATTTTTCATTTTTTAGAATTTTCTAGATATTTTATGAGATATTTTGTGCCTTGGGCTTTGCAAAGCCTCAAGGACAAGTTTAGATATTTTGATTAGGCCAATAGGAGAGGAAGTTGAACCATGAGGTTTTCCTCACTTGAGCCTATATATTCCAAGAGGATTCATTGTAATAGAAGGCTGAAATTGAGAGAAGAAGTAATATATTGGTCATATGAGCTTTGAAAAACACACTTGTGTTATGATTTTGGACTGCCTCTTGGATGCTTTTGATGAATGATGAAGGATTGTTGATGGATTCCATGACATGGTAGAATGGTATAGTGTTTCTTGCTTTGTTGTTGTCTTCTAGCTTTCATTCATGATACATGCTTCTTGCTGCTATAGATCAGTAGAGATTAAGTTTGAGATATGTCCATGGAGGCACCTCAAAATTCCTGAATCTTCATAGCTTTTATGTTTTCTTCTTCCTTAGTTGCACTAAAGAATTCTTAACTGCTCTTTAGTAACTTAAGGATACTATTGCTAGTTTTATTCATATGTTCTATGCATGTTGAGTAGGATGTATGGTGTGCCCTGCTTACCTATGACTGTCCATAGTTCTGTCCATGAAAATATCTCTTTGACTGATTAGTTTATCATCTTGTTGAACCAAGGAGGCCTAGTCCCGATCTAGCCCTTTGCCTAAAACTATGAAAGCTTGTTTGTCAAAGTGCCCAATAACTTAAAGATTGTGTTTAGGCGTTCCGACATAGTATTTTGATTTTTTAGTCCGTCTTATGTGTTTTCCCCAAAGACTGATAGCCATTTCCCAAAGTTAGAAGGTCTTATACTTCTATGCATGGCTGGAATGTTCGATTTCTATGTATTAATTAGCTCATAGTTACATTTAGCATGATTAATGGCTTGCTATAACATGTTTATGTCTACTATCAACTAGTTACACTTGAAATCCCTCGTCTTTCACAAACTTGATGTCCATTTACTCCATTTTGCCCAAAGATCCTTTATACCTTGAATCAAATCGGCCCTACAACAGCCTTACATCATCATCTGATAGCTTCCTTGACCTTTTTGACCCCATAGCCCAGTTGATCTAACTTCTTGTTACCCATTTTATATCTTTGATCAGTTTTATCCCTCACAAACTTAAAAAACCAAAAATAAAAAAAACTCACTTCATAACTAGCCTAATATGAGAACACCATAAGCAAAAACACCGATATCTTTTACACATATAGAGAGAGCCCTCTCTGAGTCCAGGAAGGCTAGGTCCTCGGGCTCCAAAGCTTGGTTTGATGTTACATCGTCATTTGGCTCACCAATCGGCCAAATCACGGGACCCTAATAGGTAACATAGTGATAAAAAAGGGTAGCTATTTCTTCAGAAGATTGTTACATTGGTGACACAAAGAAAAGGGCAACTATTTCTCTAAGGATTGAATACATTGCAGCACGGAGATAAAGGCATTTGTTTTTCTGAAACTGCCAGCAAAGGAGCTGCAAGGAGTATTTTCAAGGAAAAGATCATTCCCCTTTGAAATTGATTGAAGATCTTCTATGTTATGATATGTTATTATTTTTAAAAGGGTAATTATTTTTGACTTCGAAGAAATGTTATAGGTGAATGATTATGTTATGAATGGAGCTAAGCTATAGCTACCTTATTAAGGTTGAAGTGGAAATTAAGGTACAAGGTATCAATTATTAAATGATTTAGGGGAGTGTTATGAGTTATGGGATGGCTTGGCGCTCGTATTTGAATCATTTCAAATCATGTCATTAAACCATACCATGATTAAAGGAATAGATTTAGATGGTTAGGTTCATTGTTCTCATGACCGAGGTTCTCTGTGGAGGTTACAGGTAATGGGGTCAAAACTTCTAGCAACCCGTTTTTCATCCCAAAGAAAAAATCAGGGTTTTGTGTAGGGTTTTACCTCCAGTTTAAACAAATGTGCGTAAAGAAGGAGCTTAGGTGTTGAAATAACGGGAAAATTTGGGAAATTTAACCGGTTTGATCCAGAAAACACCAAGTTTGTTGATGCTAGAGCAAAGCCCCAATTTAAGCCAGCGGGCAGGTATAGGTTTTTGCAGAATTTTTCTTGAGAAAATGTAGCTCTAGCACAAGCCTTTGCCAAGAGTTTTGATGGGGAGAAAGTCAAGCTTGGGAGCAAGACTTTCAAAATCTCTAAAACCATCATAGCCAGAGCTACTCAAACCTTAACCACTGGAGAATGTTGTTTCAAGAAGAACATTTTGCAAATAGAAGTAAGTCCATTCCTCAAACCTGAGCATGTGAATATCAAATGGACTCCAACTATGCATATTTCCTATTTTAGGTCAGAATGGAAATATGTAATAACCACTGTGCAATGCTACATTACTTGTGAAGGTAAATTCTCCTCTCTTCATCAATACCAAATGATATTTCTCTCTCACATCTAAGGTGCCAAACATTTGAATTTTCCTTTATTCCTATATAGATCCTTGCTTAAAATGTCCTTGAAGTTGCAAAAAATCCCTAACTATTCCATTCATAACCTCTATCATAGGGGTTTAACCAAAATGTTGATTGTCTATCACCTTAAGAAGAAAAAGACTACCTAAGATATATTCCTAACAGAGGAGGGATTTGGTAGTATCAACTCTAGGAGGAGGGTAGGGAGACCCAAGAAGAGAAATGCCCATGAACATGATAGCACAAGACTTGTGCCAAACAGTTCACAGCCAGCTCAGTCTATCCCATCAACTAGTAGGAAAACTAGAAGTTCAGCTAAGAGATCCAGAACTAAAATTTTCACTCCCATACCCATGGTACAACTAGCAGAAAAGGTTTATGTAAAGAAATATGCAAAGGAACCCCAAAATTTAGCCTCATTCATCAGAGAATATTCCATGAGATTCAAGCAAGGGAAAACTCAACCTAGTAAAGTAGTTATGTATACAAGTGAGGAAAACAAAGCTTATTCCTCAAGATATAGAGGCATAATAAAGTTGATCCTAAGAGAAGAAACTTCAGAGGAAGCCAGACTTGAAGTATCAGTTCAAGTACAAGTTCAAGTACCAGTTCAACACCCTATTCCATTTCAACACTCTGTTCCAACAGTTGCAAATGAGAAAGAAGAAAACAAGGACATCCCTTTAGTAGAGGAACCAACACTAGCTCAGTTGTTTTCTTCTCTCAAAACATCCAAGAAATCTACCAGGAGAAAGGATAATAATTTCAATCACTCGTAATCATCCTTATAATAAGACAACACTCATGAAGATTTCTCTAGGATAGAGTATGAAGAAAGTCAGTCTAGTAGTATGATGCTGAAGAGAAGAAGGGTTTCCTATATTCCCCACCCATACCTTAAGAGGCCTCACACTAGGCCTAAAAACAAGCTTAGACTAAATAGAAAATTTATTGCTAATCCTAGATTGACAGATGAAGTCATTAATGTTGATGAAAGCCCAGGAAAGGAAGAAAAGAAGACTAGGGCTCAGAAAGAAAAGCATATAGGAAAAAGAACTAAATGGCTCACTAAGGTAGAGTCTCTCAAAATATTTTCTTCAATACTTGATTTTATTTAATCCTTTTATGAGAGGTTCACACATTTTTTGCCTAATCAACAAACACAGCTATTTGCAAAATTTCTGGTAATAGCTACCTAATTTTGAAAAGGGAAGCTATTATTTCCTGAGTTTTTGTATGAAATAATTGGAGGCAATTTTTGTTCAAGTCTCGAAGTGTGCTACTTAGGAGTAATTACATGCATACATTATCAACAGAAGAAGTTTCTTCCAGGTGTCAATTGATCAAGTTCCCTCCCAAATTTTAGAATTATGTTTTACACTTTTTGGCGAAACAACTAGATGTTATCTTCAACTGTTAGTTTCACTTTTTGAGGAAGTGGTTGTACCAGAAAAGTGGAGAAGTCTATCACCAAATTGCCACATCATTCCAGCCACTTCGAATTATATTCCATCATGTTGTTTATTTTATTTATGTTGAACTACTTTTTATTAAGGTTATGGATAAGCCTCACCTTATGTATAGGAATGCAATAAATTCTTTAGAACATATTCACACTCTTTGTGGAAATGTCGGCATAATATATCTTGAATATATATGATGAAACTCAATGGAGAAAATGTTCATGGTTTTTGAATCTTATACTCATATGATCAATGTACCGTTTTCAATGATATTGAAGAAGCCTTTTGAGGACTTATTATCTACTTGATATGTGTATTGTTAATATTTCTATGTGTTTCCATACCTAAATCTCTTTAGTTGCAGTTTGTAATATCAAGTGTTGTTGTATGTTTTTATGAGCCTCTTTATCTGTTTATGTAACTTGTCAACTTTTATTAGTCTTACTCAGTGAGCTTTCTTGATGAGATATGTATAATGACTGTTTAAACAACATTCCTTATGACAATAACTTTTCATGATATTCAATAAGAATATTGTAAGTCTTGACATAGCCTTCTCTTGTTGATATATTTTCAAATTGTTTCTTGTGTTATTTTGTTGTGAAACCAGCTACAACAATAGAATAAAAGAGATATAAATGCCTTAAAAATAAGCCACTTCAAGGGGGAAACCTCCAATACATTACATGAATGAAAAATTCTTGGATGATTCAAATTACGAAACCTCCTTTCCATATATAGGAGTCCATGGGGCCAGTGTAATCCTAGCCGACCTAACAATAATAATTTAAGGGCACAATAATAACAATATGGGGGTTACAAGGGTACAATAATAACAATAAATGGGTTACACTAAGAACAATAAGGGACTATACTAGTAATATAGGGACCTAACATGCCCCTCTCCTTCAAAAAAGTGTCGTCCTCAACGCTTAAGTAGCTTTGGGTGCTTCTGTATAAAATTCTCATCCTCCCATGTATAATTTTCAGTGGGTAAGTTATTCCACTTGATGAGAAACTATGAAATTGATTGTAATGTTCCAAAATGGAAATCAGCAGCTTTTACACCACTGAAGAACTCCTTTGTCGGAAATATGAACAAGGCTATGTTAGAGATGGACTGAGAGGGATTTTACTATCTATGTCACCTCTAAAGAGAGGATGAGAACTGGAGGCTATCTGGCCCTTTCTCAGACTCTGCCTATATCTATGTAAATACTTCTTCCTCAGAAGATCTTGCTCAAAGGGATGAGCTACAGCAACATCTAAACTTCAATAATGAACAACAACAACAATGAAATAATGCTCATAAAATGTGAGAAGTGTGTGAATCTGATATATAATCTGTATTAGAAAAAGATATACAAACTCCTTGAGGAAAAGACTTATCAAGGTGGGCTCAAATTAGCCTCAAAGGAAAATGTACATTCAATGGAGAAAACACTCTGCTACATAACCCATCAACTCTATAACTGTGCAGTATATAAGGGAAAATGATTGAAAATAGATGTAAATACAAGGATATAACAATATCAACTCAAATAGAGAAGGGGGAGTGAGATCTCAACCCCATAAAATACATAACATCAATCCTTTTATGAGGACTGGCTGAAATCTATACAAGAATGATAAATATACAAAATGTCGAAGTTGCAGTAGCAGCAACTGCAACTAAAATACAATACAACATGGGAGAAGGATGTGGATGCTGAAAAAAATGTAGAAACCTCCTCCAATGATCTCCAAATTGAAATTCTACTCCTCTCACTAAATATTGCACCCTCTAGTGCACATTGTGAACTCCTCCTGCAAACCCCCTCTGAAAATAACGTTGTAAGAGGAAGGGACTGCACTGGGAATGAGATGAAACAATGGCCCAATGCCCAAATCTACAATAGAGCTCTGGAAATCTCCTTTTCTGATCTCCTAGAGAAATATATGGCTCCTCCTCTACAAAACAAGCTCCAGAAATGAGTGATGATGGTCCCTCACTGCAACACCAGCAACTCCAGCATTTTTTCCCAACATAATAACATAGTAGCTGAAGATGAATTATTTGGCCTCAATCCAAGATGTGAAGAAGATGAAGAAAATATCCTCCAAGGCCTCCCAAGGAAGAGAAGGGAAATCCTAAATAGGAATCCCTCTTGTGCTGAGCAACACAAGCTATCTCAGTTGAACAACTGAAGAGAGCTCCAAAATCGAATTCTCAAGCATAATGAAAAATGGCTCTCCTTTACCTTTTTATGCAAGGAATTATTCCTTGCCATGGACTCCACCCATTAGGGTTTCTCTCATCCTCTATTTTCCCTCCATTAAAAACTGCGTAGTCTTATTGAGCAAGCTTCTCCTCTTAGCCACGTTGTTGACTTGGTCAACCATGGCCTAGTTTACTTGCTTTTGGCCCTTTTCACACTAGGGACTGCCAAATTTAGCCACTTAAGTGACTCTTTGCACCTTAGGAGAGTTTAATTTGCTGCTACATGGTCTCCCTTACCCATTTTATTCCTTTTATTAAAATAAAATAAAAATTAATGTTCCAATTAACATAGTGAAAAATTTGGAACATTACATTGATCGATTTCGTAGTTGTCGAGTTCTTGTTTCAGTGACTGCTTCAGGTTCCAATATGATTTTTCCTTCCTCATAAAGTTCTATAAATATTGTTTGAACTGGAATATTTTCACCTATAACCTTATTTAAGCATGAAACATGGAAAATTGGATGCACTCATGAAGAAGCGAGAACTCATTTTGTATGCCATGAAAGTACCCATAGTACCAATCTTCTGCAACACCTTGTAAGGACCATAGTACTTTGGTGATAATTTATTATCCTTCTTAGCTTGCTTGAGGGAAATTTTTTTGTATGGTTGTAGCCGTAAAAATACCCAGTCTCCTACATCAAAAAATGTATCGATGCGATGTTGATCTGCTCGTTGTTTCATTTGATTTTGTGCCAAATTCAGGTTGTCCTTTAAGAGTTGGAGAACTTCTTGTTGATGCTCGACGCGATCTTTCACTGCTTGAACCTTCAAATTTTCTCTTAAAGATGATGTGATGGATGGTGGATGATATCCATAAAGTGCCATAAATGGGGTCATTTTTGCTGCAGTATGGAAGGAAATGTTATACCACTATTCAGCGAAGGGTAACCACTTGACCCGTTGTGTTTGTTTATCAGATACAAAAAAACGAAGATATCCTTACAAAAAATTATTTACTATCTTAGTTTGACCATCAGATTGAGGATGATAAGATGAGCTATGACCTAATTGAGTAGACAAACAAGAAAATAACTTCGTCCAAAAATTTCCAATAAAAATGGGATCTCTATCGCTCACAATAACCCTTGGGTTTCCATGTAGCTTTTGAATTGTGTCCATAAATGTAGTAGCAAGTGTACTTGCTTTAAATGGATAAGATAATGCAAAAAAGTGTGCATACTTGGTAAGTCTATCAACTACCACCATGATGACACTATTTTCTTCAGACTTAGGTAAACCTATGATAAAATCCATTGAAATCTCCTCCCAACATTGAATTGGAATGGATAAAGGTTGTAGAAGACCCGACGTCTTAATTATTTCTACTTTATTCTGCTGGAAAACCAAACATTCTGCCACAAACTTTTGAATATCAGATTTAAGGGCATCCCAAAAAAATTTCTTTCTTTACTCTGTGGTAAGTATTTAAAAATCCTGAGTGTCCTCCTAAAGGAGAAGTGTGCAATTCCAAAAGAATATTTTGTTTTAGTTGGGGATTCTTACAAAGATCTAAGCGATCTTTGTACCATAAGAAATCATTTTTCCAACTAAATGTATCAGATGTACTAGGATCTTGCTACAACCTTTGAATGAGTGTCCACACTTCTTCATCCTTCTTCCATTCATCTCTTTCTTCAGTTATCCAATCTGGTTGGATAATAGAAATGGCACAAAGCAATGCTTCCACCTCTTCATTCTTTCTTGAGAGTGCATCTGCAACAACATTTAGTTTCCATTTTTTGTAGATTATTTCAAAGTCATAACCCAACATCTTTGTGACCCATTTTTTCTTCTCTTCTGAAGATAGTCTTTGTTCCAAAAAGTGTTTAAGACTATCATGATCAGTTTTTACTTGAAGTGTCTTCCCATTAGGTAAGTTCTCCATTTCTTTAGTGCATGAAATATTGCTAACATTTCCTTCTCATAAATAGGTTTCTATAAATACTTTCCTTTTATTGGACGAATTTCAAAAGAAAAGGGTCTTCCTTCTTGCATTAAAAAAACACCAATTCCATTTCCTGAGGCATCACATTCCAAAATAAAGGTTTTTGTGAAGTCCGACGTAGCTAAGACCGGTGCTAGGCACATTGCCTCTTTAAGATGTTCAAAGGCCTTAGTTGCTTCAGGAGTCCATGAAAATGCATATTTCTTCAATAATGTTGTTAGAGGTGCTGCTATTCTCCCATAATTCTTAACAAACTTGCGATAATACCCTGTTAACTTGAGAAATCCTCGCAACTGCTTTATGGTTGTGGGGACTTTCCATTCCTTAATGGATTTAATTTTGTTAGGGTCTACCTTAACACCCTCGTGAGATACAATATGACCCAGATATTCCACCTCTTGTACTCCAAAGAAACATTTGGATGTTTTTCATATAATTGTTTCTCCTGCAATAGTTTGAGCACCCTGTCAACATGTTCAACATGATCCTTCCAAGACCTGCTGTAGATTAGTATATCATCAAAAAATACTAGCACAAATTTTTTAAGGAAGGGTTTGAAAATGGAATTCATCAACCCTTGAAATGTAGAAGGTGCATTGGTAAGGCCAAAAGGCATGACCAAAAATTCATAATGACCCTCATGAGTTCAAAATGATGTTTTCAGAATATCTTCAGTCTTCATTCTAATTTGATGATATCCAGAACGAAGATCCAACTTGGTAAAATAAATTGCTCCATGTAATTCATCTAATAATTCATCAATAACAGGAATGGGAAATTTATCTTTAATGGTAAGCTTATTGAGCTCCCTATAATCGGGACACATGCACCATGATCCATCCTTATTTTGTACCAATACTACAGGAGCAGAGAAAGAACTTTGACTCAGTTGAATTATACCCGCCTCTAACATTTCTGCAATCATATGTTCAATTTCGGACATAAGGACATCTATAAGGCCTGATGTTTGGAGGAACACTTCCTGGAATCAAATTAATAGCATGATCATGATCAAAAATAGGTGGGAGTCCTTTGGGAGTTTCAAAAACCTTGGAATGATTGACCAAGACTTTTTGGAGATCTACAGAAATAGATGATTTTGATGTTGGAACTTCTAGTGGGCATAATTGTGCAATTATGCCTCGTTGTTCTTTATTTATAATATTTTTCATGAAATTAGAGCTTATTATCTTTCCCAGCTTCCCTGCAATACCGCGTAATTCGACTTCCTTTCCTTCTGAAAAAATTTCAAGAAAAGTTCTTGAAAATTAAAAGTTGTCGTCCCCAAAGATTGTAACCATTGTACTCGTAGTACAACATCAACACCTTCCATAGGAATGGAAAGCATTGGTCTATTCAATACATATTCCCCCATGGTTAGCTTGATATTATGGCATTTTCCAGACAAATTTATAGTTCCTCCATTTTCAACCATCACTTGACATTCTGGTGCTAGGTATAGGAAACAATTCAATTCCTTGGCTACCTTACAATGAATAAAATTATGGGTACTACCTAAATAAATCAAAACTATTACCTTTTTCTTCTTGATATGTTCTTCTATCTTGAGAGTTTGAGGAGTGGTATTTCCTGCCAATGCATTACACGATATGGTCGGAATCATTTCTTCCTCTTCTAGGGTTGGTTCCTGGTGTATATCCTCTTCTTGTTCATTTTCTTCTTCCTCTTCACAATCTATGTAAAATAATTTCTTCTTAGCACACTTATGACCTTTAATGTATTTTCTATCACAACTGTAGCAGAGCCATTTTTCTCTTTTTTCTTCCAATTGTTGTGGTGTCAACCTTGTAGGTTGTTGAAATCTAGGAGTAGCAACGCTTCCCTCTTTATAGAAGTGAGTGGCAGGCTTCCTTGTCGCCATAATTTTACATTCAATTTTTCTTGCCAACCTGAATGCCTTCTCCAATGAATCAAGTTCCAAAATGTGAACTTCATGTTGTATGTTATCCTTTAAAGTACCTATGAAGAGATCAATTATGTGTTCCTCTAGAATATCAGTTACCCTTATATTCAATTTTTGGAAGTCCTCAATGTGCTCCCCCACTAAACCCTTTTGTTTGATATTTATCAATTGGCTAAAGAAGGTGATGCTCTTTGTATCCTCATAATGTTCTATCATTTCCTCCATAAAAATTGACCAAGTGACAATTTTTTTATGGGAGCAAAGCCATTGATACCATACAAATGTATTTTGTTCTAAATGTAAAGTTGAAATGCGTACCTTTTGTGTGTTTTGCACATTATTGAGATCAAAATATTGCTCCATATGTAGTATCCATGTTATAGGATCCTTTCCATCAAACTTCCTCATATCCATTTTTGGAATATGGTGGTTCTTCTCACCAACATTAGAGTTTATGAAATCATGATTAGCATTTATTTTTTTCTCATCATGAGTTTCCTCTACTATCTTTTCACCATTAGAAAACGTTTGTTGTATCAACTTTGTCAAACCTTCCATGTCTACTGTTAGATCATTCTTCATGTTTTCCATCTTAGCTTCCATGTCATCCATCTTAGATTCCATGCCAGCTTCTATGCCATCCATCTTAGCTTTCATGCCATTATTCAAACCATCCATCTTAGATTCCACACCTTTCTTCAGAACTTCCATGTCATTTTTTGTTGCTCTTTGCGAGAGCGAAATTTGTTGCACTTTCTCTTGTAATTTTGATATGTCATGTTGCCATTCTTCGTCTTCATGAGTCATAGTAGAGCCTTCTAAAGGATTAATGGGTGTTGAATTATTTTTAGGGGCCATTTGAGAATCCAATACTGATATCTATTCTATAATATGCCCTTGGAATCAATTCAACTTGACTCTTCAAACAAGACTTATACAATTCGGAAAAAAAAATAGACACCTTTTACTTGCTTTTGAGGAGCTCGATATTGAAATTGACTTATTTCTTTAATTGCAAATCCTCAATATCTAAAATTCAGCCTTGTAGTAGTCCTCTGAAGCTTCTTTAAAATTCCATAGGTTTGACTTGATTTAGATTCTTCAAGACAAAGTTATGTCCAATCTCCCACAATGACCTAATTATGGACTGGTTCAGTAGAGCGAACTTGTACGACTTGCCACGTGCTACTATTTTCTCCTTGTATCTGAAATTTATAGAAAGGAAACTACCGTCCATGCACTTCTAGTTGCTTTTTACAGAATTCCAATCTAATGCTCAAAGAGAGAGTTATGAATATTTTCCCATGATCACTTCTTTGAGATGAAATTCAGGAGCCTGAAAAATACCTAACTTCCACAGATCATATCTCCAAAAATATTGCGAACCAAGATCTGAAATTTTGTGATGATTTTCCTCAGAATTTCAGCTTTGGCTCTAAAAATTTAAGCTTCTGAACCTTCGTAGAAAAAAAGTTATAGCGAAAATTTTGTGATCACCTTTTTAAGTGAAATTCAGGAGCCTGCAAAAAGACCTAACTTCCACAAATCATGTCTCCAAAAATATTGCAAACCAAGCTCTGAAATTTTGCGACAATTTTCCTCAGGATTTTGAATTCGGACCCTAAATATTTCAGCTTCTGAACCTTCGTAGAAAAAAATTTATAGTGAAAATTCCACGATGACCTGTTTGGAGTAGCGAAACCCTAGAATCCCAAGCTCTGATACCAAATGTTAGGAAACTAGCTCCAAAAAGAGAAGAAAATAGATATCAATGCCTTAGAAATAATCCCCTTGAAAGGGGAAACCTCCAATAAATTACATGAATGAAAAATTCCTGGATGATACAAATGACAAAACCTCCTTTTCTATATATAAAGGAGTCCATGGGGACAACAATAACTTCTAGCCGAGTCTTATTTGGCAATTTAAGGGCACAATAATAACAATATGGGGGTTACAAGGGTACAATAATAAAAATAAGGGGGTTACAATAACAACAATAAGGGATTGTACTAGTAATATAGGTGTTGGCAATATGATGCAGAGTGTTGTCCTTGATGGCAACCCACTGAATGAAGATGAAGACATGAGAGTGTTGGCATGTGTTGTCCTTGATGGCAATCCACCTGATGAAGTTATTCTTGACCTGATGGACTTGGTAAATGATGGAAATCTGATGTGAAATGATGTTAGTTAGTAATATGATGCTGAGTGTTGTCATTGAATGGCAACCCACTTGATGAAGAAGATGGAAACTTACTTGATGAAGTTGTGCTTGATATAATATGTTCTTGATGAAGTAAATCTGATGTATCTACAGAGAGTACAGAAGGTAATGAAGAAAGGAATTCAATATGTGCTAGATCCATGATGAAAAGAGTATGTTTCAAGGAATACGCGGATTTGTCTAGGAGAAGTCGCGTATGCACGCGGTTAAGTACGTGCCAAGTCGCGTATGGGAAAAAGTGCTCAAAAAGTGCAAAACCAGGGGTAACCACCATGGTATTGACCCATTGTATTGGGTAATGATTCGTCTAAATGACCCCGTCCAGGAATACCATCGGAATTAATGTGGTTTTGGCTCATGGTATTGAAAAAGGGTAAACCTATATAAGGAGAAGAAATTCATTGTGCAAATCATGAGTGTGGGTGCAAGATGTCTGAGCTTGAATGAATACTTCTCTATGAAGTATATATGTATGGAAAGGGTAAAGGTTTGATGATAGATCTGAATCTATGATGCACCTATGAAGAAATGATGAAGCGGGATATCTAGATCTGAAATGTATCTGTATTTGCTAGATCTGTTTATGATTAGATCTGAGATATGGCGAACATCTGTCTGAAGTAAAGGGTTAAATCTATGTGATGTATCTGTTCTGAAGAATTGCAATGACCTAAATGTCTGAAGAACCATACGCTAGTTCGCCGCAGAGGAAGCGCGTATATACGCGTCTTCGCTGAAGAGAAAGCGCGTATGCGCAATGAAATTAGCTCTGTAATATGTACAAAAGTATACGCTGGTTTATGTGAATGGAAGCGCGTATATACGCGACATCAGTGAAAGGAAAGCGCGTATGCAAACTAGGGTTTGCTGAAGTCTGTGGTAAGAAATGTCTGATCTGTTCTGCTGGTTTACTGATATCTGTCAGTGAGTTATATGTATCTGTTTCATGGTTGACTGTGCTTAAAAGTATGGAAAGGGTCCAGTCTAAAAATATGATGAAACGTGGCCTGCAAGTTGTGTTCTATTGAAGTTGTTGGATCCAGTGTGAAAATTGATGAAACGTGGTCCATAGAGGTGTTGAGGGTTGTAGCCTTCAGTCAAGGGGTTGTAGCTCCCTTCCAGGTGAGGCTGGTAAACGAGATCAGGGGGTCGTAGCTCCCTTCCAGGAGAGGCTGGTAAACGAGTCAGGGGGTTGGAGCTCCCTTCCGGGAGAGGCTGGTAAACGAGCGCAGGTGGGTGCCTGCGTGCTGGTAGGAGTCTGCGCCAGCACATATGTTGTAAGATGTTTTCTCTATAATAAAATATTGAAGGCTGAGCAACTGCAGCGGTGGTTTTCTCCCGACTTGGGTTTCCACCTAAAAATCCTGGTGTTCATGTGTGATGCTTTGTGTGATGGTTTAGTCTATTGTTCCTGCTCATTTTTACTGATAACTTAACATCAGATGAATGAATATTGCAAAGAACTAAGTTAATAAATATCTGCATATTTAGATCTATGCTAATACGCGAGTTGTATGAAGGATATCCGCGTGTATACGCTAGTTTAATAAAGGAAAGTAGCGTATGGGTTTTAGAGCATGAAAAAGTAAAAATTTTTAGTTTGCCCTAAATACTGATTCACCCCCCCCCCTCTCAGTATCTTTCCCAAAAATTGGTATCAGAGCAGGTTCTTCTGCAGAAGCTTGATCGCTTGAAGGAGATCCGTCGCAATGGGAAGTATTGAAGGAGTAATGTCTATAAAGCCACCTCTATTCAATGGAAGCAATCTGATATTCTGGAAGGTACGAAAAAAAGCATATCTGCAAAGTCTTGGTACAGATGTATGGGAAATCGTGGAAGAAGGTTATCAGTATCCGGCAAGTATTCCTACTGATGCAGCAGAAAGGAAGAAGTATGAAATCAATGACAAAGCAGTAAATGTCTTATTAGGTAGCATGTCTGAACCAGAATTTGCTAAAGTGATGTAGCTACATTCAGCAAAAGAAATATGGGACAAAATCATTCTGATTTATGAAGGAGACACAAAGGTAAAAAGTGGAAAACTCCAAACTCTTAGAATTGAATATGAAAATTTGAAGATGCATAGTGATGAGAGTATTGCCCATTTCTTCTTATGTCTGGACGATATTGTAAATCAAATGAGAAATTTGGGTGAAACCATAACAAATACTACTCTGGTGGAAAAAGTCTTAAGATCCTTGACTTCAAAATTTGACTCTAAAGTTTCAGCTATTGAAGAAAGGCAAGATCTGCAAACTCTTACTGTTGTTCAATTACATGGTATTCTGACTTCTTTTGAAATGAGACAAGGAGGTCCTTCTCAAATCAGAGAAGCTACTTTTAAGGTATCTGCAAGAGGAAAAGAAAAGGAAGATGTCAAAGAATCCAGCTATATATCCGATAAAGAAGAAGCGAATTTCGTGAGAAAACTTCAACTAGGTACTGGAAGATTCAAAGGTAATCTTCCCTTCAAATGTTTTGAGTGTGGAAAAGTTGGTCACTATGCTGCTAAGTGTCCTTATAAAGAAAAACATGCCAAGGGGAAACAATTTGAAAAGAGGAAGAGTTATTATGCAAATGAAGATGATGATGAAGTGTCCAGTGAAGATGAAGAAGATTTTGACCATGATCTGAAAGTGCTCATGGCAAAGAAGCAAAAGAAGAAGGCTACTCGAAGCAAGGAGATATCTCAGAAAACATGTATAGCAGAAATTGAAGAAGATGAATCAGGTAGTGATTGGGGTCCTTGTAGTAATCTTCTTTGTGCAAACAATAGTAAAGATAGTGAAAGTAAAGTTGTGAATCTAGAAGAAGCTCTCAAGATTAAAGTTGAAGAACTACAAAGTTCATCTAATAAGCAAGAAACTATCTACAAAGAGATGATCTCTCAAATGGAAAAACAAATAGAAATGCTGAATGGACAGGTGGACAAGTATCAAAGGTTTCATACTTATGCATCCAATCGAATTGAAGGACTAGAAGCAGAAATCAACGATCTAAATGCAGATCTCGAAAAATCAAGCAAGAAGAATGAAGGACTTGAAGCTGCAATCATCTCTCTGCAAGAAGATCTTGAAGCATCAAGTAAGAAGAATGAGGAACCTCTACAACCATTTGAAAAGGAAGGCCTTGAAGCAGAAATCATCTCTCTCAAAGAAGATCTGGAGAAATCAAATAAGAAGAATGAAGAGCTGCAACAAACATGTGAAGAAAACGAAAATTGGTTGAAAGAAGAAATTCTAAATCTGAAGGATCAAGTAGAAGATGGAAGAAGGAAAGAAGAAAGCATGAAAAAGCAATGTCAAGCCTTGGAGGTTGAGGTAAACATTCTCAAAGGTAAATTAGAAGAAAAGGTTAAAATTTTGAGGTTTCAAGATAGTACTAATATTTTAGACAATATTCTGAGTAATCAAAGGTCTCCTGCTATCAAACTTGGTCTTGGTTTCCATGAAACTGTTAAAGGAGAATCTAGCTCACAAGGAAGTGCTAAAAATTCAGAGGATGTCAATGCAAAACTTGAAGTGTTGAAAGAGACAAAAGGTCAACCAACAATGATGAAATCTCAAAGGAAATCAGTCAATAATGTTGAATGCTTTAAATGTCATAATTATGGGCATATTGCAGCAAATTGCAGGAGCAGATCATTTCAGCCTCAAACAAACAGTTCCTACATAGAAAGGTACTCTGGTTTCTTCAAGGGATATTGTTTTTCATGTAACAAGTATGGACATAAAGCAGCTGATTGCAAAAGAAGGAAGATTAGAAATACTCATTATGATTCTTATGCTTATCTCTCTGGCCACATGAGATGTTATGCTTGTAACAAGTATGGACATATAGGAAACGAATGCAGGATGAACAGATCTGGGAAAGTGGACAATTTTCAGCACATAGTTAGAAAGTTCAAGAAAATTTGGAAAAAGAAGGAGGACCAGTCAGAAACGTAGGGAATATTGACCCTACTGCAGTCATCAGCTTCTGAAGCCTACTTCTCTTAATGACTGCAGGAGTGATGTGAGATACATTATGGAGCTTAGTAATGTATCGTCATAGGGGGAGCAATGTATGACGATTCTCTTGGTTGATTTGATTATTTTGGTTATATGTATTTCTGACAGAACATCTGATATGAAGAAGACAGGTACAGGAAGGATAGGTTCAGGGGGAGATGAAGAAATGAGAAAATTTCTATGCTTCACTTTCCATACGCAGGTTCGATGAACAAAAGTCACGTATACACGCTAGTTCCAGCAGACACAGTCGCGTATGCAGTAATGATAAGAGAATTGGGATGACAACTGAAGATCAGGAGTAGAGGTTCAGGGGGAGCATCAGTCTGACTGCTAATGATTGTACTGTTAGCATTATTCTGGTTATATTCATGCTAATGAAATGATACATGGTTTCTTATGTAGAATATTATGGATGAGTTATGTTTACTTTTTGATGAAGAGTATTCATTGCTGAGATGAAAGTCTTATAATTCGGAGATAAGGACAGTTCATGTAGAGATTGTTGCTGATGACTTGCTGATGAACGTATTCAGGTTCAAGGGGAGTAGCAGGTTGAATACTAATGATTGCATTGTTGGCACTATGACTGCTTATTCTTTGGTTATTGTGATACTCATGCTCAAATGATGATGGCTTGATACATGATTTATTATAAGCCCTGTTGACTATTTGCTGAAGTTTATCTATTGGATGAGATTGGTAGTATTATGATTCAGAGATAAGAATAGATCAAGCAGAGTTTGTTACTATGGTTGAGATCTTTTTCTTACATATGTTACTTCATGTTAAATCTTAAAGATCATGGTGATGTTGGAACACATGGACTATTGCTTGACACTTATGAGAAGATACTATTCTGGTATGGTAATCTCTCTTGGAAAGAACGTATTGATGCCACAAAGAAGCTGAAGGCTTGGTTACTAATGTGCTATGCTACAACCATTGGATGACGCTTGAAGACTCAACTACACTGTTCTATCTATCTGTAGTCCAGGGAAGCATTCAAATATCTCAGAAATAAGTTGAACACTGTATTTTTCTCACAGAGGATCAGATATGGTTAAAATATAGAAGATGTTATTGGATACGCGGGTTTCCTGAAACACAATAGCGTATATACGTGATTTCATGCACAGAAAACCGCATATGTTTGATTGCTGACAAATTTATGTTTGGGGTCAGCTCTCTTCAGCACAACTGCAGTGTTGTTTGGTATCTCTGATACTGTTTGGTATCTCTGGTGGTGTTCCAGTTCTCATAATTCTATTTCTAATGTTTTGATAAAGATGCCTTGATGATTTGTTGGTGAAAGTGTTTAGGATGCACAAACTAAGGGGGAGCCTTAGTCATATGGAAAGGATGTTCGGAAGCACATTTTCAGGGGGAGCATTAGCGTTGCTGAGTATAATGCATTGTTGGCATTATGATGGTTCTGAAATATGTTCTCTTTCTTGAGGACTTTCTGGTGTTGGTTATGAAAAGTCATATTTGTTTTTTGATGAAAAGGTCATGTTGAGACCCATGATGTAAAATTGTAAATTTCAGTCATGTAAGGACTTGTCAAAATTTGTAAACCCACTTGGTTGGGTAGCTGAGTCAAATTTTGTAAACCCACTTGGTTGGGTAGTTGAGTTGAAATGTGTAAACCCACTTGGTTGGGTACTTGAGTCTCATATGTAAATCCACTTGGTTGGATATTTGATGTAAGTATGAGTCTTTGATGATAGGAAGTTCATAGAGTCATGTACTTCATTGAAAAATATGTTTGAAGATTCAGCATGAACTCAGGGGGAGCTTGGTCACTTCAGTATACATCAGATATACAGAACGCTTCTTCTACATGAGGAGAAAAGAGGGAGAGTGTGTTGGTTTTGATCCGCCCTTTGCCCTTGATGTCAAAGGGGGAGAGTGACATGGTGTTTGAATGAAGAGAAAGAATGGTGTCAAAAATGGAGAGAGTGACATGGTGTCATTGTATTCTTAATGTACCTATCTGTTGTGGTAACCAAACACCATCCTGGTTGCCATCAAGTCCAAAGGGGGAGATTGTTGGCAATATGATGCAGAGTGTTGTCCTTGATGGCAACCCACTGAATGAAGATGAAGACATGAGAGTGTTGGCATGTGTTGTCCTTGATGGAAATCCACCTGATGAAGTTATTCTTGACCTGATGGACTTGGTAAATGATGTAAATCTGATGTGAAATGATGTTTGTTAGCAATATGATGCTGAGTGTTGTCATTGAATGGCAACCCACTTAATGAAGAAGATGGCAACTTACTTGATGAAGTTGTGCTTGATAGAATATGTTCTTGATGAAGTAAATATGATGTATCTACAGAGAGTACAGAAGGTAATGAAGAAAGGAATTCAATATGTGCTAGATCCATGATGAAAAGAGTATGTTTCAAGGAATACGCGGATTTGTCTAGGAGAAGTAGCGTATGCACGCGGTTAAGTACGTGCCAAGTCGCGTATGGGAAAAAGTGCTCAAAAAGTGCAAAACCAGGGGTAACCACCATGGTATTGACCCATTGTATTGGGTAATGATTCGTCTAAATGACCCCGTCCAGGAATACCATCGGATGTAATGTAGTTTTGGCTCATGGTATTGAAAAAAGGGTAAACCTATATAAAGAGAAGAAATTCATTGTGCAAATCATGAGTGTGGGAGCAAGATGTCCGAGCTTGAATGAATACTTCTCTGTGAGGTATATCTATATGGAAAGGGTAAAGGTTTGATGATAGATCTGAATCTATGATGCACCTATGAAGAAGTGATGAAGCGGGATATCTAGATCTGAAATGTATCTGTATTTGCTAGATCTGTTTATGGAATGATTAGATCTGAGATATGGCGAACATCTGTCTGAAGTAAAGGGTTAAATCTGTGTGATGTATCTGTTCTAAAGAATTGCAATGACCTAAATGTCTGAAGAACCATACGCTAGTTCGCCGCAGAGGAAGCGCGTATATACACGTCTTCGCTGAAGAGAAAGCGCGTATGCGCAATGAAATTAGCTCTGTAATATGTACAGAAGTATACGCTGGTTTATGTGAACGAAAGCGCGTATATACGCGACATCAGTGACAGGAAAGCGCGTATGCAAACTAGGGTTTGCTGAAGTCTGTGGTAAGAAAAGTCTGATCTGTTCTGCTGGTTTACAGATATCTGTCAGTGAGTTATATGTATCAGTTTCATGTTTGACTGTGCTTAAAAGTATGGAGTGGGTCCAGTCTGAAAATATGATGAAATGTGGCCTGCAAGTGGTGTCCTAAAGGAAGCTTTGGATCTAGTGTGAAAATTGATGAAACGTGGTCCATAGAGGTGCTGAGGGTTGTAGCCTTCAGTCAGGGGGTTGTAGCTCCCTTCCAGGTGAGGCTGGTAAACGAGATCGGGGGGTCGTAGCTCCCTTCCAGGTGAGGCTGGTAAACGAGATCGAGGGGTCGTAGCTCCCTTCCAGGAGAGGCTGGTAAACGAGTCAGGGGGTTGGAGCTCCCTTCCAGGAGAGGGTTTGAAGTGACGAGCGCGAGTGGGTGCTTGCGTACGGTAGGAGTACGCACTGACACATATGTTGTAAGATGTTTTCTCTATAATAAAATATTGAAGGCCGAGCAAGCTGCGGCGGTGGTTTTTCTCAGGCTTTGGTTTCCACCTAAAAATCTTGGTGTTTATGTGTGATGCTTTGTGTGATGGTTTATTCTGTTCTAACTGCACATGTTTACTGTTTGTAGAACATCTAATGAATGAATGATAGAATGATATAAGTGAAGAACTAATGGCATAATTAGATCTCTGGGTATACGCGAGTTTTATGAAGGATAGCCGTGTGTATACGCTAGTTTACTTCAGAAAAGTAGCATATGGGGTTTTGAGCATGAAAAAGGAAAAAGTTTTAGTTTGCCTTAAATACGGATTCACCCCCCCCCCCCCCCCCCCACTCTCAGTATTTTTCCCAACAATAGGGACCTAGCATATTTTTCATCAAAGCAGCAGATTTCTGCCTCGCAGACCCATTATCCCTTCTGCCATTCCACACTTTCTTCCTTCCATAGGCTACAAACATATCTTTTTCTACCATATCAAGTCTCAATACCCTCCTTATTATGACAATGAATTTTAATGAAATCCATTTTCAATGATTGAGTGCTTAAACCACCTACCAATTATATAATCCAAATCATTAAATTTACCTAGATATTAGGATGTGACTGGTCAAGCACTTGAAGTAGTCCAAGTGATGATTCCAGTGCTAACATATTTTGGTGTGTCTGGCAGGAGACGAAGGCCTTGAAATGAATTATTCTCTCAAGTCTCTTGATTTAATTGGTTGATGATCAATTCTTGATGGTGAAAAATAATTGGTGACTTGAAGAAGACTGCAAATTGGTTCACCCGGCGACTCCACAAAGAGGAAGTGGGGTTTCATGACCTCCTACTGCAAGGAGAAGTCAGAGAACACCTAGTGAATCCAGTTGCTAACCCAGAGAAGATAGTTAAATATGCAAAAGGAAAACAAAGATTATCTGAAGCCAAATCTCATTTTGTGAAGAAATTACATAAAAAGTACATTCCAAAGAAAAAGGTATGTAATGTTTAAAATTTTGTGGAACATTAATTTTTGTTAAGGAGATGAATAAAATGGGTAGGGGACCCATTATTTGCATTATTAGAGAATAAAAATCCTCTAAGTATGAAAGAGGATCATGTTGGAGCTGGATTTTCACACCTCCATGTGTGAAAGGAGGTTTTTGCATAAAGGTTTTGCCAAGGTTGACCAAGTCAAACTGCGTTGGCATGAGTTGGAAAGCACTAAGTGGGACAACGTAGGGGGGGAAGCTTCTAGAGGAAGGAAACCCTAATTTGAAGTAGGGCCCATGGAGGGAAGGCTCACTTGTTTAAAAGAGGAGCAAGGCAGCCATTGGGATTATCTTTGATCATTTTACATTTGAGTCTTAGAGACTTGTTGTTGCCTCTTGCTGTTCAGTAGAACTGCAGTGCCTTCGGGCATGAGGGAGTTCTGTTTAGGATTTCCTCTCCTTCTTGAGGAGATCATGAAGGATTGCACTCCATTCCACATATTCTGACATTCAGGCCATAGCTTCATCCATCTACATCAGCACAATTTCTGCAGCAGATATTGTGCAGTGTTGCTGGGGAGGTTTCCACACACCATCCGGAGCTATTTTTTCAGTGGAGAGAGGTTCCATCCATTGGGAGATCAACAAAGGTGGTTATTGAACATATCCTACGATATTTGGCATCATTCCAATCGCATTCCATCACTGGCAGTGTAGTACCTCTCTTAGACAACATTCTTCTTGGTGGTTATTTGTTGTGAGGGATTGACAGTCACTTGGAGGGGAAGTCTTGGGTGAAAGGATCAACCTTTCACTTCAGATTTCCATTGGAGGAGGGTTCTTCATTTTTTTCAGCCATTTTAGACTTCTCCATGTATTTCCAGCTCTTGAGTTGCAGCAGCTACTGCAACTCTGACATTTTGGTATTATAGCATTTTTTCATAGATTTCAACCAATCCTCTTAAAGGATTGTTGTATTGTATTTTCAGGGGCTGAGATCTTGCTCCCCCTTCTTTATTTGAGCCTACATTGTTATATCATTGTATTTTAATTATTTATGCGGCAGTCCCTCATGTAACTGTGCAATCATGGCCTAGGGATTTCTATATACAACAATGTTTCTCATATTTGCATGTACATTTTTCTTGAGGTTTATTGTGCCTTGCTTGAGTGATCATTTCCTCAAGAAGTTGTATATTTTATGCTGCTATGTTCTAATATGATGGCCATTGAATTCTCTAGCATTTCATGTGTACATGTATCACTGTTATTTCCATTTTATGTATTTTTTATTGTTGTAGCTGCAATGTTGGGGTTATCTTAAGAGATTCCCAATCTTGTTGTTCTTCCCTCTTGGGAATATTATCTCTTGACAACACTCTATAGACAGAGTCTGCTAGTGGGCCAAGTAGCCTCTGGAGCTTATCCTTTTTTTAAAGGTGAAAAATCCAGTAAATTACCCTACAGTCTATCTCTGGAATAGATTTGATTTGTCGATTGATAATGTTTTTGAAAAAGGAACATTATAGTGGTATCAGAGCATCAAAATTGGCATAGCTTGTGAGTTCGATTTCAGAGGAGAATGATGAAGAAGATGAGACTGAACTCACCTATTTTTGTAATAAAGAAGAACCTCCCTGAGGAGGAGGAGAAGAAAAAGGGAGAAGAGGAAGGTCCATGCACTTCCTATTCTCTTGAAGACCAACATGGGAGATGCTTGAATTTTCAGATCTTAAGCAAGTACCTAGGTGACTATAAAACCCATTCTGCAGCATTCACAGGAGCTACTGTGTTCCCAAAATCTATTCAGTAGATGGAGGAGAGAAGGCCTTATGGAAAAGGAGGAATAAGAGGCAATAAGCTTCTATTTTCTACATTTGATGGGGTTACTTCAGCTAGATCTTGGGAGAAAAAGCTGGAGGCATTTTTTGCTGCATCTAGTGGCAGAGAAAGAGGCAGTGTAGATGGCAGCGTAGCACATGGAGGAGGAAACCTATGTTTGGTGGTTCAAACCCTTGGTCCCATTCAAAGGTGATTATTTTACGTATTTGCTCAAAGGTTGATCCAAACCTTTGATGGAGAAAGAACAAGGAAGAGAATCTCACACCACCATGGGAGGAGGATTGCACCAACAGTGCTACAACTTTGGAGGAGCAACCTTCAACATCTATGGATGAAGAAGCCATTGGAGGAAAAACCATTGCTGACCACACAAGAAGGTCCCAGATCCACCAAGGTATGAGTAAAGTTCGGCTTTATATTTCAGCAAATAATCTTAAGGATGAGTGGAATTTCATATGAAGAGGTCAAGGATCAAACCACATGGCCACTTTAGGGACTCATGTTCTGCTTACCTTTGTGCAAGGGGACGAGGGAGAATAGCCCTCCCATTCTCATACATCATTGATGATTTTCATTCAACCTTCGGAGGTGCGATTAATACTTGGAGGATGAAGTAAACCATGACACCTCCATGAAAAATCATGAAACAAAGTGTGAACTAGAGGAAGAGACAAGCGCTACATCATTGGAGGAATCAACAACGGTGAACATGGGTGGAGAGGAGACATCACCTCCATCAAATTTGGATCCCATAAGATCCAAAACACATAATTCATAGGAGAGGCCTTTCCTAGAGTCTCCAAGAGCTACATTTCAAACTCTCATGAAATACGAGAGATGCTAGTGGTTGGGAGGATGGTAAGCCCTCATGGGAGGAATTACCAAAATAATGGAGAAGAGATGGCGAGGATTTTTACATCATTGAGTAGCAAGGATAAGCGATAGTGGAGCTGATATGACATATATATCAGTCATGATGCACTTCATCATTTAAGGTACATCAGTGTGAGCATGAGGAGGCGGCAAGCACATGAGTTGCTTGGGATTGATGGAGAGAGCACAAGCAAATTCGCTCTCATATGATTGATAGTGTTGCGAAGTGAGGCACTATCATAGTGCAAGGGGATAAATCCTTGGCTGGGATTGATTGGGAGGCATTTCACTCTTGGGAGAAGCTTCATATTTGCGGTAGCATCACCGAGTTGTTCTTGACAGGAGCATGTCAAGGAACAAAGATTAACAGGAAAAGGCACTTTTTGCATGAGCTCACGAGCGTTGTCATTTAGGAGGATCACATGCATATATCCATCTATCATCTCACTTCTAGCATATGGTAAGAGTCTTGTGTTACCTTTTCCGGTTACATACTCTTATCATTATGATGCAATGCGGGGCTTTTTCAAAGGGGCAGATTTTTCATGTTGCTCCATGAGCAAAATTGAGCCAAACTATGTGATGGAGAAAACCATCTTTTATATGGCCTTGGGAAAGTGTTACCTTCTATGTATGTTCAAAATTTATATTCAGCCATTTACCATGCATTATCAGGAACATACATTGTTTTTCATGAGATGAAAATCAACTTGCCATATCATTTCTCAAAGCAACGAGTTTGGGAAAGCTGTGACTACTTGGGCGACTATTAGTCATCTTTGCACAAACATGAAACCTTCAATTACTTGCCTCATTTTATTGCTGATTATGGTTTCCTTGGCTGATATTTCTATTAGCTGAATGGAGGACATTATCGAGAGGATAGACACATAGGATAGCTGTGTCATTGATAGGAAGAACTCCCATATTTTTACCACGGTACATGTTCTAAGGGGAACATGAGAGGAGGCATGGCTACAGCCATATTTTCTTATTTGTGGGGGTAAGCCATGGGATTAACAATTTTATCCATACATTTTATGTATATAGACAGGTTTTTGACCTTATGTTGCTGATTTATATCCATTTACTATTTAGTAGTAGATGTGATATATTTGTTATGCAATACACCCATGATATTTTAAGCACTCATGATGTGATGATGTTGCATTATAAACCTCATCAGTGCATTGTTTGCACTTGATGCACATGGTATAACCCACAGAAAACATGACATAGAGGAATTCTTCTATGTTGATCTTTGTCCTATTCATCATAGATGACATGACTTGGGCCGGCTAGATTATCATTGATGGAGAGGAGATTCTTGGGGGATTACTCTTCCAATTTTCTTCATTTGAAGGCAATACATTTGCAGCCCAAAGGATCAACATACACTCCAAAATTGTCCTAAAGTGGGGGAGAGGACAGCATGCAAGTTATAGTGCTTACCATGATCATATTTTTCTCGCCGCCTTCATTTCTCGAAGCTCAAGGTGGAGGGAAATTTTCCATGAGCTGCCTGGCTGGAGGCGGCTATGAACGAAATTGGCTTTGGGATGAGAGATTCATATGGGGATGATAAGTCCCATTATATATCAGATATCATGCCTCAAGGATGCCCTTATACAACTCTTGTTTCCTTCATGGATGGTTATTTCTACATGATAGATATTTGGGAATGTTCACCCAAAGGCTAGATTGCATATGTTGGAGGGATAGTTTGGAGACTTGATTGCTGATATGGCATCCTTTCCTTGAGGAGATCATCACATCAGGATGATATAGGAGGAATGGTAGAAAGAAACTCATTTCATCCTTGCAATTGCTTGAGGGCAAGCAATATTTTGAGAGGGGAGGACTGTAATGTTCCAAATTTTGTGGAAAATTAATTTTTGTTAAGGAGATGAATAAAATGGGTAGGATCATGTTCTTTGCATTATTAGAGAATAAAAGTAAACTAAGTATGAAAGAGGATCATGTTGGAGCTGGATTTCACACCTCCATGTGTGAAAGGAGGTTTTTTCATAAAGGTTTGGCCAAGGTTGACCAAGTCAAACTGCGTTGGCATGAGTTGGAAAGCACTAAGTGGGACAACGTAGGGGGAAGCTTCTAGAGGAAGGAAACCCTAATTAGAAGTAGGGCCCATGGAGGGAAGGCTCACTTGTTTGAAAGAGGAGCAAGGCAGCCATTGGGATTATCTTTGATCATTTTACATTTGAGTCTTAGAGACTTGTTGCTGCCTCTTGCTATTCAGCAAAGCTGCAATGCCTTCGGGCACTATGGAGTCCTGTTTAGGATTTCCTCTCCTTCTTGAGGAGCTCATGAATTATTGCAATCCATTCCCCATATTCTATCATTCAGGCCATAACTTTATCCATCTACATCAACGCAGTTTCTGCAACAGATAATGTGCAGTGTTGCTAGGTGTTGTTGGGGAGGTTTCCACACACCATCCGGAGCTAGTTTTTCAATGGAGAGAGGTTCCATCCATTTGGATATCAGAAAAGGTGGTTCTTGAGCATATCCCACCATATTTGGAATCAATCCAACCAAATTCCATCACTCGCAGCGCAGTCCCTCTCTTAGACAATGTTATTCTTGGTGGCTATTTGTTGTGTGGGATTGACAGTCACTTGGAGGGGAAGTCTTGGGTGAAAGAATTAGCCTTTCACTTCAGATTTCCATTGGAGGAGGGTTCTTCATTTGTTGTAGCCATTTCAGCCTTCTCCATGTATTTCCAGCTCTTGAGTTGCAACAGCTACTGCAACTCCGGAATTTTTGTATTATAGCATTTTTGCATAGATTTCAACCAATCCTCTTAAAGGATTGTTGTATTGTATTTTCAGGGGTTGAGATCTTGCTCCCACTTCTTTATTTGAGCCTACATTGTTATATAATTTTATTTTTATTATTTATGCATCAGTCCCTCATGTAACTATGTAGTCATGGCCTAGGGCTTTCTATATACAACAATGTTTCTCATATTTGCATGTACAATTTTCTTGAGGTTTATTGTGCCTTGCTTGAGTGATCATTTCCTCAAGAAGTTGTATATTTTATCTTTGCTATGTTCTAATATGATGGCCATTGGATTCTGCAGCATTTCATGTGTACATGTATCACTGCTATTTCCATTTGATGTATTTTTTATTGATGTAGCTGCAATGTTGGGGTTATCTTAAGAGATTCCTAATCTTGTTGTTCTTCCCTCCTAGGAATATTATCTCTTGACAACGCTCTATAGACAGAGTCTGCTAATGGGTCAGGTAGCCTCTGGAGCTCATCCTTTTTTTAAAGGTGAAAAATCCAGTAAATTCCCCTATAGTCTATCTCTGTAATAGATTTTTTTTTTCGATTGATAACGGTTTTGAAAAAGGAACATTACAAGGTACCCTCATCTACTTTAGAATCAAAAGAAGTTTTAGTTTCAAAATATTACACTAAAAAATCTCATGTTGAAACTACTTCCGTAGAAAATAAAGTAGATGATGTTAACCTACGCTTAGCTGAAAGTTTCTCTCACTCATCATTTAGAAAATCAGAGATAAGTAAAATTCCATTTAAAGAAGAAAAACACGGTTTTAAGATTCAATAAGGAATCAAAAGAATTTGTGCTGATAGGAGGGGATTTAGAACAAGTATTGGCAATTGCACCTTTTCTAGGTAGGGATGTTTTTACTGAAGAAGATTTTAAAACGATTCTAAATTTTCTTCAAGCTCATCTTGAATATGAGTCTTTTTATGCCCCTCATGGAGAGTAATTTCCTTTGTCTCGAAATCTAGCTGTTGGTTCATCCTCTTCTCATCCACTAGAAGGGAATGTTCCTGAAGGCCTGACTTTCAACTTATCTAAATTTTTAGCTCAGAAAAATAAAGTTGAAGTTACTTCATCCCCTCAAGAGACAAAATTTGAATCTGACTCTTTTGTAGAAGGTGAAACCAAGACCTCCTCTATTTATCTCTTTGAAAATCCACTATTTTCAATCCAGAAACTTGAAGAATCAGCCCAAGAATTCCAATTTTCTGTTGTCCCAAATCAGATTCAAATTCCACGCAGTTGTAATTCTTAGTTCCCAAATGACTACATCAACTAGTCATCCATCAATTTTACATCAGCAAGCCATGGCTCAGCCTTCTCTTACAAGGATGCACCAAATAGTGGCTACAAGATATGCACCACTTGCTCTTCCTCAAGGGAATTATCTAAAATATTTGCCAAAATACACAGGAGAGGGAGAAGGAGTTTTTGCTAAGGAACATTTTTTTTCTTTCTATAGTTATGCTGATAACCAGAACATTTAACATGAAGATGTATGGTCAAGACTCTTTGTTCAGAGCTTGGATGGAGAAGCTCGTAAATGGTTTAGAAGTTTGCCACCAAACTCAATAACAAGAATAGATGAATTGGAGGAAGTATTTGCGAACAATGGGGTGACAGGAAAGATTATGTGTACTACATTACAGATTTTGGAACTCTAAAGAATAATATTGATGATTCATTGGTTTATTTTACAAAGAGGTTTAATAAAAATTATCAAAAGATTCCTAAAGAAATTAAGCCTCTTGAAACCACAACTATGATAACTTTTTCCAATGCTTTAGAATTTGAGTTTTCTTTATGGTTAAGGTCTAAGAAATCACAAACATTGATGGATATGCAAGAGGCTACAATTAGAGTGCAATCTAATATTATGGCTTCAAGTAAATTGAAAATGGAAGAGGAAAAAGCAGCAAAGGACAAAAATAAAATGAAAGAAGAAAAAACTTCTTCCTCCAAAACTCTTACTGCACAAGAAAAAATTGATCAAATGTCCAATTTTATCAAAGAAGTTGCCTCTAATATAACAAAAATGGAGTTAGAGAACAAACTAGTTGCTAGAGACAATCAAAATGAAGCCAATAGAAATCAGGCTCCCTTCAGAAGACCTTTTCAACCTCAACAAATCTTATAGTGCCCAAAGAGGAATGCCGATGATCAAAATGTTCAACCTTCTTTGAATAATTTTGCCGAAGAAGAGAAACAAGAACACGAGGAATAAAATGAAGACATAAACCTTTTAGGAGAAACATCACAGGCAACTTGTTTGACTTTGCAAGAATATGAAGACCAGTCAAGGATATATCTATTTCCAGATGATGAAAATTCTCAAATTCATGCACAAAATGATAAAAAACAACAAGAAAATCAAAACATAAATTATCCTATGAGGTCCAAAGGTGCTATTCAACAACCTAAAAAAATCATATTTTGATAAACAAGTTTTTAAACGAAAGGTGAAAGTTAGTGACGTCCCTCCACCTCATAATTCTTCCCCAATCATCAAAATTTCTGCAGAAAATAAAGAATTAGCTCCTCTTTATTTCAGTTTCAAATCAAAACTGAATAAAATCAAGATCTTTGTCCCACTTCTAGAATTCTTGAAAAATACAGCATACAAAGAGACATTTATAATCCTATTACAACCACCTCTTACTCCTGATTCAATCAATCTTGAGGATGAGCATCCTACTATTTTCTTAGGCTGCCATGTTCAAGACCAAAATGATGATAATTCACCACCTTTATATCTTTCACTCAATATACATGACAGATTGTTACATAATTGTTTATTAGATTCTGTGGCTTCGCAAAATATAATGCCCAAGAATGTGATGGATGAATTAGGATTATAAATCACCAAGAAATACCATGACCTATACACTTTTGATTCCAAAAAAACAAGTGTTTAGGAGTGATTAAAGACTTGGTTGTTTCTCTTACCTAGCTTTCTATGAAAAGTTTAGTGATGGACATAGTAGTTGCATACATACCTTCTAGATTTGGAATGCTTCTTTCCAGATCTTGGTCTAAAAAATTGGGGGGAACCCTTCAGATGAATATGTCATATGCTACAATCCTAGTGTTTGGAGGAGAATTCAGGAATTTGTATAGGGAAACCCAAATGGCCTATATCATCAGTGATCAGAATAACCCCTCAAATCATCCTATATATGCTGAGGAGAAGGAATTAGGGTCATCCATATTACACCTTGTTGTTGATTATAACAATTTCCAGCCTAAAATCAGTGAAAAACAACATTTGCAAGATATAAATGAGCAACATTTAGAGGGAGGACAGAAATGGAAATTATACTTTGATGGAGCCTCATCAAGAGAAGGATTGGGAGCTGGTGTAGTTCTCATTTCTCCCACTCAGGAAAGGGTAACAATATCATATAAAGCACAATTTTCTACCACAAATAACACTGTTGAATATGAGGTGCTTGTTTTGGGTATGAAGGAAGAAAAATACTTGGGAGCTGAACAACTAGTGGCTTTTGGTGATTCAAAATTGGTGATAAGGGAGGTGAGAAACAACTATCAAGTGAAAAATTCCAAATTGAAGAATTATAGGAATGAAGTGTGGGACTTAATTGAGCATTATTTTTCAGCATTCATTGTAAAATTTTTCATGAGGGAGGAAAATCAAATGGCTGATTCACTAGCTATTGTTGCTAGTAATTTTAAAGTTCCTCTTGATGTCAAGGAAACATATGATGTTCAAATTAAAAACAGACCTTCTATTCCTGATAATATCAAATACTGGCAAGTATTTGAAGATGGAAAAGAAATTCAGAACTTTTTGGAGTGTGTTGAAGAGTTTGCAGACATTAAAATTGATGATGAGCAGGACATTGTTGAAAATCAAAACAGTAAGTCATTCAAAAAGACCATGGTTGGGAAAGACATCATTGATCTAAAAAATAACTACATTCCTAAAGGCCTAGTTCCTTTAGACATGTTGTTTGACAATAATAATTTATTTTTAAAGCCTGAAAGTAAAGCAGATGAAGAGAATACAATTGACTCCAGTATTGGGACAAAAGACCATCCTAAATTAGTTAAATTTTCTAAATTTCTTTGTTTAGAAACTAGAGAAAAATATGTCAAGTTGCTAAAACAATATGTAGACATTTTTTCATGGTCCTACAGTGAGTTGAAGACCTATGATAGAGATATAATGGGTCATAAAATTCCCCTGAAAGAAGAAGCAAAGCCTATAGCATAGCAGATAAGGCATACCAATCCCATGTTGCTCCCTATCATCGAAAAAAATATTAGAAAATAATGGGAATAAAAAATAATTCTGCTTTAAGATTTTCTAATTGGGTAGCTATTAGAGTCTCGATTCGAAAGAAGAATGGTGAAATTAGAATTTGTGTTGATTTTCACAATTTGAACTAGTGTTCATTGGAGGATAACTATCCATTACCCAAGATGGATTATATTTTTCAAAAATTTGTAGGCTCTAAGAGATTATCAATGATAGATGGATTTTTGGGGTATAATAAAATCTCAATTGATAAACAAGACAGAGAAAAGACAAAATTTACTAAACCTTGGGGAACATTCATGTACAACAAAATGCCATTTGGTCTAATGAATGCAGGCACAACATTTCAATGGGAAATGGATATTTCCTTTGCAGGAGAAAATGATAGATTTGTAGTCATTTACTTGGATGACATTACAGTCTTCTCAAAACCCGATGAAGATAATTTGAAACATTTGAAACAAATTTTTAACAAATTTAGAAAATTTGGTTTGTCACTGAACCTAAAGAAGTCATGCTTTTTTGTTTAGGAAGGAAAATTATTGGGACACATTGTGACAAAAAGTGGTATCTGTATTGATCCAGGGAGATTTGAGGCTATTCAAAAGATTTGTTTGCCAAGGAAAAAAAAAGAATTGCAGTCATTTTTGGGGAAAATTAATTTTCTGAGGCGCTTTGTCCCAAATTTTGTAGAGATGATCAGCCACATAAATGTATTGCTGAAGAAAGATGCAAAATTCAAGTGGTGAGATGAAGCAAAAAATTCTTTTTCAGCAATCAAGTCTTCCTTGACTAAAGCTCTAGTTTTAATCAACCCTGTTTTTGCAAAATATTTTCAGATTTTTTCTTATGCTTTAGAAGAGACAATTGCAGTTGTTTTGTTACAAAATAACAAAGAAGGTTTAGAAAAACCTATCTCATTTTTAATTTGTGCTTTAAGAGATGTTTAATTAAAGTACAACTTGACTGAAGAACAAGCATATGCACTAGTTAAGGCTTTAAAGTTTTTTTGAGTTTATGTGTTACATTCAAAAATCGTTGCTTTTGTACTAAATATTACTATCAAAGATGTATTTTTGCAGCTAGACAGAAATGGTAGGAGAGGAATATGGTTAACCAAGATTATGGAATTTGATATTGAGACCAGACCTACCTAATTGATAAAAGGACAAGGCTTAGCTCGCTTGATGGCTGAATCTAATAGCAAGGCTTTAGATCCGAATATGGAGGTAGCTGAGGAAAAATATGAGGTATATCTAATTATCCTGAAATATTTCATTCAAATTGGTATAAGGATATAGTATACTTTGTGTTAAATTTCATCTATCCCGAAAATGGAGAAGTAAAAAAGGAGAGATTTTAAATTGAAAGTTGTTAAGTATTCCATTTTGGAAGATCATCTTCACTGGAAAGACCCTATGGGAGTCTTATTAATATGTATAGATGAAGCTGAGTCACAGAAGATTATTTCAGAGATACATGCAGGGGTGTGTGGCAGGCATTTGTATTGAAAAGCCACTACAAACAAAATCTTAAGAGCTGGCTATTCTGGTCCAACTCTTTTCTCTGATGCTTTTTCCAAAGTTAGGACTTGTGTTGAATGGAAAATTTTTTCTTGTAAGCAGAAGCTACCTCCTTTACCTCTTATTCCTATTTCAACAGATGTTCCTTTCCAACAATGGGGGTTAGACTTCATCGGTGAAGTTAATCTGCCTTCATCAGGAAAGCATAGATGGATTCTTACAACTACAGACTATTTTACTAAATGGACGGAATCTGTTCGAACCTAAAATGCCACTGACATGGTAATAATCAAATTTCTGCTAGAAAACATTATGTCTAGATTTGGTTTTCCTCATAAATTAGTGACTAATAATGCAATGGATTTTAAGTCTACTAATATGAATAGATTTTGTCAGAAATATGGTATTGATTTGACTCATTCTACATGTTATTAACCTCAAGGTAATCGGGTAACTGAGTGATCCAATAAAATCTTGGTGAGAATCATTAAGAAGATGTTGCCTAGAAATAAGAGAAATTGGGACACTCAGCTAGTTCATTCTCTTTGGGCAAACACGATAAGTGGCAAAAACATAAATTGGAATGTCTCCCTTTCAACTTGTCTATGGTACTGATGATGCAATGCCTTTGTAATTATCTCTTCCCGTTATGAAGTTTCTGCAAGATAAAATTGATGATGAAAATCCAATTCAAAGGATATTTTTGCAGCTGATAGAAGCTCATCAAACTAGAGAATCACTAATGGACAAAGTACAAAAATATCAGACTAAAGTCAAATATGTTTTTGACAAAAGAGAAAATCAAAAATTATTTGAGGAAAATGATTTGGTACTGCATTGGGATGCCAGGAGGGAAGATCATGTAAAGCATGGTAATTTGAAACAATTTATGGCTTGGGTCATTCAAAATTTCTCAAGTTTTCGAAAACAATACATTTCTGCTCAAGGATCTAGATGATGATGAGCTGACTGGAGGTCCAGTTAATGGTAATTTTCTTAAAAAGTTCTATGTCTAATAAGTTGGTGAGTCATTCAATTCTAAATAGCTGGAGTGATTTTTCAATAGAACTCCATGCCCAATGGTACTTGTTTCTGTAAATAAAGTTAGTCTTGAGTCTAGTCAATCTAAGGTCAATTCTAGTCATAAGTTCCAGAAGTTCTCTGAGTCATGAAATTTTTAAGGCATTGAGTCTATAGTCCTTGAAGCCTCATAGGGAGGAATTCATCCCTAATAGGAGCCCTTTGTTAGAACTATAAATGTTAATATTCTCACTTCCATTGTATCACTGTTTTCAAATTTTTCTTGTTCCTTAGCCTATGTCAAAGTTCTAGTCATTTTCAATAAAAGCCAAAAAGTGTCTCAAAACATAAAATATTTTTAAGTTTTATATGTGGTATTGTGTCTTAGGTTCATAAAAGAGGTTAAAACCATTGTTTTAACTTAGGTTAGTGTCAAAATGTATTGGTCATTTTTTTAATAAAATAATAGTTTCTCTTTTCGAGATAATAGCTACCCTTGTGAAAGTTTCATTGGTAACACAGTGATAAAAAAGGGCAGCTATTTATTTAGAAGATTGTTACACTGGTGACACAGAGAAAAGGGTAGCTATTTATTTGAAGATTGGTTACATTGCAATACAGAGATAAAGATAGTTGTTTTTCTGAAACTGCCGCTGAAGGAGCTGCAAGGAGTATTTTCAAGGAAAAGATCATTCCCCTTTGAAATTGATTGAAGATATTCTATGTTATGTTATGTTATTATTTTGAAAAGGGTAATTATTTTTGAATTCGAAGAATATTATAGGTGAATTATTATGTTATTGATGGAGCTAACCTATAGCTACCTTATTAAGTTTGAAGTGGAAATTAAGGTACAAGGTATCAATTATTAGATGATGCAGGGGAGTGTTATGAGTTATGGGGTGACTTGGTGCTCGTATTTGAATCATTTCAAATCATGCCATTAAACCATACCGTTATTAAAGGCATAGATTCATAGGGTTAGGTTCATTGTTCTCATGACCAAGGTTCTGTGTGGAGGTTATAGCTAATGGGGTCAAATCCTCTAGTAACCCGATTATCATCCCAAAGAAAAAATTAGGGTTGCGTGTAGGGTTTTACCTCCAAGTTAAACAGATGTGTGTAAAGAAGGATCTTAGGTGTTGAAAGAATGGGAAAAGGTAGGAAAGTTAATCAGTCTGAGCTAGAAAACAACACGCTTGTTGATGCTAGAGCAATGCCCCAATTTAAGCCAGTAGGCCGGTATAAGTTGTTGAAAAAATTTTCCAGAGAAAATGTAGCTCTAGCACATGCCTTTGCCAAGAGTTTTGATGGGGAGAAAGTCAAGCTTGGGAGAAAGCCTTTCAGAATATCTGAAACCATCATATCCAAAGCTACTAAAACCTCAACCACTGGAGAACGCTGGTTCAAGAAGAATATGTTGCATACAGAAGTAAGTCCCTTCCTCAAAATTAGGCATGTGAATATCAAATGGACTCCAATTGTGCATATTTCCTATTTTAGGGAAGAATGGCAACATGTAATAACCATTGTGCAACACTAAATTACTTGTGAAGGTAGATTCTCATATGTTCATGAATACCAAATGAGATTTCTCTCTCACATCTCAGGTGCCAAACCTTTGAATTTTCCTTTCTTCCTATACAAATTCTTGCTTAAAATACCATTGAAGTTGCAAAAAATCCCTAACTATTCCCTACATAACCTCTATCATAGGGGTTTAATCCAAATGTTTATTTTCTATCACCTTAAGAAGAAAAAGACTGTCTGGGAAAAATTCCTAACATAGGAGGGATTTAGTAGTATCAACTCTAGGAGGAGGGTAGGAAGACCCAAGAAGCAAAATGGCCATGAAAAAAATAGCACAACACCTGTGCCAAACAGTTCAAAGCCAACTCGGTCTATCCCATCAACTAGTAGAAAACTAGAAGTTTAGCTAAGATAGCCAGAACTGAACATGTCACTCCCATACCCATGGTACAACCAACAGAGAATGTTTATATAAGGAAATCTCCAAAGGAATCCAAAAATTTAGCCTCATTCATCAGAGAACATTCCATGAAATTCAAGCAAGGGAAAAATCAACCTAGCAAAGGAGTTAAGTCTACAAGTGAGGTAAACGGAGCTTCTTCCTCAAGATATAGAGGCATAAGAAAGTTGATACTAGGAGAAGAAACTTCAGAGGAAGCTAGCCCTGAAGTATCAATTCTGTTGGAAATATGATGCAGGATGTTGTCCTTGATGGCAACCCACTGAATGAAGATGAAGACATTTGATGGTTGACATGTGTTGTCCTTGATGGAAATCCACCTGATGAAGTTATTCTTGACTTGATGGACTTGGTAAATGATGTAAATCTGATGTTTGTTGACAATATGATGTTGAGTGTTGTTCTTGAAAGGCAACCCACTTGATGAAGATGATGACAACTTACTTGATGAAGTTGTGCTTGAGAGAATATGTTCCTCATGAAGAAAATATGATGTTTCTACGGTGTCATACGAAGGCAATGAAGAAAGGAATTGTGAATGTGCTCAAAATATGATGAAAAGAGTATGTCTCTTTGTATACGCGGATTGGCCTAGGGAAGTCGCGTATACACGCGTGAAAGAACGTGCCAAGTCGCGTATGGGCTAAAGCGCTCAAAAAGTGCAAAACCAAAGGGTAACCACCATGGTATTGACCCATTGTATTGGGTAATGATCCGTCTAATTGACCGCCCGGTGTAGTTTTGGGCTCATGGTATTGTTTTTGGCCCATGGTATTGAAAAAGGGGGCTCATGGTATTGAAAAGGTTAAACCTATATAAGGAGAAGAAATTCATTGTGCAAATCATGAGTGTGGGTGCAAGATGTCGAGCTTGAATGAATACTTCTCTCCGAAGTATATCACGAATGGAAAGGGTTACACTTGAATGATAAATCTGAATGTATGATGCACCAATGATGAAGAAGGGGATCTAGATCTGAATTGCTCTTGTATTTGCTAGATCCGATTATGGAAGGCTTAGATGCGGGATGAGGCGAGCATCTAGGCGAACATCGCATACGAAGCAAAAGGGTAGATCTGAAACTGAATATCGATCCGATGAAGTATCTTTCTACGTAATGATTGAAGATATATACGCTACTTCGCCGCGGAGGAAAGCGCGTATATACGCGGCTTCGATGAAGTGAAGCGCGTATGCGCAATAAAATATACAACGAGGTATACGCCGGTTTGTGTGAATGGAAAGCGCGTATATACGCGACATCGGTGAAGTGAAAGCGCGTATGAAAACTAGGGTTTGTTTGGAGCAAAGGTTATGAAATATCCGATACGTTACGTTGTGTTTACGCTATCCGATCTGTGTTGTTAAGTATCACGTTGGTGATGTATGTTTGTGCTTAAAAGTTTGGAAAGGGTCCAGTGCGGAAATATGATGAAATGTGGCCTGCAAGTGGTGTTCTATTGAAGTTGTTGGATCCAGTGTGAAAAATTGATGAAACGTGGTCCAAGGTGGTCTTGAAGGTTGTAGCCTTCGGTCGGGGGTTGTAGCTCCCTTTCCAGTGAGGTCGGTAAACGAGATCGAGGGGTCGTAGCTCCCTTCCGGGGAGAGGTTGGTAAACGAGTCGGGGGGTTGGAGCTCCCTTTCGGGGAGAGGTCAGTAAAGCGAGCGCAGGTGGGTGCACGCGTCTTTGTCCAGTCTGGCGCCAGACACATATGTTGTAAGATGTTTTCTCTATAATAAAATATTGAAGGCTGACAACTGCAGTCGGTGGTTTTCTCCCGATTTGGGTTTCCACCTAAAAATCCCTGGTGTTCATGTGTGATGCTTTGTGTGATGGTTTATTTTGTTCTTCTCGCACATGTTTCTCGTTTATTAAACATCTGATGAATGAATGATGGAATAATATAAGTGAAGATTTAATGATGATCTAAATCTCTGTGTATACGCTAGTTTCATAAAAGGGGATCCGCGTATATACGCTAGTTTGCTCGAAGGAAAGTAGCGTATGGGTTTTAAGGAATGAAAAAGTAAAAATATTTGATTATGCGGTAAATACTAATTCACCCACCCCTCTCGAGTATTTTTCCCAACAATTGGTATCGAGAGAAGGTCCTTGTGCGAAGCTTGATCGCTTAAAGGAGATCCGTCGCAATGGGAAGTCAAGAAGGAGTAATGTCTATAAAGCCACCTCTATTCAATGGAAGCAATCTGATATTCTGGAAGGTACGTACAAAAGCATATCTGCAAAGTCTTGGTGCAGATGTATGGGCAATCGTGGAAGAAGGTTATCAATATCCGGCAAGTATTCCTACCGATGCAGCAGAAAGGAAGAAAAGGATACTTTTATGGATGCTCTAGAGAAAAATGATTTTCTTGAAGAAAATAATAAACTCAAACTATGCTTAGAAGAAAAAAAGATAATCAGAGAGACCATTGAAAAGCAGCTTGAAGAAGCAAAGAAACATATTGAAAAACTAGAATGTGAAGTGGTAAGTCAAAGAAAAGAAGTTGAGAAAGCAAAAACCTTGAATCTTAGATTTGCTAAAGGATACTGAAACCTTAGATGAGATCATCAAGGTACAACGTTCTCCTCTTATAAAGACGAGGTCTTGGATATGCTGGAGAATCTTCTCAAACTTGGCACCAAACTATCTAAAAGCGATTCATGGGTGGTTTACATCATTCAGCCACTCAAATGAGGAATAAAGGATCTCTACGAGAAAAGCGGGACCATCTCAATTCAAGGAACACTAACGAGGGATAGCTTTCAAAGACACTACAACCAATAGGTAAATTCAAATAGAAGATTCCATGATCGCGAAATTTCTACTTCAATGGGCAATGTTTCACTTGTCACAATTTTGGTCATAAAGCTTTTCAATGTGTTGCATATAAAACCATCATGACAAGAGAAGCAAGAAAGAAAAGATTGGATACTGAACCAAAGAAGAATACCTATAACAATTTTTCTCCTCTTCAAAATGAAGTTGAATGCACTTATTGTAATAACTTTGGCCATGAAGAATCTGAATGCGGGAACAAGATCCAACCAAAAGAACATGTTCCCTCAAGCTCTAAAATATGGAAAAAGAAAGAACCACCGAGTTGAAAATTGTGGGATAGCTTTATTTGCGGAAGGTGAAGAAAATCAATGGTATATCGATAGTGGGTGCTCAAGACACATGACGGGTGACAAAAGCAAACTTCATACTTATAATGCTCTAGAAAAAAAGAAAGTTACATTTGGAAATGATACTCACGTTGTAATTAAAGGAAAAGGGTCAGTTTTTCTAAAAGAAAAGGTGAAGGCTAAAGATGTCATGTATGTGGATGGTTTAAGGCATAACCTATTAAGTGTTAGTCAAATGTGTGATCAAGGAGCGAAGTGGTCTTCGGGTTCCAAAGAATGTGTGGTTCGTGATCTTGATACGGGTAAAATCATTATAAAAGGAAAAAAGAAATCCAAGCAACACCGTATGTACTAAACGGCATAGATCAATGTTACTTAAGCAAGTCTTCGAGAAAATTGGCTATGGCATAGAAGGTGGGGCATACGAGTTTCTCTCAAATCAACAAAGCAAGCGGACTTCAAGGTGATTTCGTGATCTTCCCACGAGGTCAATCTTCCGGAAAGTACCATATGCAAATCTTGTCAATTTGGTAGCGAGACAGCAGTACGATTTAATGCCAAAGAAGGATCATCAAGTAAGCCTCTTGAACTCATTCATACGCGATATTTGTGGACCTATGAGGAAAAAGTCATTACGTGGGGAAGAATACTATATCTTATTTATTGATGACTACTCTAGAATGTGTTGGATCGGGTTCATTAAACACAAAGATCAAGCACTTGAAAAATTTCGAGCTTCAAAGCATTAGCGAGAAAATGAATTAGATCTAAAAATCAAGTGTCTTAGATCTGATCGAGGAGGAGAATATTCATCAAATGAATTCTTTGATTTTTGTGAACAACATGGCATTAAAAGACAAGTTCTACGTAGCGAGTGCACTCCATGACAAAATGGTGTAGCAGAAAAGAATGAATAGAACAATTGTTCAAATGGCTAGAGCTATGCTTGTTGATTCGATGTTCCCGATATGTTCGGAGTGAAAGCGGCACATACAGCGAGTTAACATTCTCAATAAGGCTCATGTTCGGGTAAATAGTGACAAAACTCCATATGAACTACGGTATGGCAATTCTCCCACTGTGAGGCATTTTAAGGTTTTTTGGAAGTAAATGATTTATCAAAAATAATGATGAAAATCTTGGAAAATTTGAACCTAGATCGGATGAAGGGATATTTCTTGGTTACTCGTCGTCAAGAAAAGCATTCACATGTTACAATAAAAGGCTTCGAAAGGTTGTTGAATGTATTGATGTTGTTATTGATGAGTCTTCTGCAGCTCCTAAAGAAGAAAAACAAACAACAAAAGAAGATGATGGCGACATATGGCCTTCTACATCGAGATAGCAATGATATAGATAGTGGATCCAATGAAGAACCTCGAAGATGATCTATCCTGAAAAAATCTCCATCGAGATATGTTCAAAAGAATCATCCCTGAATCTCAAATTTTGGGTGACAAGGAATGCGGTGTACGAACAAGGAGAACTCTTGTAGGATCTTCTAATCATTTGGCACTCATATCCACAATTGAACCACACAATGTTAATGAAGCTAGCAAATATGAATGTTGGAGGCAAGCCATGGATGAAGAACTTTTTTCAAATTGAAAAGAATGACACTTGGGATTTGGTTCCAAGACCTCATGATAAAAATGTCATTGGAACTAAATGGATTTTCAAGAACAAGTTAAATGAGAATGGGGATGTTGTAAGAAACAAAGCTAGACTTGTTTGCAAAGGGTATACTCAACAAGAAGGTATAGACTTTGAAGAAACTTTGCTCCTATAGCTAGACTTGAAGCCATCAGAATGTTTCTTGCTTTTTCAAGTTATCAACAAATCAAAGTTTATCAAATGGATGTTAAATCTGCTTTTCTTAATGGTGATCTAGAAGAAGAAGTATATATAGAACAACCGGAAGGATTCATTCTGGGAAATGATGCAAATATTGTTTGTAGAATTAAAAAGGATCTATATGGTCTCAAACAAGCTCCAAGGGCTTGGTATTATCGTCTTGACAAATATCTTCATCAACAAGGATTTTCAAAGAGTCTGTGATAGCAACTTATACACAAAAGTTGAAAATGACAAACTATTGATTGTGGTTGTATATGTTGATGACATCATTTTTGGGAGTAATGAAGAATCTATGAGTCAAAAATTTGCCTCTGTCATGCAGCAAAGAATTTGAAATGTCTCTACTTGGGGAACTAACATTCTTTCTTGGCTTGCAAGTGCATCAAGTCGCAGATGGTATATTTCTATCACAAACAAAATATCTTAAGCAAATTCGAAGAAGTATGGCATGGAAGAATGCAAACTCAGTAAGTACACCAATGATAACCGGATGCGAGCTCTCGGTTCTAATGATGATTCTCCCACAGAGTGAATCAACCGAATACTGAATCGATGATAGGAAGTCTTCTTTATCTCAACGGGACTAGACCCGGACATCATGCACGCAGTTGGGATTGTAGGAAGATTCAAGCTAATCCAAAAGAGTCTCATCTTCGAGTCGTCAAAAGAATTTTTCAAATATCTACAAGGAACTCAAGATTTTGGTCTATGGTATCCAAAGAATGCTAATCTTACTCTTCATGCTTACACCGATGCAGATTGGAGCTGTAAGTGTTGATGATCGGAAAAGCACTAGTGGTGGTGCATTCTATATGGGACCGGTTAGTATCTTGGTTGATAGAAGCAAAATTCTATTGCCTTATCAACAGTGAAGCGAGTATGTAGTGCCGCATCTTGTTGCACTCAACTCCTATGGATGATGCAAACCTTGCAAGATTTTCAAATCAAATGTGCAACTTCTATCTCCATTATGTGTGATAATACAAGTGCCATCGGTATCTCAAAGAATCTGTTATGCATTCGAAGACCAAGCACATTCCCATCAAGTATCATTTCTTACGTGAACAAGTGCTTGAAAAACGAGTGAAGTTGGAGTACGTTCCCTCCAAAGAACAAGTTGGCGATATCTTTACCAAACTCTGCCAGGGAAGGCGTTCGAGTATCTAAGACGAGAAAGGCTGGGAGTGTTCTTTTTCCGATCAAAAGAACAAATCTGCATAATTTTTAGAAGATGGTAGTGGATACGCGGGTTTCTGAAACACTGATCGCGTATATACGCGAGTTCTGCACTAGAGCCGTGTATGGTTGGTTCTTGACAATTTTTGGTTGGTTCGACTCTCTTCAAGACCAAATGGGTCTTTGTCTTTCATTTGGTATCTTTGATCTGTTTGTTTGGTATCTCTGGTGGTGTTCTAGTTCTCATAAATCTGTTTCTAATGTTTTGATGAAGATGCCTTGATATTTTGTTGATGAAAGTGTTCAGGATGCAAAAACTAAGGGGGAGCCTTAGTCATATGAAAAGGATGCATGGATGCACAGATTCAGGGGGAGCATTAGTTTTTTCTTTGAGTATAATGCATTCTTTGGCATTATGGTGGTTCTGATATTTGATCTCTCTTGAGGTCTTTTTGGTATTGATTATGAAAACTCATATTTGTATTTTGATGAAAAGGTCTGATTGAGACCCATGTTGTAACATTGTAATATTCAGTCATGTAAGGACTTGTAAATTTGTAAACCCACTTGGTTGGGTAGCTGAGTTGAAATGTGTAAACCCACTTGGTTGGGTACTTGAGTCTTATATGTAAATCCACTTGGTTGGATATTTGATGTAAGTATGAGTCCTTTGGAGATAGGAAGTTCATAGAGTCATGTACTTCATTGAAAAATATTCAGCATGAACTTAGGGGGAGCTTGGCCACTTCAGCACATATCAGATCTGCAGAATGTTTCTTCCACATGAGGAGAAAAGCGGGAGAGTGTTGGTTTCTGATCCACCCTTTGCCCTTGATGTCAAAGGGGGAGAGTGACATGGTGACATGGTGTTTGAATGCAGATAATGGTGTCAAAGAATTGGGAGAGTGACATGATGTCAATGTACTTATCTGTTGTGGTAACCAAACACCATCGTGGTTGCCATCAAGTCAAAAGGGGAGATTGTTGGAAATATGATGCGGGATGTTGTCCTTGATGGCAACCCATTGAATGAAGATGAAGACATGCGACTGTTGACATGTGTTGTCCTTGATGGCAAACCACCTGATGAAGTTATTCTTGACTTGATGGACTTGGTAAATGATGTAAATATAATGTGATATGATTTTTGTTGACAATATGATGCTGAGTGTTGTCCTTGAAAGACAACCCACTTGATGAAGATAATGGCAACTCACCTGATGAAGTTGTGCTTGATAGAATATGGTTTGATGAACTAAATCTGATGTATCTACAGTGTGTACAGAAGGCAATAAAGAAAGGAATTGAGTGTGCTTGGTGTATGATAGAAAAGAGTATGTCTCTTTGTATACGCGGATTATTGCCTAGAATCGCGTATACAGTCAAAAAACGTGCCAAATAGCGTATGGGGTCGCGTATGGGCAAAAGCGCTCAAAAAAGTGCAAAACCAAGGGTAACCACCATGAAATGATGACCCATTATATTGAGGTAATGATCAGTCTAATTGACCCCGTCCGAGCAGTTTTGGGCTCATGGTATTGTTTTTGTATGGTATTGAAGAAAAAGGGAGCTCATAGTATTTAAGAAAAGGGTAAACCTATATAAGGAGAAGAAATTCATTGTGCAAATGAGGAGTGTGGGAGCAAGATGTCTGAGCTTGAATGAATACTTCTCTCTGAAGTAGATCTGAATGGAAAGGGTTACACTTGAATGATAAATCTGAATGTATGATGCACCAATGATGAAGAAGGGGATCTAGATCTGAAATGTACTTGTATCTACTAGATCTACTTATGGAAGGCTTAGATATGAAATGAGGCGAACATCTGTCTGAAGTAAAAGGGTAAATCTGAACTGAATATCTGATCTGAAGAAGTACGCTGCTCTATAATGGTTGAAGATCTATACGCTACTTAGCCGCGGAGGGGACGCGCGCATACGCGGCTTAGAGTGAAGTGAAACGCGTATCACCGCAAATAAAATATACAATGAGGTATACGGTGGTTTGTGTGGAGCGGAAGCACGTATATACACGACATCGATGAAGGGAAAGCGCGTATGCAAACTAGGGTTTGCTGAAGCAAGAGGTATGAAATATCTGATCTGTTCTGCTGTGTTTCTGCTATCTGATCTGTGTTGATAAGTATCTGTTGGTGATGTATGTTTGTGCTTAAAAGTATGGAAAGGGTCCAGTCTGAAAGTATGATGAAATGTGGCCTGCAAGTGTTGTTCTATTGAAGTTGTTGGATCCGGTGTGAAAATTGATGAAACGTGGTCCATAGAGGTGCTGAGGGTTGTAGCCTTCAGTCAGGGGGTTGTAGCTCCCTTCCAGGTGAGGCTGGTAAACGAGAGCAGGGGGTCGTAGCTCCCTTCCAGGTGAGGATGGTCACTTGATGAGGGTTGGAGCTCCCCTTCAAGGAGGAAAGTGCAATGCTTGATGCGAGTGGGTGCTGCGTGCTGGTGGGAATGTGCACTTTGACACATATGTTGTAGAATGTTTTCTCTATAATAAAATATTGAAGGTGAGCAAGCTGCCGGCGGTGGTTTCTCCGTTTGGGTTTCCACCTAAAAGAAATCCACAGTGTTCGGTATTGTGATGCTTTGTGTGATAGATTATTACCATTAACTACCTTTATATTTCTTTTATTTATTGAACATCTGATGAATGAATGAAGGAATAATATAAGTGAAGATTTAATGACAGATCTAGATCTCTGTGTATACGCTAGTTTCATAAAGGGGATCCGCGTATATACGCTAGTTTACTGAAGGAAAGTAGCGTATGGGTTTTAAGGAATGAAAAAGTAAAAATATTTGATTATGTAGTAAATACTGATTCACCCCCCCCTCTCAGTATTTTTCCCAACAAATTCAAGTACTAGTTTAAGTACCAGTTCAACACCCTATTCCAGTTCAACACTCTATTCCAGTAGTTGTAGAAGAGCAAGAAAAAATCATGGACACCCCTTCAGTAGACGAACCAACACTAGCTCAGTTGTGTTTTTCTATCAAAACATCCAAGACATCTACCAGGAGAAAGGATAAGAATGTCATTCACTCCTATTCATCATTCGAAGAAGACAACACTGATGAAGATTTCTTAGAGACAGAGTATGAATAAGGTCAGTCTAGTAGGATGATGCAGAAGAGAAGAAGGGTTTCCTATATTCCCAACCCATACCTTAAGAAACCTCACAGTAGGCCTAAAAATAAGCTTAGATTGAATAGAAAACTGATTGCTAATCCTAAATTAGGAGATGAAATCATTAATGTTGATGAAAGCTTGGGAAAGGAAGCCAAGAAGAACAGAGCTCAGAAACAAAACCATACAGGAAAAAGAACTAAAAGGCTCACTAAGGAAAATACTTTGAAAATATTTTCTTCAATACTTGATTTTATTTAATCCTTTCAGGAGAGGTTCACACATTTTTGGCCTAATCAACAAATGCAACTATTTGCAAAATTTCCAGTAATAGCTACCTAATTTTGAAAAGGGAAACTATTATTTCCTAAGTTTTTGTATGAAGGAAGTGGAGGCAGTTTTTGTTTAAGTCTCGAAGGGTGCTATTGAGGAGTAATTACATGCATACATTATCAACAGAAGAAGCTAGTGCCAAGTGTCAATTGATCAAGTTCCCTCTCGAATTTTAGAATTCTGTTTTGCACTTTTTGGTGAAACATCCAGATGTCATCTTCAGCTGTTAGTTGCAATTTTTGAGGAAGTGGTTGTACCAGAAAATAGAAGTAGTCTATCACTAGATTGCCACATCATTCCAGCCACTTCGAATTATATTCCATCATTTTGTTTATTTTATTTATGTTGCACTACTTTGTATTAAGGTTATGGATAAGCCTCACCTTATGTATATGAATGTAATAACTTCTTTAGAACAGATTCACACTCTTTGTGGAAATGTCAGCATAATATCTCTTGTATATAAATGATGAAATTCAATGGAGAAAAGGTTCGTGGTTTGTGAATCTTATACTTATATGATTAGTGTACTGTTTTGAGTTAATGATATTGAAGAATACTTTTGAGGACTTATTACCTACTTGATATGTGTATTGTTAATATTTCTATGTGTTTCCATACCTAAATCTCTTCAGTTGTAGTTTGTAATATCAAATTATGTTGTATGTTTTTATGGGCCTCTTTATGTGTTTATGTGTCTTATCAACTTTTACCAATGTTAATCATTGAGCTTTCTTGATGAGATATGTATAATGATTGTTTAAAGAGAATTCCTTATGACAGTAACTTTTCATGATATTCAATAAGTATATTGTAAGTTTTGACATAGCCTTCGCTTGTTGATATATTGTTAAACTGTTTCTTTTGTTATTTTTCATCAAAGTAGTGGATTTCTGCCTTGTAGACCCACTGTTCCTTCTGCCATTCCACACTTTATTCCTTCCATAGGCTACAAACTTATCTTTTTCTACCATATCAGGTCTCAATATCCTCCTTAATATGACAGTGAATTTGACTGAAATCCCTTTTCAGTGATTGAGAGCTTAAACCACCTACTAATTATATATACAAATCATTAAATTTCCATAGAGCTTAGGATGTGACTCATTAACCACTTGAATTAGTCCAAGTGCTGATTCCAGAGCTAACAACTAGCACGGTTGGGCCTGGGAAGGTTGCACAAAGTTCACCAATGCATTATTTTGCATCAGTGGGTTTTCTGCTGGAGAGGGGGAATATTGAGGTCACTATCCATGTTTTTATATTGTTTCTGGGGGGTAGCTCTTCCATCAGCGTTCCTAGCTACGTACTAGGTCCCCTGTGCGGGCAGGTAAGATCCTCTCTAGTGAATATGGTACAACAATGCCCTATTGGTCATGTTCTATAGAGGTTCATTATGAATCTGATGGTATCCTGGTTATAGGATGATCTGATTAGGATCATACACGTAACCGGGGTACATGATACTGCTACTTAGGTGAATTTGGGTCAGTGACCCTATCAATCTGTCTGCAGTATTCGACACACCTAGAAATTATTTGTAAGTTTGCAGGCATGATGCATTAGGAAGGAAGTTATAAATGTATCCTGACTGAGTGTATATCAGCTCGAGTTGTTGGGATTTGCTAATGGCATCCTCTTCCGAAGTAGGTCCTTAGGTTTCCACGTCCTTTGAAATCTCTGCTGTGAGATTTTTCAAGAATAAGTCGAGTAACACTCCATCATCGAGTTTGGCTTTACAAAAACTTCAACGTCGCCACCATTTATGGAGATGTCCAAGATATTGAATGCTGAAATTTTCCTAAAATGAGTCAGTAACTCCATTCCTGAATCGTGGTGGATGGGTAACTGAAAATACGCGAGGAACACAGTAGCGAGGGTGCTAAAGGTTTCATGTGAAGCAAAAGGCTACTCCACATACCATTTCGCGGCTGGTTCGATTAAGGTGTGCTGAAATAGTCTTAATTGAATAGTATCATCAATAATAATATTCGATGAACACCATAGGTGGAAAGTCATTACATGGTTTCCGGGGTTTTTCGCTTGCTTCCTTTCGAATTTTGGAATTTTGGAAGGGATCTTCATGGGCATGGGGGGGCCAAGTGGGATTCTGTGCATTGGGATCATTTGTTAACTTTGATAGATCTGGTAGGTTTAAAGTTTCTAGGAATGGTAACTGAGCGTTGAGTTCCATTGTAGACTGTGAAAACACAGGAATCTGGTTTTGTATGGGGTTTGTCTGGGGAATAATACCTTGTGACATACGCGTCTATGTATTCTATTTTCTCCTTGAATGGGTAGCACTCCTCTTCCCTCTAGGGGTTGTGGGAGTGGTGATGTGTGGTGACCCTGAGTGGATTTCCACAGGTGTCGGATTGGGTGACCCTTAGGGGTTCCCAACTAAAAGATCATCAATAAAGTATGAACCAATAAGGGTGGTTTCATGTCATATTTGATGCCTAAATGGCGAAAGACCTAACACTCCTCCCTCTAATTGGGGGAGGTCCAAAAAATGTCTAGATCGACGAGGTCCCATTGGGGCTGTTATGGTATCGCTTGGTTTAATTTTGGATTTTTTTTTTTAGTTTTTCTCAGACGAGAGAGCTTATTATCAAAGAAAAATGTGGTCACATACATAAAACAAAGCGAAAAATAAAAGGTAAATTTCCCCTTTATATTAATCCTATGTGATTAGTCAAACAAAAAATGTGGTTTTGATTATTTCATGTATGATACTAAAAAATAATAGAAGAAATAAACATCCTCACACTATAAAATGTAATCGGGCCTTGAGAATATATCTTCTAGTAGGTACTAGGGCTAACGTCCCAAAAGAACTGGCGACGCCTTTCAGCAGCTGAATAATTGACCAAGGTAATGGAAAGAGGATCTAGTGTTGCCTGCACCATCACATATAGGGAAGGACGCCCTAGATTTGGCCACTAAAGTACCATTGTTCCACGTGAGCGTTCGAGTCTTGAGCTCCTTGGTATTAAAATACTAGTAACGAGCACTACATGTGTTAGGTAGCCCCAAATAGTACCACACGCATTGGGCCTAAGATTAACCCCCTCTTAATCAGGTCTTTGTCGCCCTCAGGAATTATTTTCGGTGGCTGGATAGACGGATTTAAATCTCCCTAAATAGTCAAACTCTATGTTTCAAGAATGTAAAATGATCATGGAAGCTTATTGGATGCCTACCCCCAATGGTCCTAACCTGAGCTATTAATTCTTTTGTGGTCCCTGTGGAGATATTTTAATGAGTTCAATTAATGGTTAGTTTTAAGGAGTCCTACTTTGCTTATGGTGTGCCAATGTGTGTGATGAAGTGTACAATCACAATTTTTATAGGATGTAGATATGCGATGATCCTTTACAGTCCCTCCTAATTAAACTATGTTTGATTGTTCCTTTCAAAAATTATATGACGCGTGGATAATAGGCCTCTTACAATTTTTCCTATTTAGAATAATGTTGCATTATAAGGAGATGGAAAAATATCAAAAGAGAGCATTCATATGCATTCCCAGGATCCCCAAGAGGTGCAAGGCTAGCAGAGATTACTTTCCTTCTTAGATACTTTGATCCTAGTCCCGAAACCTAATGCAAAATTTAAACTAAACCTAATGCAAAAATTTGGAAAAATTGAAAACTAGCTAAACATGCGTGGATATGGGCCACTTAATTATTGCTAATTCTCTATGTGTTTGGTGTTTATTATCACTAATAATTTCATTCATATAGCATGGGTGGATTTTAAAAACACTTACTTGCCTCCTAATCAAACTATGTGCATTTGTGATAATAAACTAAAAATTAGAACTATGTAATAGCTAAGCTAAAGTTAAGCGAAAATCATGTCCTAATAGTCAAGGGACACCATAAAACAGTGCTGGAAGATTTATTTTGGGCTACCAGTCACTTTACACTTGCAAAAAATGAAGAAAATTAGTGAAACAATGGCTCACTGTTTCTACGTGGGTTATTTCTACATAGGCGCAAGAATCTTCACGTTTGTTTGAGCTGAACGTGCGCGAACTGGCGCATCTGTCTAAGTTGAACGCATGCAGTTTTCCTATGCATGGAAATTCTGCTTCTCCTGAACTGAATCTCTTCACAGAGGGTGAATGAGAGAATATGAGGAAGAGGAGAGCTGGTCCTGCAACAATCCTGAGCAGAAAAGAGGTTCTACAAAACCAAAACCACTTAGCTTAAGAGGAAAAATAAGTGGAGTCACCAATCCTATATTGGTGTGTTTAGTACAAGGGTGTACAAAATGCATCGGTGCTTGGTAGGAGTGATTTATAGCCTACAATAAATGTCACAGGGAAAAAATGGGTTGTTAGATGGTTAGTGAAGCTTCATAACATGTAGAAAAACTAGTTATAAAACATAACATACTATAAAAAGAAGATGAAACAAGAAATAAAAAATACACATATAACACAAGCTCAATATCGAGTAAACGAACTAATAATACCAATGGAGAATGAATCCCCTTTTATTAGCCGTTGGTGGTAAAAAGAGGTAGAATGCTAAAACAATGACAGTGAGTCTTTAGAGCTATGGAGCTCTAATACGCAAAGCAAGGAGGGCTCTTCCCTTAAGCTATTTGCAGGTCTCTCTCTTCTCCTCGAATGAGTGATCGAATAATGAATAATTGATGCATTTCTCCTTTGGGATTGATATTTTGGATGGCCAACAAATGAATCCCTTCACTACATTGCTGCTTGGACAACACACTGCTAGTTTTCTCATGGGCAATTTGGCCAACATAACAATGCGTTCTAAATTGTTCTTCTCATGGTGGTATTTTATAGGAAAAATTAAAATCTTCTTCCCTCTCTTGGTACAATTGTGGATAGTGACCCAAGAGTGGTGGTTTATTCCATTTTCTATTCACTTGAGGTCTCAAGGTGGTTTTCCTTGAGCGGCCTCAAGCAGAGAATCTTCTTCCTGAAGTGTGCAAAGTGGTCCTTGATGGTGACCTTTTGCTATACCTAGGACCACACAGATTATTGAGGGATAGTCATGGAGACTTGTGATGCTATGGAAGAAAAGTGATTGTGGAGTGCATTGTGCCAATATCTTCTATGAGAAATTTAATAAATTTTCCATATGAATTTAGAGAAAGTTAAATTTTCCAGATTCTGTAATGTTTTTCCACCCTATAAATCCTTCTGCTTGACATTTCATGATGTCCTTTGCTTGTCCGATTTTCTAGTGATAACAGTTTCCCCCTAATGTGTGAGGTCTAGGAAGAACTGTATAGCCAAAATAAATTATAGTTTATGTTCTGTATAACCCATGTTGAGAGAGAGAGAGAGAGAGAGAGGGAGAGTAACTTGCATGTATCCTAAGGTCGGAGACCCCTTATGATGAGTAATAGAGCAACCATGTTCTTTCAGAAACCTGCAAGAGATACCATAAATAAAATATTTCTATGAGGTGGACATGTCCCATGCTCGTGAAGCTTTGGCTAGTCAAAGCCTATATGATAGATAGAGGTTCTGTCTGAGTAGCGTATTTGATAGTGATATGCTAATTTGGTTGATGACGGCAATTGCTGACACCCTCAGGGGAATTTTTTATTTGACAATTGGTTGAATGTAGTGCCCACATGCATAATTTTGGTATGGCATATCTTAGAATAAATTCTCATTGTATGCATCGGTGTATTACTGGGACCTTCCTGTGTAAGCATTACTGAAAGAGATGATTATAATGGCATGGTTCTTTGATTAATTCTAACAAAGTGCAATGGTTGTGAAGTATGATACCATCTTGACATGAAATCTTGTGTTGTAGTTGAATGTTAGGAGGATCGATGACATCAATGGGAAATGATGATTCCCAAAGTGCCATCTGAGTATTCCCGTATTGAGGTGAGGAGCCATCCAAGGTACTTCTTCCCTTTTGGAAAATGGTTGTTGAAGAAGACAAGAAGGAAGCCTCAAATGATTGAGAGGAACACTGATGCAAGCGACCAGAGTCTTTGATATGATAGTTTAACATATGCATGATTGTGAGAAATGGTTGAAAACTGATGATGGAAGTTCTGTGGCCCAAGGTCGGAGCTTGAAAAAGAAATCTGGTAGCAGTCATAATGATTTCTGATTTGGAAACCTCTGGAGTCGGTAGGATGTCCAGGGTGGGTATATGTTTGTTATGAATGTCATGGGGTCTTTGCATGTGAGGTGTGAAGCTCCGGCCAAGGGTGATTAGGGATTGCTGCCAGGGGAGAAAAGTGGCTGGATTGGTGGGGGATGTTCTCCTGAAAAATATTTGTACACTTGCCAAAATAATATAGATTGGGTTTGGATCATAAAGACACAAAGATGGTTGCCCCAAAAACATGAAAATGATCGCTCACTGATGATGTGAGGAAGGAATTTTTGCTGAGGGTGGGGGCCTCCATTGGTTAGTATCGGTGCATGAGTGGAAAAGTGGATGGAAAATATCTCTAATGGGCTACGCTGATGGAGGGATGGTAGGCCAAATGGGAGATGTGGTGGTGTTTGTTTGATCTACTTGTGAAAATGGTAGTCTGGGAGAGGGATTTTATCGTGATATGATAAAACGTGACTTGATGCATGATGGATGGATGGTCATGAAGTGCTTCTCGGAATGGGGTGTTATGGCCATGGCGTCATATTTTTTTGATGCATGGCCTACTTGAGTGATGGAGGCGATGGAGGGGGAGGCTCTACTGACCGATGAGGATTTATATCATGTGCAAGGTGGGGAGATGATAAATATGTTCATGTGTTTTGAACCTATGGTTCATTCTTGTGGAGAAATGATGTCAGGATATGCAAAGCTTCTTTGGGACTCTATCATGCTGACGACATAATGATACCTGCTCTGGAACCTTTAGTGACTAGGGCAACATGATTTTGTCATACTGTGTAATACCTGCAACCAATACCCCAAGTGAAAGCATATTTTTTATTCAAATATATTGAAAAATGTGTTGAGTGAAAAAACGACAAGAGAAGGCATACTTGTCGGAACAAAAAAATTTATTTTTCCGGAGGGGTGAATGTGTGAAGCCTCCTTTGGGCGTTATGAGGTGTTGGTCAATGTGTTTCTTTTGGTTTCGTAATTTGGCTCTCTGAGATCCCATTATGGTCCCTCAAATAATTTTAAAACGACGATATATAGGTCAGTATGGCTCATTTTAGTTCATATGTGTTATTTGAGTTTTGTGAGGTCAAAGCTTGTTGCCGAGCCTTTCTTACTATTGCAGTCAACCTATGTACTAGGGATTCGTACCGTTAGTGCTAGGTAGGACCCTGAACATCCAGCATTTTAATTTTTTCAATTTTACTATTGTGGGGTCCATACAAATTAGGTTTGTATGGACCCGTACTTGTTTTTGGCCTTGGTTGCGCAGGTGATCAAGGCTCAGGTGTGGAGACTTCCGTGGAAATTTGAGGATTTCCACAAAGATTTAGAACCTATTATCATTCTTTCATGTGGTTTCCACGTCTGTCTAAGATACAGATGCACGGTAAGCACGCCTGTCTAAGAAACAGGTGCGTAAAAAATCCAAGGCAGTTTTTGAAAAAAAATAATTTTTTTTTGAGTTTTTATGTCACTGATGTGCTTCTATTTGGTGACATCATGTTGTGGAGAGAGAGATAATTTTGGGATCTTCATATCAATGTGGCATAAGATGCCAATGCCTGCAAGTTACTGGCTCAGTGGGGCCTCCTCAAGTTTCTCGAGAATGACCTCCTGAGGTCGCAATATCACTTGCTGCGCTACCTAGTTCGTTACTAGAATCGAAGGCGCAAGGTGATGGTTTTGTGAGGGCGTGAATTATTATATCATCAGTGACTGATCTAGTTGAGAAATGTGCTTTAGATATGATTGTGCAATTCATAGGGTCGTCCTCACCACATAGGGCATTGGGACTTCAGATCAGAGTTCTATGCCAGCTTCAGGTTCGACATTTCTTTGATTGGGTCTGTCATGTTTATGATGGTATGGCATCATAGCTAGGGAAGGTCCGAGGAGGATCTTCCAAACTATTCGCATATGCTAGAATCGTGTGTAGCATTATGCTTGAGAGGGTGGTACTATTGTGAGCTATAGTGATAGTTCCTATGAGGTTTCACCGAGACCCTCGGATGAAGCGATGGGCGCCGATGATGCCTTGAGGTGGAGGAGGAGAGGTGGGTCGCTATTGGAATGTGACCATGAAGGCCTAGTTTGAGGTGAATCCTCAGATTTTCCTCGACTTTCCATACTCTGTGATGGGCTTTCAGGGAGATCCGGATATGGGTCTTCCTTCTGGTTATGTGTGGGGACCTGTAGGTATGAATTTTATGTTTTTCTGCATTTGTTGAATATTTATGATGTGTATATTTATATGTGTATTGTGGTGACACTAATACTATCTTTGTTTCTCTTATAGAAGTGGGAGCAGTTGGAAGACCTATTGCACAGCTTGGTCTTCTTCATGGAGGGCAGTTGTGGGTGACTATGTGCCCCCCAACAAACTGACTTTTTGCTGACAAAAATAGGATAGATTTTTTTGTCACCTCCTCTTGTGTTGTCGAGGTTTCCATGGATTTAGTATCTGAGCTGTCTTCCAGGGTGAGGCGAATTATGGTTTTGCATAAAATTGTTAACGCTGAACGAAATTGAGGGATGTAATGGCAATGATGTAATGGGTGATCACCACCACATACCTGACATGAATTTTGGATTGCTAGAAGGTCAGCGTGGTATACTAGGTTGATCAGATACCATCATTGAAATAGATCCAGGGCTACACAATCAACGATGAAATGATCGTGTTTGTCGTAGAGTGTACAATGTTGGACATGAGGAGGAGGGACAAACGAGAGTCTATCTGGTGACTTCCCTGCCTCTTGGAGGTATAATATGACTTGAGGTACTTCCCCATTTGTCTGCATGGGGGGATCCTCCTTATACGATTTTTATAGGGCATGTAAGGCATTCCTATATCGTGGTATTTAGGGACAATGATCAAGGTAAATAAATGTAAAATTTTCAAATCATCAAGGTAAATTACAAAAAATACATCCTTTTCATTAGCAAAAGCGATATCCATCACTCGCTGAAATGTGGCTCCTGCATTTTTCAGCCCAAAAGGCATCTTGGCGTACATAAAGGTACCCCACAGTGTCGTAAAAGTTTTCTTCTCATGGTCATCTAGATGTATTAAAATATGATTATACCCTAAGTATCCATCAATCAATGACATTCTAGAGGCACCAACTACCCTCTCTAAGATGTGGTCCATATTAGGGAGGGGATAAATGTCCTTCAAGGACACTTTGTTCAAATTCTGGAAATCAATGCATAAAAAAATTTCACTTGTCTTTTTTCTAACTGGAACCAAATTTCAAATCCAATTAGAAAATAAAAGAGGGATAACGATACTAGCCTTATACAACCTGTTTACCTCTTTCTCAAAATATGGCAACAATCTTGGATTAATCCTCCTAAGCTTTTGGAGGAAAGGCTTCTGATCGGGCTTGATAGGAATAGTGCGATGAATTACAATTTTATCATAAACCTTAAAATATAAATAATCCCACACAAATACATCTAAAAACTCAACCAAAAGTGTTGTGTATTTGCATTTCATTTCTGGATTTAAGGATTCATACAACTTCACCATCTTGGGCTGCTCAGTTGTGCCATTGTTGATATCTTCAACTCCTGCTTCAGTAGGAAGCATTGTTGGTTACTTCGCGACATCATCTTGATCAAAGAGATCTTATAAAGGTACAATACCTCTTGGAATGGAATCATCTTTCATCTGTAACACCTCTAATTCTATTGCATTAATTCCTTGATCATCAAATACATCATCAATATGAGAAGTGGCAAAATCCTCCTCCATTGGTAGAAAATTGTTTATTTTCTTGTCATCTTGAAACACTTTCCAATGTCGAAGCTTATATGGAATAGTGGGGTGATGCTTAACATAAATTTCATATTTCCTTCTAGGATGTATTGAAATTATAAACATTCTTACTGCAGTAGCAAGAGAATCAACAATATAATTTTGGTTTCTAGGAATCAGGGATAGAGTATATTCAGAATTTTTTTTCAGAATATCTAAGACAAAATTGCGATATGTTCACATCCTTGAATTTTTGGCTTGTTATTCCCCTTTTCCCTATTTTATAATCAACTTGAAGTCACCATAAACTAAAATCTTTTGATCCCGTAACTTCTTAAGCATTTTAAGCTCGAAAATTAAAGCTTCGTATTCAACTTCATTATTTGAACAATTAAAAGCAAGTTTATATGAACAACACCTCACATTTGGAGGAATATTTCATGAATGATTCATTGGGCTATGAATCCAAACTCCTATTCTAGTTCCTTCCTTTTCCACAACTCCATCAAAATCCATAATCCAAAGACTCTTTTCCTCATGCGGAAGCTCAAATTTGGATGGCTGATCTTTATTTTCTTTTTTTTGATTTGTTGTCTCAACATGCTCTATAATTTCACTGATTCTATTATCTGTTCAGCTGATGTAATTGGCTGCAAATCATTCACTTTCTGTTCCATATTTTATGCATTGAAAACTTCTCCAACACTACCTAAAACTTTTGAAATTTCCTCATTCTCTACTATTTTACTATCTATATCAACTGGACTATCATCATTAAACAAAATAAAATACTCTTAAGTCGGCGTGTACAAATTGTATAGGGTTATAATTCAGTTTCTCTCTACTGCTATTCGTATACTTCATCTTAGTTTCCTGCTATAGTAGCATAAAAGAAATCGAGCTGCAAGGTAACTTTAAACTTTGCTCCCTATGATCGCGAGAGAAACATCCCGTACCTTGGAGGAATATTAGTCACAACCACATACATAAGGATATTCTTCTGGGGAATCTGATCAAGAGACATTTCTAAGTATTTAATGAGAATGAGACACCTCACTCTACCCGAATCAAAGGAGTAAAGGTCATGTTATGGGCGGGTAATGTCTAATCCCAACCTTTCCATTATAAGTTTCGGCATGAGATTGTGATATGCTCCAAAGTCTAACATGGAATTGTGAAGGATAAAATCATGGACTCTAAGAATGGGTTAGAATGATGAGACTTCACTGCCAGGTAATTTTTTGTCTACGGTTGGGCCAAACAAAAAATCAGGGTGATCATTGCTTATTACAGGAAAAATGACCTCCTCATCAGGTTAGAGGAGAGGGAAACATGGAAAGAAGAAAATGACCCAAACAAATACCCATTTTTCCAAGGTAAGGTGCCCTAGAGACAACTAGGTTGAGTTATAACACATCCAAACCATTCAAAGGGAGCGTTAGTTCCTAGGTTAACGATATGTCTTGCCTAAGGGGCAACGTTATCTGTGTTTTCATGTGAAAAGGGAAAAATCATGGGGAAACTAACTGGCATTTCCTGTTTTTTCTTAGAATGAGTCAGTTCAAAAGAAACAACTTATGGTACAAGCCCTTTATTAGATATTTCCAAACACAACTAAACATCTATAGAGGGAAAAAGCAAGGAAAGGCAAGGAAACATCAAGATCTTTCCCGTTCGAACTGATTGAAAGGATTGGCAAGGTTTGTCCTCATTTCCTATAATTTGAGGTTTGGGCTCTTGGTAAAATGTCGAAGGTTTAATCGTGTGTAGAGAAGAATTTCATTATTGAGTGTGAGGCTTAAGGATTGGAAAGGTTCTTTGAGAACTCTTAGCCCAAGTATCATCACAATCGGAGATAGAGGAAAGAGAGAGAGGAATTGGAAGACTGAGGAGAGCTTGGTACAACCAGCGGTTGTAATCCTCCTTCTTATAAATTAATAGAACTGTATCTGTTTTTTCCATTTGATGTTTTAGTGTCACATTTGTTGTTCGTTTGTCTATGAAACATGATATAAATGGCTCAATTTTGCATAGTTTAATGTTGATTATATACTTGTTTAATTGCTAGAAAGTGATACCACTGTGAAGATTACATGTGTGCTTTGTTTGGTTGCAGGATCTATATTTGGAGATGGTGAGGAAGGACTTCTGCCATGCCGCTTAATGCTCTCCATAGGATTTGTTGTCCACAAAGAGGTAATCCTTCAATATCTCACTTTGGTAATTATACATTAGCATGAACATGTGTGCAATGTCTTTGTAACTTTACAGCTAATATGACAGCCTGTGTCAAACACTGGAAAGCCCTGAGAGGGATATCCATCAACTACTACCCAAGCATTTTACCCCTTAGCAAAAATGGCGACTCCCCTTGGGAGTTAATCCCAAGTTTTCGGATTTTTTGTTTCTAAGAATTTGGCTCTTTCCCTCTACTCACATCCCCTTATGATCAATTTACATGTTTTGTAACCATCTCAGTAGCTCACAGAGTCCATAATAGACCCTGCCTAGCCATTTGTAAAATTTACCTTGAGTAACACTCCCCCTGAGAGTGTTTCGGTGCGCTATAACGCTGCTTATGCTCAGATACAGTGCGTTAGTCCTGTCATTAACACTCTGTAGCCTCTACTTTCCAGCGTTAACCAACCAAAACATGTTGTTTACACCCCTGTTGTGTTTCCCTTTGGATGTGGAGTTATTGCTACTAGATTAGCTTCTATTTATTGGATCCCTGTGCTTGGTTACTAGCTAGCATTTTTTAGTTTTCTTGTTTAAAAAGTTAGTGTTAGTAGCATCTATTTTTTGAAGAAGATATTTTTTGTTTTTAAGTTTTTTTTGAACATAGGTATATTCATTATGAAATTTTTGGTTAAAAAATATGTTAGAGAGGATAGATAGATGTCTGAATATTTTTAGGTTGAAGTACGTTATTTGTATGTTTGTTGCATGAATGTTTGAAATATCTCTTCTTGTAGAATAAACTCTTCATTGAATTGAATATTTAGAGAATTTTTTTTCATGGTTTTGAGTCAGAGTCTCATTACATTTCATACGTCCACTCCCCCTCCGCAAGACTAATAAGCAAGTACACTAAGAATCGGGCGATAATAAAATTAATAACATAAATTTTTCTGAGCTCACACCAACAGTAGTTCAGGTTAGGATTGTGGGGTAGGAGAAGTGAGAAAATCACCCAAGATCACAAAACTTGAAACTAGATTCATTAAAAAGTGAAATACTACTGCACTCATACTATCGGGACCAATCCACTACTACTGGAGTTAAGTGTGAGACAACACTGGGGTGCATGGGAAGGTAGCTCACCTTCGAGTGCATAACAGTGGGCATGCTATATATTGGGGTTCCCCTCAGGGACGTCAAAACTAGATCGGGGATCTAGGTGTTCTGCCCATATAGCATGTTGTCTACAACGGTGACCTCCCTGATAGTGTTTGTGATTTTATGTATCTTTAGTTGCCAGAACTTTTAGGAACTTAAACAAGGAGACTAGGGCGGGCTACCATGGTACCTAAAACAGACCGACCTAATCTATCTTCAGTCTTTAGGAGGGTACTCGTCTTCACGAGAGTGCTTACACCTATTGTCTGAGGTTCAAGCGAAGCTCTAGAGTAACTATAACTGTATATTTGACCAACTCTCTCTGTATTCTATTGTGATATTGGGTTTCATCTCTAGCAAATAGCAGTAGTACTCATATAGGGTCATACCCCTTTTGGTTGCTTGATTGATTGATTTTAGAAGTTATTTTTTCTTTTTTAGGTGTGTGGTTACTATCACTGAGACCTTATAATACATCACAATAATAATTTGATATAATTAAACAAGTCACCGTGGCATCCTTCGACCCTTGTCATATTTCTAGATGGCATCAAGGCCTCCCTCTATTGACATTGGGGGAGGAGTCGAGTCTCGGTGAGACAGTGCCTTCTCCATAATAGCAGTCTCCAATGACAACCCATGACTTTCATATAACTCCCTATCATACGAAGTTTCTAGAGGATCCTTTCATTGAAGGATTCCTACCTCCTTAAAATCATCCTCTCACTGACTTGTCAGGGCCATTTTTAGTTCAAGTTACACTAGTGCAAGCCATGTCTTCGGTTGCACCTACATCCATTTCACAACCGACGACCATAGGGTCAGTGTCGTTGTTGGCCAAATGGTTTCCACCACCATCTTCCTCACCAATTGTTAGTTCTACGCAAATTATTGGCAACCCCAGTATCCAATATACCTGGTCCCATTAATCTAATCACCACAACTATAAGTGGACCTTCAAACCCTTCGAGATCTACTCCTATAGTGACTATGTCGGGACCCACAGTTTCCGCTCCCGCTAGTGGGGCTACTTCGCTTCCTTTTAGCAACCCTTTTGGTTGGAACCCATTTTTGAGTTTAAACCCCTTGGATATTATTCCAGGGGGAAGTGTCACTAATACATATATGCCAGGGGGAACTTCGGTACCCCTACATTCAATAGGAAAAGCAGGACTGCCAATTGTTAACGATGTTCCTTTGAGTGGTCAAACTTTCGGTGTAGGGTCTATGCCAATGGTCAACTATGAGAATAGAAGTATGCTGCTGGATAACTCTATCATGTCCATATGGGTGACCCAACCCCAAAACCAATTTGGACAAGGGGGAAACTATTACACTGGGGGAAATCAACAGTTTGCCCCCTAGTATAACATACCGTACGGACAACAACCATACACCCCTACACCCCCACTCACTAGAAAATTTTATCAACAAATTCCTACGTATCCCATTGGTAATGCATTGATGGGGGGACCCTACGGTCTGAATGGTCAGCCAACGCTTCCTTGGCTAGATCCGAGGGAAAACACGCAACTTCCATTCTTGGCAGCTTTAGACATCCCCGACCTCTACAAATTGACCAATGATCCCATCAACTACAACCCACTCTGGCCTCCAGTACCGTACAAGATTCCATATGACATCCCTAAATTCGAAGGGAAACAAGGGGAGGATCCAGCTACACACATCACCACCTTTCATCTATGGTTTATTTCTAACTCCATGGTGGATGATAATATCTGACTCAGACTTTTTCCCCGGACTCTCACAGGCAACGATACCAAATGGTACATTGAGTTACCACGTGGGGCCGTCAATAATTTTGGCACCTTGGCTACGAAACTTCTTAAGAACTTCTAATTGCCTTTTTCATACGAAACCGGAATGAAACTCTTAACCTCGTTGCGCCAAGACACCACCACCCACATCTCCGATCACATTCATGAATGGAGACGTAGACGGAGGTTAGTCAAAGCACCAATCTCGGATCATTTATTATCAAACTGGTTTTGTAAGTCACTGTTACCAACCCTTGCTAAGGACGTTTGCTTGTCTGGTGCGGTCACAGAAGACCAATCCATCTATCATGCACAACATCTAGATCTCATCTATTCGCAATATGGCATGTTGAATGACTTACTCCCCCATGCCCCTAGAAACCCGAATCCTCCTGCTACTCAGTTACCCAGAGCGCACACCGATAACCTCGTTGGTGCATCCTCCAGCATAGCCATAAAACAACTCAGTGGGAAAAATTCCCAGCCATCTTCAGCTGGCACTACCCCTAACCAATCAATTTCTCTTCCCACCACTAAGGTAAACTCTATGCAGTCTACAAAAAATCCCAGAGGCAAGAAAAAGAAGGATAAGAAAAAGACCTTTCCTTCTAAAGAGCAGTCCAGTACTCAGAATAATCCCAATTAGAAAAACCATGCTAAAAATGACAAAGGAAAGGAGAAACCAATGAGATTCCCTTGCAAAGTTTGTGCAGAGGACCACTTGACATACAAATGTCCTTGGTTGTAGGAATGCATAGATTTTATTACAAACAAGGACCCTGGAAGGACACATGTCATCCTTCACAATCCTTTCCCTAATCCATAGCAACAACAACAAAACATGGGTGCAAACCTGCCACAACCCCCCCAAATGTGCAACAGTGGTACTCATCCTTCTGGTGAAGGATCATCTTCCATTTATGGCATTGAGATTGTTGAACTCCAAACTCGAGCTAAACTCTATGGAAATCCAATCATTGAGGCTCAAGAACCTGGTTCAAGTTTGAATCTGCCGCCGCCCAACGATTTGCATATCGAAAGGCCTGTTGCTGACCCCACGATTCATCCATGACTCATAACACCTCTGCACGTACTACCCAAAACTACAACATTATAGAAGATTTGGTGCAAGAATTGTTAGCCACGTATGCACTCAAAGTATTGGAAACCTGCCTAGCGCAAAGGAAAGCTCTACTTTCGGCCATTGGTGGAATTGAACCCCAAGATTCTACACTAGTGATATTCGACATGGAAAAAAACAAACCTCGCCTTTCACACTGGCTTGATTTCTAGTTTCAAGTTGTGTCGAAAGGGAGACCTATCCATCGCACTGTCATAGATGAAGGTGCTTCGACCTGCGTTATTTCAACTACATCCTGGCTTGCTTTGGGTTCTCCCACTTTGTCTCCGCCTTCGAATTCCTTGAAATATTTTGATGGCCACACTTTCCTCCCAAAAGGCTACCTTGCTATCTTTCCCATTTCACTTAGTGGGAAAACAATAAATTTGGACATAGAAGTCGTAGATTGTCATCTCGATTATAATCTTTTGTTGGGTTGCAGTTGGTCTTACACAATGACTGCCATTGTCTCTTCGGTTTTTTGACTCATATTTTTTCCATTGGATGGGAAGATAGTTATAGTGGAGGAGTTATCCTTTTGCACCCCTGATTATTCCACGTTACCTAGTAGCACTAAACCCCTAGTAGGAGGCGTTCCTAACTCTTACGTCAGTATCGGTACTGGTCTTCTGAAGGCATCTTCCCTGATGGGTTTTTTTCCTCTCTTGCCGCCTAATGTTTCACACACAATTGAAATGATATCCACCATTTCGGATGGCTCTATCGATCCATGGATCCTACCGACACCTTCAGAAATTGATTCCTATGGAGATCAAATTTTGTTATCACCGACTAAGTTGGCTTATCAAGCCATCCAATTAGCATTTGAACCCTCCACTACATTGGTTTCGACTAATGGTACCACCCTCTCACCCATCACAGTTCCTTCTAAGGATCTCCTCGATGAAGTTCTACCTACGGACGAAGCTATTTCAGAGATCATGTCTCTAGAGGAACGGCCTTGGCCAAAGTTTCATCATCATGCTTCGATGTTTGATTCAGACGCGACCACTATTCAAATCCCATATTTTGACCCACCTAAGATCGTTCCCTCCACTTACATGACTGTTCAAACTATCGACGTAGAAGGGAACATGCGCAATCTTTCCAAGACTATGCTCATAAATATATCAGTCAAAATGACTATCGTGGAAAATATAAAGATTGGAGCAGATTGTAGTCACGAGGAAATTGCATGCTTCACATCAATTTTTAAGGAATTTAACGATGTTTTCGCTTGGTCTTACGAAAAAATTCCTAGCATATATTTGTTTATAGTCGAGAAAAAAATCAAGATTTATGACAATGCCAAGCCTGTCTGGCAAAGGATCTGACCAGTCCACCCTCGCAAAGCAGCAACTATCAAGACTGAAGTCGAAAAAATCTTACATGCTAGTTTCATCTATCCCATTCCTCTGACGGAATGGGTATCCAATCCAATTCTTGTACATGATAAACAAGGCACCATCTGGGTCTGTGTTGATTATCGTGATCTGAACATCGCTTGTCCAAAAGACAATTATCCTAATCCATTCATAGATCAGATTCTCGACGATTGCACCGGATGTGAATCTTTCTCCTTTATGGATGGATTTTCGAGATAAAATCAGATAGGGATTAAAAAGGATGACCAGCATAAAACTACCTTCATTTTTCCTTGGGGAACATTTGCATATCATAAACTCCCATTCGGTCTAAAGAATGCGGAAGCAACTTTTCAAAGGGCTATGGACTATGCATTTCACAATATCAGACACATTTTACAAGATTATTTGGATGATCTTTTAGCTCACTCCAAGAAACAAGCTCATCACCTTGTGCATATTAAATAAATATTTTCTTGGTGTATGTTCTATAACATACGTCTAAATCTGTATATGTGTGTATTTTTTTTCGAGTCTAGATGTCTTCTTGGCTTCATTTTTTCCAAGCACAGGATTAGGGTTGATCCCAGTAAGGTTAAGTTAATAATTGAATTACCTACATCAAAATATATTCTATAAATCCAACGTTTGTGAAGGAAGACAAAATTCCTACATCGTTTCATTGTAAACTATGCCGAGATGACGAAATGCTTCATGTGCTTTCTCTAGAAAGGGATACCATATCTGTGGGATGATCAGGCTCAACTATCGTTTGACACCTTGAAATGAGCACTCATTTCCACCCCACTTCTTAGTGCCCCCAAATATTCACATGAATTTCTCCTCTACCTCGCAGCCTCACCATCCTCACTAGGTATGGTTTTGGTTCAAGTTCACGATGATGATAGTGAGCATGTTGTAATAGTCCAAAATAAAAAAGAGAGGAATATAGAACAAAATAATGGAAATAGCAGTGAATAAATCAATACACCATTATATTAGAAAAATTTATAACCATCTTATTAAACATATCAACAATAATATGCACAATATCTTGAGGATCAAGTCACTCAAGCAATACAATACAAGCCTCTAAAGAGAAAATATGCCAATACATGAAAAATAGTTGTTATACAAATGACTTGAGCTAAGATAACATAGTTTTACAGCATAAACTGCTACAATAAAGATATAAAAATATGGATATGCTGTTATATAGCTCAGATAGTGATGGGAGTGAAGATCTAGGCTCCCAAACACTTTTCCTAGACAAACTAGAAAGGGTTTCCGGAAATACCCAATAGTACAAAGTGCCAGAACGCGGCCCTAGGCTGAATTGCAGCTGCAACTGAAGAATTGGGTGGAGGTGGTTGAAACTAATAAAAAAATTAATATATCTCCTCCAATAGATCCTTCCAATGAAAGGCTGATCCCTTCACTGAAAAGAAAACACCCCAAATGAGGCATTGGAACCTCCACTGCAAGTACTCAATAAAATAACACAGTCCTTGAGGGAAAATACATTGTAGGAGGTGTAAGTAGGTTGGATTTGTGCCAAAATATGAAATAAACCCCAAGGACCCTCCTTGATGGCCTCCCAATGGAAGGAATTCTTCCTCCACTGAAAACTAGCTCAAAAATTGGTCGTATCAATCCAACACTGCAACACCCTCCAATACAACACAACTCTGAACATAACTGTGTTGTAGCTGAAGACTGAAGCTTGGTGTGATACTTGGATGTGGACTATACAAATCAATATTTTATCCTAAGTAGACACTCAAAGTCCCCCGAGGATGACTGTGGGATTCCTGCTCGGGAACACCCTTGTACTAAATAGTACAGCAGACCCTGCTAAACAACAAAAGCATGTATAGAAATGTCACCTGACAATTCCAGATCTAAAAATATCAAAATCAATAATTATCTAACATATATTCTATGGTTTCTTTACCCTTCCTTATATGCATTGTGAGCCTTCTCACGTTGGTCCCCATTCATTAAAGCCACTACTCTCATGGAGACTATCTCCCATTAACACTGCATTGTCTCCCATTAATGATCCACTCTCTCCATACCAGTGTTGTTGATTTGGTCAACATTGACCTTGTCTACATGCTTTAGCCCTTGTTCATAAATGGAGGTTCTTTATCCATCTATCAAGATGATCCCCTTTCAAATTAATAGGGGTTTTATTCCTACTAAAGAGATTTTTGAGTCTCCCTACCCACTTATTCATCTATTTAAATGAAAAAAGCAAATTTTAATATTCCAATTAGCTGCATGCTAATTTTGGAATATTACAGTCCACCCCTCCCAAATGTTGCTTGTACTCAAGCAACTGCAAGGATAGAACTAAAGAGCCTCCTCTCCTCCTCCTATAGCATCCTCATATGATAAGCTTCTCCAATGAACAAGATTCTTTTTCATGAATATGTCTCCAAGTTGCTCCTCCCAAGTATATAAGCTAGCCTTTGGTGACAAATCCAAATTTACCTCATCGCGAAGTAGTGGGATATCCATGGAGGCAACTATATGTTGTCTAGATGCCTTCTTGAGGCATGGAATATGAAATATATTAGGAACCAATATTCCCATGTGAAGCTCCTATCCCCAAGCTATCATCCACACAAAATGAGTCACCCTCCAAAATGGTAACTCATGGAAAAAATCCTCCACCTTTGGCTCCTGCAATGTAGTTGGGCTACATAGCTGAACTTGATAGACCAAATTTTTTGTCCCATGCTATCTATCTCTCCACTTATGATAAGTGTAGAGTGGCTGCTGATTTTGGGCTACAATAATGTTGCCTTCAAGAGGCAAGAAGAAAATTGGATCTTCAAAGACCCTCTTTGTAGTTTTTTCCCAAACCATCCCATATAAAGTCAATAGAACATCATCACAACATGGGATCCAAATGAGAAGGATATTGAAGGTTTTGTGTAATTCTAGATGGTACCAACAATATCCCAAATGGTTATTTAGTAGTTTTACTAACTATTGTTTTAGAAAATAATATGGAAAGTTGTCTCCCAACAATTTTCTAGTTGTGCATGTTACCTCATATACTAGAAAATAGTAAATGGAATTGTGTATTGACTATGCATACAAATAATAGCACAACATTTTCCCAAAGCCATACAATAAATGGCTATCTCCATCATAGAGTTTGGTCTTAGAAAGACCATGAAACCCAAATATAAACTTTCCCTCTTGTGGAGCAATGCACTATATATAGATGGAAAGAGAATGCAAATACTTTTTTAGATGATCAATAAGTGAAAAAAAAAAATCTTACCATACACTATGAGTAGGCTGGAAATGAAGTACATGGATGAGCCCTCCCATGAGAATCTCCTCATAGTGGTCTAAAATGTGAAGGGATGCATACTCCCCTTGGAACACTCTATCAATAGATACATACTCCCAAGTGGCAGCATTGTTGGCCTTTGTATTAAGTCTCCTGTCATCTCATGACTTCCCTCTTTGACAAGCCCAATGCCAAAGTCACATATCATAATGATGCTACATGTGGGAGACTCCTTCCTATGTAGAAGTACCTCCTGATCCTTCAAATCTAAAGAGTAGCCCCTTTGCACCATGTTTTTCCCATCCTCTACTCCTGAATAACCATGCAAAGTATGGGAGAAAATCAGCCCATACTATCCCAAGAGTAACCAGAGCAACAATAACCTTTGCTACCTCCTCCTTTCATCATCATACAAGTCATGGAGTAACATCATGATGTTTGACTTGTAGAATGCCCCATAAAACCAAATATTTTTCTGCCATAACATATGGCTTCCATGCAATGACCCAAACCATAACATTCATTTTGAAAGATGATATGTCATGTGATGGCCAAAATATTTCAAGAGTAGCTAGCTCAACCATGCCTCTTGCTGCCCTGTGTCATAGATCTGCAAGTGGCTCACCAACCCATTTCTCACCATCCTCACCCATCCATCCAAATGTGGGTGTCTCCTTCCATGCTCAAAATTGGAATCCCTCCAATGGAGAATGCCATCCTCCCAAATCATACTACTACCTTTTCAATTCATGGAATGTTGAAGTACAACCTCCTAGAGAACTCCAAATGAAGACCACTCACCAATGACCAATTTTACCCCATAAGGATCCAAATATGTTGTAGGAAAAAACTTCTCATTGAGCTGTGAAGTGCACATAAAGAAGGATCCATCAAAATAATGGGGGCTGTCATCCATCATAAGATGTCTTCCATCAACCATCTGCCTATCCACTGCTACACAAGTGTATTGGTCATTAGAATGTCCCAATAATAGTTTGGCCCCCAACTCATCACCATTTCTCAATTATAGCACTGTTGATCTCCATGATGGTGCATATGCTACTTCATGATCATGCACAATGCTGAACACATAATTCTGCATTGGATTGATTAGGATTATGCTCATCGTATGCTCCAAAAATATACAATCCAACCCAAAGTGTTATGTTTAGCTTATCAATGAGATACCATGACAACTAAATATCTCCTCCTTGAACTAGTCAAGGGTCCTCTGCACAGTGATAGTTTGCTACTCCAAATCAATAGTGTGCATTGACTTTAGGTCATGAAATTTTCCTAATGGCATGCTCCCACAATCCTCCATATGATGTGCTGAAATAATAGGAAGTGGAAATGTTTTCATACCTTGTTTAATTTGATCTTTATGAACATCTTGTACTGATACAAGGGTTCCTCCTTCCAGTGTCATGAGTCTTCCAACTGCTGGTGATGATGACTGCTCCTATATTGATGCACCAATGCTGGTATAAGTCTCTTCCTCCTCATGCATCTCCTAAATAATGCATGGGACTCTAAGTGTCAAGAGATCAAGAACACTTTGCAATGATGCAAGTGTTCCTTCTCCTGATGTAAGTACTATTGTAGCAAGTGGTGGTGTAAGTTTTTCTTCCTCCGGAATAATAATATGGAAATATTTCCTTGGATTCTCCAGTTTCTTCTTATCAAACTTCTTGATCAACCTTTGAGTAAAATCTACATATGTAGTCACTCTTGCATGTCTCAAATGGCTGAACCACCAAGCGTTTTCTTCACCCTGAAGGTGTAGCGCTACAATCTGAAAATATTCTCTTTCTACTACTAGATGTAGCAGAAATAATGCATCTAAGTTCATTCTCCAAGCCCTTGTTGTGCATGTGGATGACCCATAAAATGTAGACAATAGAAATATATTGTGCTTTCCCCTTCTATAGCTGCAAGGATTCCTCTCTTCGTTGATCTGAATAAACTGTTGGAGAGTTAGATTCTCCTTGAAATCCCTTGATTGAGACTTGTACTCTTCAATATAATCACTTAGAATATCATGATCTAAGTTTCCTCCATTTCCATATCTTGACCTTCCTCTTCAAGGAAAGTAGACATAGTATATCTCTTTGGAGCTCTATGCAATACCGGTTTATTTTGCTTTTGATAGGAATTGCATCGAACTTCCTCATCTTGAAACCCTCTTGAGGTCTCATTGCATCTCTCCATTCTCATCTACTTAACCTCCTTGGAGAGGTTATTCATAGATCTAGAAATATATGAGGCAAAACTCATTCCTTAAATCATTTTGGATCTCTTTTCTTTTCTTCTTCTTCTTCTTATAGCATATTTGATGAAACTCATAGGTTGAGCCAAGATTATGCTTTGATACCACTGTAATATTCCAAAATGGTAAAGACTAGAATATAGAAAAAAATACTAGAAATAACAGTGAATAAATAAATACACCATTACATGAGACAAATGTAAAACCATATTATTAAACATATCAGCAATAATAGGCACAAGATCTTGAGGATCAAGTCACTCAAGCAATACAATACAAGCCTCTAATGAGAAAATATGCCAATACATAAAAAATAGCTACTATACAAATGCATTAAGCTAAGAAAACACCATTTTAGGGCATAAAATGCTACATGAAATATATAAAAATATGGATTTATTATTATATAGCTCAAATAATTATGGGAGTGAAGATCTAGGCTCCCAAACCCTTTTGCTATACAACCTAGAAAGGGTTTCCGGAAATACCCAAAAGTACAAAATGTCGGAATGAAGCCCTAGGAATGAATTGTAGTTGAAATTGAAGAACTGGGTGGAGGTGGATGAAACTAATATACAAATGAATAGATCTACTCCAATAGATCCTTCCAATGAAACGCTGATCCCTTCACTAAAAATCAAACATCCCAAATGACGCACTGAAACCTCCACTACAAGTACTCAATAAAATAATGCAGTCCTTGAGGGAAACTACATTGTAGGAGGTGGAAATAGGTTGGCCTAGTGCCAAAATATGAAATAAAGCCCAAGGACCCTCCTTTTTTGCCTCCCAATGGAAGGAATGCTTCCCCCACTGAAAACTAGCTCAGAAATTGGCCCTATCAATCCTCCACTGCAATACCTTGCAACAAAACACAACTTTGAACATAAACTGCACTGTAGCTAAAGACTGAAGCTTGGATTGATCCATGGATCTGGATTATACAACTCAATATTCTCTCCTGAGTAGGAACTCGAAGTCCCGCAAGGATGAGTGTGGGATTCCTACTCGGGAACACCCTTGTACTAAATAGTACATCAGACCCTGATAAACAAAAAAACCATGCACATAAATGTCACTTGAAAATTCCAGACCTAAAAAGATAAAAATCAATAATTATCTAACATATCTTCTATGGTTGCCTTGCCCTTCCTTATATCCATTGTGAGCCTTCTCACCTTAGGTCCCACTCATTAAATCCACTACTCTCATGGAGACTATCTCCCATTAACACTGCGTTGTCTCCCATTAATGATCCACTCTCTCCATACCAACGCTGTTGATTTGGTCAACATTGACCTTGTCCACATGCTTTAGCCCCTGTTCATACATGGAGGTGCTTTATCCATCTATCAAGATGATCCCCTTTCACATTAAGAAGGATTTTATTCCTACTAAGGATATTTATGGGTCTCCCTACCCACTTATTCATCTATTTAAATGACAAAAGAAAAAATTAATATTCCAACTAGTTGCATGCTAATTTTGGAATATTACACATGTGATATATTATCTGTCAAAATGTCTCATTGAACCTGAATTATGATATTCACATGTGCAGAAACTATCTCTCGTAGTGGTCTTCGCTGTCACCCGCCTCCGACACTATATATTTCTACGACAGACTACCATAATTTCTTTGGAGAATCCCATGCAACACATCTCGTCTTGTCAGATCATTGGAGGAAAATATTCCAAATAGATTGTAATCCTGCAAAATTTTGATTTGGTTTTCAGTGATACAAAAGCAAAGAAATATATAGTCTTCATCGAATTACTATCAGACCTTCCTAGAATTGACCTGTAAGAAGTAGCTCATGATACATTTCCTGTTGAATATGTGTATCTGGTCGATTCTTCTGATACTTGGTATGGATAAATTTTGTTCTACCTACAAACTCAATGATTCCACCCAAATCTCACGTCAGACAATAGTCGTCGCATTCATCACCAAGCGAAACACTATCTCGTACTGAACAATAATCTATATCATTGTGGTGTTGATATTGTTATTCTGCATTGTCTCACTCTTAACGAGGAAGAACACATTTTAAATGACTCCCACGCTAGGGCATGCAATAGTCATCTTTATGGCATAGCTATTGCCCAGAAAATATTGCGTGCATGATACTACTGGCCCACTTTGTTTAAAGACTACATCATAGTGGTTCAGAAGTGCCATCTTTGTCAGATTTTCATGAAGAAAATGCACGCCCATCCTGCCCCTTTTCATCTAGTTATCTCCATTGTTCATTTCACTAAATGGTGAATAGAATTATTCACATGCAATCCCACTTCTGCTGATGGACACAAATACATCATAGTTGCGACCGACTAGTTCAAAAAATGGGTTGAAGCCATTCCCACTTTTATGGCCGATGGAGAAACCACCTCTCTTTTCCTGTTCAATTAGGTCATATGCAATTTTGGTGTACCCCTCTCAATTGTCACAAACCATGGTTCACACTTTTAGAACCAAATGATGATGGAGTTAACTTCCATGCTAGGTTTTTGAGAAGATCATACTTCGTCCTACTATCCGTAAGCTAACGTTCAAGTCAAAGATGTAAATGGCATCCTCAAGACCATGATTCGTTGGTTAGTTGGAAACCATAGAACCACATGGCATCAGAAACTATACTCCATGTTATGGGCATACTGAATGTCAGTGAAAACGACTACAGGCTTCACGCCATTCCAACTAGCATTTGGTCTGGAAGAAGTCCTTCCAATCAAGTGTGAGATTCCATCACTCAAGCTAGCTGTTGAGCTCCTACCCAACACCACTGTCAAAGAAGAATGCTTGATATCGCTCAATTAGTTGGACGAAACTCATTGAGATGCCACATTGGCACTCAAAGCTCAAAATCGCCAAGTAAAAGCTCAATACGACAATTTTTTCAAGCCTCGTTCTTTCCAAGAAGGTGACCTCGTTCTACTCTACGATCAAAGACATGACCTTTTGGGGGCAGGAACACTTCAGCCATTATGGCTTGGTCCTTACGTCATCACAAAATTCCTTTCAAAAGGATCTTATGAACTTCAAGAATGTAATGGGATTCCACTCGTTGAGCCCCGCAACGGGCTCTATATAAAAAAGTATTTTTCCTAGTCTTCCACTACGAATATTCTTTGTAATTTTATCTATATAAGTTTTGTCTTATTTTTTGGTGTGTCTGGATATTTTTGGATTTGAGTTTTTTTTCTCATGAAAAATATCTTCTTTTGCATAGATTTCTTCATCCTTACCATACGTTGGATATGCAGATGGTGCCAGTAGTCACACACGACACATTGCATTAGCGGCTTGGGTTCTCTGTACACCTAAGTCATAACTACTTGGTTCCAGGGGAATATTCCTTGGAAATTCCACCAACAATATTGCTGAGTACATGTTGGTGATACAACTCCTCATGGAAGCTACATCTCGTGGCATCTCCAATCTGGTGGTCAAGTTAGATTCCCAACTATTCGTTATGCATTTGAACAATTTTTATCATGTTCGTCATCCAGTCTTATTACATTATTACTTAAGGGTACAAATTTTAGATTTTCAATTTCAAATCATCACTTTTGAGCACATTCCTAGAGAATCTAATACATTATCTGATTCATTGGTGAATTATGTGTTAGATTGGAATTTGTCACATTTATTATAGAAAGATTCGTGCATGAGTATATATTTTTCCATCATAAAAAATACATAAAAATTAAAAAAACAAGATCAAAATCGCTAAAATATGTATATATATATATATATATATATATACACACGTCATGTCCAACATGTTACATCAAAAAACCTTCAAAACTCTGGGTGTTTTACAAAAATCGTTCGCTAAGCCTTGCTCTAACATCTATACATCTATCCACTCAATCCTCCTAAGCCCGCTCTGTCATGGTAGTGCGTATAATTGCTTCGCTTAACATCATAAGAGGCACCAAGAACCTCTCTGGCACACCCGCTGTGTGTCACTACAGGTGAACTATGATCTCCCTCATGGGAAGAGGCGGGATGCCCATGCTCAATCCTTCGAGGTTCCTTGCAACCTCATGCAAGCTGCGTGCATCATTAACCTCTACGGTGGCTGTCACAACCTCTGCTACTGCTCCAGCCCCATGTAGCTGTATTCCTCAGTGCGCATAGCGAGGGGCTCTGGCTGGATGGAAAGGTGCCACATTTGTGTCAAGCAATAAGCTTCATGTCAAAATATTTTCACCCACTAAAAAAAAGTTGCATAAACATTCAAAAGATAAAAAATACTTAGACACTGATCATTTTCCTTCTTACCATCTGGACCCCACTGAGTGCCTGGTGGTAGTATCAACTCTGAATCTCCTGTGTAGTTCATCCATGCATAGGTATAATCTTTGATCATTAGGATCTAGCCATCTAGCCCCTCGAGGAATGCATCATCGAAACAATGATGGATTGGACCCTCTCCAGTCTGCAGCATCAAAGAACACCAACGGCCCTGTCTTGGCTCTCGTGGTCCCATTGCATCTGTGATCATCCTGAGCCTCATTGCGAGAACCCACTCTAGTATGAAGGACACTATCAGTGTACCAAACCCACACTCTCATTGGGATCAGGTCTTACATGTTGTCAGTTCTTCTCGAACCCAGCAGACAACACCTTCACACTAGTAAAAAATCTATGGCTGCATGCAATCCAACGCCAATAATACCTAGGCCTTGGTGGCCACGTGCTGAATCTTGGCTCCTACCAAGCGAACTATCATCTAAAAGAGAGAACTCATCGGTCTCAAGACCACTCATACTATAGGAACCTGATTGCTTATCGACGCAATATTTTGGATGCAGTGAGCTTGGATCAAATCCACAGTAGTGTGGGGATTAGCCCTGGAACCTGTCAAATTGGGCCTTGGTCCTCTGCAAGACAGGTTAGTCAAAAAGCATATGTCATCTTTCTCAATCGACAGTTCATGACCCTTGATGTGAAAGACATGTTGCTGATCATCCCACTGCTGAATTATCAACCTCAAAAGGTTTTCCTATCCCCTCATCATCTCTAAACGAGCATACTTTAGTAACCGCATCTGTGGAGAACAAGTAAAGTAGCAACAAGAGTCACCATTTCACGCTCTTCCCATTCATGCCCTATTTCTTTCCAAATATTCATGGTAACAACTTCACACCTACACAAAGAAAGTTTCCAATTGATCATTTTTAGGCAGAAACACTTCAGGATTAGGAAAACCAAGTTTAAAAAATGTTTGTGCCAGCCAATGTGGGACCTAGTGAAAATCAAAGCATGTTAACGCACTGTCCCTTAATGGGCAGTGCATTTAACATGACCCTGACACTAGGCACCCGCGTTAGCCACTTAAAATTTTTAGGGCCTACTAAAAATCAAATTTTTAGCCAGTAAAAACAACTAAAATGACAATGGAAAGCTAGATTAAGGAAATAAAAAAACCATTGCTTAGATCATCCACAATCGACATAAGAAGTTTCACCTCTTTTTCGCTCCAGAGCTCTTTCACAAGCATCCAAAACAGTGAAAATGAATGTTTATTGCCTTCTTATAGACATTATGGAGGTATGACTCATTCATCTAGTGTGTTAAAATGTGTAAATTTCTGTTATTTTTTGTTGCAACTATTGATTTTTTAAAGTCACCGATGCTCTGATGAGTTGTTAGTGTTCATGTGTAGATTTGACAATATTCGACTCGGAATGAGATTTATTTTTAGGGACTTTTTCTGGCTCGCAAAACTAAAAAAACATCAATTTTACTTTTTCGGGCTTGTTAAAATACCACGGTGAAGAAATATGAGCCATTCTTTTCTATCTTTTTCTAGCTCAATAAAAAATCGAAAAAGTAAATGAGTTTTTTTCTGTTGGAATTGTTAAATTTTCACGAAGAGGATCGATTTTTTCTTCATCTTACTCATTAAAAATTCACAGAGAATATTGTATTTACTCCCTCTCCTCGTACTCATAAAAAAATGAGGCAGACGTCCAATGAACATAGGTTTATCACTTTATCCAGATTCAATGGACTAACTTACTAAAAATAAACTGTGTCGAGCTTACTATTCTCCCTTCGTCGCACCTGGTTATCAAACATGACAAAGGTACCCCCCTGGAGTTCTCTTTTATGATGTTTTTCAGGCTCCCTAAATATGAAAATATCACCGTGTTTACCTGTCTGGACTAGTTAAACTTAATTATATGGGAAAATTTTTGGACAAATTGGATACTTATTCTATTATACTTTGAAGGTCGATTTGGCAGCACAAAATCTTGAACATGGCACTTCCCAAAAAATTCACTCGCAATTAGCCAAAACCTACCATCTATGATTTTATCCTTCGTATACCGATTCCCCTGCATTATTGAATCCTCATGCTCTTTGGTGTTCATAAGCCTAAGCGGCCTAGTACCCTGTTACTCTTCCTTCTATTGTTCAAGAGGACCTCGCTATCTACTGCTTCCTATATCAGCAAAGCCATCATATGCAAAAAATCATTTGTCTTCAACCATTTTTTCTTGATTATCTTCAAAACAGAATCATCTTTTCGTGTTTCGTGTTGACTGATATTGGACGCCTCAGTTCCTACCTTTCGAAAGATCTCTTCCTATTGAATTCAAGATCTTATCTAGGAAGTTGATCTAGAAGCACATTAGTACCCAGGGGCATGCAGACCTCAATGGTAGGTTACCTTGTGTTTGATTGAGGGTTCTCATTATTGGCTCCCATTTGAATGATTCTATGAGTGTTCAAAATCAACTCCTTTTATTCACACTCGCTAGATTGTACTGTGCATCTTGGGGGCCATCATCCTTATCGATGGCCACCCTCGCATCTGTTAAAAATTTTCATTATTTACTAGTAATCAGTTGATTTCCTGCATGTTCGACTACAAATCCTTCGTTCACATGTGCAGAAATATGCAGTTCAGTGAAGCAGTGACCAAGACCCTGGGTTGAGGCTTACATCATTTTAGTTGTGTTTCCTCTCCCAAGTTGCGATATTGTTTTCAGAGACAACTTATCAAATTGATCCTATCATGACACAAGCTTCCACATTGTGCTTAGCGGTGGACACACTAGTCATATCTCTTTTTAGAGAAATCATTTTGATACATCTACTGAGCATGGGAATGCCTGACTCAGGATAGATACTTATATTTCTGACATATGTTGTTGTTTCGGGTTTTCCTCAATCCTCCAACTCCTCTCGCTCTACTATATATATATTATAAATTATTTCAGCCATCGTCTTCACCTCTGACATCACACTTTAGGGGGCATCTATTACAAGACAATTGAACTCCTCATTAGCTCATAGGAGAAGGAAACATGGAAGGAAGAAAATGACTCAGACAAAGACCCATTTTTCCAAGGTAACGCACTCCAGAGAGAGCTAGGCCGAATTATAACACATCCCAGCCATTCAAAGGGAGTGTTAGTGCCTAGGTTAACACTCTGTCTTACCTAACGGGTAGCATTATCTATGTTTTCATGTGAAAAGGGAAAAATCCCACAGAAACTGACTGGCATTTCCTGTTTTTTCGGAGGAGTCAGTGCAAAAGCAACAACTTATGGTACAAACCTTTTATTAGATATTTCCAAACAAAAATGAACATATATAGAGGGAAAAAGAAAGGAAAGGTAAGGAAACATCAAGATCCTCCCCATTTCCTATAAATTAGAGGTTTGGGCTCCTGGTCAAAGGTTGAGGGTTTGATTGTGTGTAGAGAAGAATGTCATTGTTGAGTATGAGGCTTAAGGATTGGCAAGGTTCATTGAGAACTCTTAGCCCAAGTATCATCACACTCAGAGATAGAGGAAAGAGAGAGAGGAATTGGAAGACTGAAGAGGGCTTTCCATCTTGTGGAGAAATGCACTGTATAGAGATGGTAAGAGAACACAAATACTATGTTGGATAATCAGCAAATTAAAAAACATATTTCTTACCATGTACTGAGAGTGAACTGATAACAAGGTCCAAGAACGAGTCCTCCCTAGTGGTATGTAATATATCCATGGAAAGGAATGAACCATGTGCTGCATGCAAAGCATCCTCCTTATACTTGGGAGTCCAAGTAAAGAGGATTATATCATGGTAATAGATGTCTCCATCCACTACTCCATCACTCTCATATCCTACTTGTTCATCAAGTGCATCATATGTGAAGTGATCCTGGGAACACTCCACCAACAAACCTAAGCTCCCAAATGACAGCGTTGTTGGCCTTTGTGACAAGGCTCCTATCATCTCATAGCTTCATCCTTTAACATACCATATGCCAAAGTCATCAATCATAATTCTGCTATATATGGGAGATTCCTTCCAAAGTGGAAGTACCTCCTGATCCTCCAAGGTTAAGGAGTAGCCCCTTTGCACCATGATAGTGCCATCACCTACTCCTGCAACATTATGCAAAGTATGGAAGAAAATCAGTCCATACTCTCCTAAGAACATCCAAATCAACAACAACTCTTGTTGCCTCCCCACACTACCATCATATAAACCATGAAGCAACAACACGATGGTTGACATGAAAGATATCACATCACCCCATTACACCAAAACTCATTTCCTCCATATGATGCAAGTTCCATGCCAAGGTCCATCCACCAACCTACTCTTTGAAATAGAATGTGTCATATGATGACCAAACTCTTTCAGGAGTAACCAATGCAACCTTGCCTCCTACTGCCCTGTGTCATAGATCTGCAAGTGGCTTTCTAGCCTCTTGCTCATCAACATCACCCAACCAACCAATGGTGAGTGTCTATCATCATGCTCAAAATTGGTATTTCTCCAATGGAGAATACCACCCTCCCACATTATATTTCTATCTTTGCATTTCATGGGATGTTGAAATGTAATCTCTTGGAGATCTCCAAATGAAGACCACTCATCAATGACCAAGTTGACCCCATAAGGGTTCAAATAATTGGTAGGAAAAAAATTCTCATCAAAATGTAAAATGCTCATCAAGAAGTCCTTATCATAATAATGAAAGACGTCATCCCTCATAAGATTCCCTCCATCAATCATCTGCCTATCCTATGTTATGCATGTAAAAAGGTCATTTGAATGCTCCAATAATGGTTGGGCCCCCAACCCATCACTGCTACTCAATGAAATCACTGTTGATCTCTATAATGGTGCAACTGGTGTCTAATTAAGATCATTCCCAATGCTAAACACATAGTTTTTCATTGCATGGTTCAAGACAATACTCATCCCATCCTCCAAGATTCTACACTCCAACCCCAAGAGTTATGTGCAGCTCAATAATGATACACTAGGATGACTGTATATCTCCTTCTCGAAAAAATCAAGGCTTCTTAGTGCAGTGATAGTCTACTGCTCCAAATCAACAATGTACTTTGACCCTAGGTCATGAAATGGTACATTCCCACACTCCTCTATATGATGTTCTGAAGTAACATAAAATGGAAACATGTGCATACCTTGGTAAATCTTAGGAACATCTTGTACTGCTACAAGAGTTCCTCCTTCCATTGTGATAAATTCCCCAACTACTGATGATGATGGCTACTCTTCCATGGTTGCATCAGCTCTGGTACAAGTCTCCTCCTCCTCATGCATCTCTCGAATGGTGCATGGGATTCTATATGTCAAGAGATCAAGAATAGTTTGTAAAGATACAAGGGTTCTTTCTCCTAATGCAAGTGCTCCTGCAACAAGTGGTGGTGAAGGATTCTTCTCTTCTGATTTCTTCTTGTCAAACTTCTTGATCAACCTTTGAGTAAAATTTGCATATGAAGTCACTTTTTCATGACTCAAATGGTTGAACCACCAAATTTTTTCTTTACCCTCAGGGTGCAGCGCTGCAATCTCAACAGCTTATTTCTCTACTACTGGATGTAGCAGGAAAAATTCATCCAACTTCATTCCCCAAACCCTTGTTTTGCATGTGGATGACCCATCAAAGGTAGACAATAGAAATCTATTTCCCTCATTTCTTCTATTGCTACAAGGTATCCTTTCTTCTTTGAGCTGAATGAACTGTGGGAGAGTTAGATTCTCCTTGAAAGCTAAAGGTTGAGACTTATATTATGCAAGATACTCAATTAGAATCTCATGATCTAAGTGTTCTCCATTTCCATGCCTCTTTTCCTCAAAATAAAAGGGCATATCATGTTTCTTTGGAGATCTATGCAATACCAGATCTTCTTTTTGCTGATAGGAAGTACATGGACCTTCCTCATCTTGAAACCCTAATGTGGTTTCACTTATTTTCTCCATTTTTCTTTGCTTGACCCCCTTGGTGAGGTCCCTTATAGATCAAAAAATAGAAGTGATAAAACTCATTCTTTCTATAATTCTGATCTCTTTCTCCTCTTTCTTAATCTTCTAATAGCATAATGGCTGAGATCCATAGGCTGATCCAAGATTATGCTCTGATACCACTGTAATATTCCCAAATGGGGAAGAAACAATATATGAACACAATAATGGAAATAACAATGAATATATCAACACACCATGATATGAGAAAAAATTACAACCATCTTATTAAACATATCAGCAAATAATAGGCACAATATCTTTAGGATCTAGTCACTCAAGCAATACAAAACAAGCCTCCACAAGAAAATATGTCAATACATGAGAAATAGTTTCCATACAAATTCCCTGAGCTATGAAAACACAGTTTTAGGGAATAAACTGCTGCATAAATACAGATCAATTTAGATCTACTATTATATATCTCAAATGATGCTAGGAGTGAAGATCTAGCCTCCTAGACACATTTCCAAGAGAACCTGGGAAGGGTTTCTGGAAATACACCCAAATACAAATGGCGGTCTACAGCCCTAGGTATGAAGCATCACTGCAACTGAAGCTTCTGAAATAGAAGGCTGAAATAATATGGATCTGATGTAGATATCCTCCAAAGGTATCCTACAATGAAAGGTTGAACCGTTCACCTAACAAAAAACACTCTAAAAGAGCCAATACATTCTCCTCTGAAGCTGCCCTCCATAATAATGAGATTCTTGACTGAAACTACGTTGTAAATGATGGTAATAGGTTGGCCTAGTGCCAAAGATCTGAAATGTGCTCAAGAACCATCCTTGTTGATCTCCCAAGAGAAATAATCCTTCATCCTATGAAAAAATAGCTTAGAAAGTGGGTTTCTCAACCCTCCACTGCAATACCCTACAACACAACACAAATATGAATAGAAACTGCGTTGTAGTTGAGAACTGAAGCTTCACCAAAATTTCAGATGTGTGGAAATTATAGATCAATACTCTCCCAAGAGGCCTCTCAAGGAAAGAGGTGGGATTCTTGACTGGGAACACCTTGTGCTAAACAACACAAGCAATCTTAGCTAAACAGCTGAAGAGAGCACAAGTCTAAACAGACATATCAAAATAATAATCATAACCTCCCCTCATATGGCTGCCATGCTCTTCCTTATAAACAATGTGCGCCTTCTCACCTTGGGTCCCACTCATTAGGGTTTCCATCATCATGCAATCAATGTCCCTCCAAAACTACGATGTCCCACCATTAATGCCACTCCTCCATAACAACGTTGTTTGATTTGGTCAAATTTGACCTATTCAACATGCTCCAACCCATTTTCACACATAAGGATCTTCAATCCAACTTTTATATGACCTCGATTCACACTAGGAGTGTCTTTTATTCCTACTAAGGACATTTATGGGTCTCCATACCCTCTTATTCCTCTATCTAAGAGAAAAAAAAAAAATTTAATATTCCAATTAGCTGTATGCTAATTTATGAATATTACAAAGTGATACCATTGTGAAGATTACAAGTGTGATTTGTTTGATTACAAGATCTAGATTTGGAGCCGGTGAGGAAGGACTTCTGCCATGCTTCTTTGCGCTCTCCATAGGATCTACTGTCCACAAAGAGGTAATCTTTCAATATCTCTCTTTGTCAATTATACATTAGTATGAACATGTGTGAAATGTCTTTGTAACTTTACACCTAATATGAGAGTCTGCCTCGGGCACTGGAAAACACTAAGAGGGATATTTGTTAACTACCACCCAATATTTCTACCCTTTAGCAATGCTAACATTGACCATATAAGATTTTTGGTCGACTTTGAGCATCTTAGATACATGAAACTTATACGGATCCTTCTTTACAAGTTTAGTTAAAGGAATGGAAAATTTCAACTTTGAAATTTCATTCTCTAAACTAAACTAATTGGGAAAATTTTCTACCTATTTAGAAGTGAGATCCTTCCTTTTGGACTGTTCTCTGGTGGGAATATCCTTTCTCTGCCTGTATTTTGTGTTTCCTTATCTTTCTTCGAATTTCTATTTGATGCCTCATTGTTCTTTTTCTGATTAGTAGCAGCAGGCTCCTTGTCTTTTTGTTTATTTGTATAGGTAGGTCTTTGGGGCTAAGTATCCTTTGGAGAATTTGGCCTCTTCTGATTTGAAGTGATAGGCATGTTTATGTTCCTCAAAGTATATTTACTTTGCACAGAGCTAAGGGAATGTTTGAAACCTCTCTGATAATATTCCATCCCTGCTGCTATCATATCGTCATTTGAAGGAAAAAATTTCTGACATCATATTGATCAGCCTCAAGTTATTGAGTGTATTCTTCATCTTTGGTTAAGAAAATAGGTTTCCCATCATTATAGAAAAGATGATTCTCTTCAAGAATATCTCCTTCTTCCTCAAATGCCTAAGCATAGTTTTGCTGAAGTGGTGTTCTAATTTTCTAATGTGCATTCTGATCCTGACCTCTCTCCTCTCTTTGCTTGATTTTGAGCTAAGGTTGTTGTTTTCTTTGTCCTCAAAAATTGGGATTCAAGATTTTATTTTCTACTTTCCTATTTGATACTGTCATCCTATCCATCATCTTCTCCATATTTTAATCAAAGAGTCCATCTCACCATATAAAAAAGTAGATGGATCCTCTTTAACTATTACCCTTCTTTATATATTAATTTTTTATTTCTTAATCATCAAATTTTCCTCCACACTCACTTCATTTCTCTGCATGTCTTTGAGAGTTGTAGGAATTATTTCCCTCAACTGATAAGCCATGTTAGGATCGAAGGCATCTAGATAATGTAGCAAAGCCAAGCTAGGAGGAGGCTTGATGTCATTCAAAATTGAATTGTAGATCTTGTTGAATCAAGTAGTGAGATATTTCATAGACTCATTGGGATTCCTTCTCAAAGCATCATATTAAGAAAGAATCTGAAGTGGATTCTTATTTTCTTCCCATTTTTCTAAAAAAAAATCAGTCAACTACTAAGGAATTTCAACTGAATTTGGAGTTGGATTACGAAACCATGTCTTCACATCACCTAAAAAACTTTGGGCAACTACCTTTGTCTTTTCATCATAATTTTCAATCTATTCAAGATCAATGAAATCATTGGCCTTCACCATATTTTTCAGGGTTGTAACCTCTTTTGTCCCATAAAATAGAGGGAGCCTTTGACCATATCCTTGAGGTAAAGTAGTGAGTTGGGAAGGTAAGATTAAAGGGCCCAATCTCACCATGAATAATGCGAAGGTTGTGCAGGGGTGATAATAGGAGGTGTTTTCAGAGGAAGTTATAAATAAGGTGTGGAAGATGTTGCAGTGACAGAATGATATGATGAAGGTAAGGATGTAGTAGAAAACAAATTTTCTTGCTGATACTGGATATACGATTTCTCGGAGGTGTATTGCAAGTTATTGGCCAAATTTCGAAGCTTGTGGAATTGGGACCAAACCTTCCTATCAGTTTTAGATGTAGACTCTAATGATGGTGGAATCAATTCAAGTTTCATAAGATCATGTATTATTTGTAAAAGTGAAGTTTCAGATTTAGTTCTGAACAATGAAAGCTCAAAATTGATGTCGAAAGGTAAATCTTGTAGACTAGTCAGATCTACAGGAATTGAAATATATCTTATCAGTGATGGTGCGCTTGAGTCAACTTGTTGGAGTTATGATATTTGTTTCTTCAGAATCCTTTCTGGGTCTTCAATTGGATATGGTGGATTAGGATCTGGGTTTTATCGTGAAAACTTATTAGGAGCCAGTTCTAAAAACTGCATTTTGACTCTGCAAATGTGAGTTAGCCTTCTTGAAAACTAAGTCCTTTCACCCATAGGCTTAGATATTAATTAATTTTTTGTGAAATCTCAGGGAATATATAATCTTTCATTCCCTAGCGATGAAGCCAAATTTTTTATCCTCCACAGTGTCCCAAGGATGAGAATGGAAACCGACAGAGGTAACCTCGAACCACTTAGGATTTGGTAGCTAGTGCTACCAAATCACAGAGGGCTCTCTATATGATCTTATAGTAAAAAAGGTGACTAAAGAGAGTAAAATATATTAGGCTAGGTCTGAGATCTAGGGTTTTGAAATTTAGGTTTTTTGCTGGATCAGGAGGAGAGGTCAAGAAAACTAGGTCAGATCTAAAAGATTTCAGTTGCAGGGATATAAAGGGGCATGGCAGGTATGTTCAGTGAAACTTTGGGGTTTTCAATTGTAGTGTAGGGTGGAAAATAAAAGGTTCAAACTGAGCATGAAAATCATGAGTTCATTTATCAGAAGATGAATAACATAAACATGAAATTCCTACCAAAACAAGGCATAAACTTAAATAATTATGTTTAACATCTTATTGGAAGATAATTGAAAGAAAATATATGGAAAGGATAAGAGATAATCATTCATAAAAGTAAATTACATAAGAAAAACACTTCCACAAAGTCATACCACATGAATCCCTATATAATAGCTGCAACTAGCCTTGTATTTCTGCAAAAGTAAACTGTACATAAAGCTCCAACCCTTCTACTCTCTTATGTCCAACCTTTAATTTGACTGAAAAATAGATACATATAGACCAAAAACATATTCCCCTCTCTCAGGGGTTGAATCCCTCTTGATAGGAACAATTCACACGAATTTCTCTAACCAAACCTAAGAGTAGGGAGGTTAAAACAAGCTCTCCTTTTATCCTTTGACTGACCTATCCATCATTAATGACCTCAATAATTACATCAAATTTAAATTAAAAATATTAATTAAATTCATTTATATCATGTCAACCCAAAAGAAGATAATTTTCATCACAAGAAACCAAGTTTGACTGAAAAAATGTGAAAATTTAACCTCTGGGGAAAAGCGCAACACATTTAGGGAAAAGTGTAGTGCCAAATGGGAAAAGTGCAGTGCCAACTTGCAGGGTAATTTTAAGTTCCTTCCTATGCTCCCAATGTTGATATGAAGGTTCCATTTGAAAGCTTAGGATGTCTAGTTCTCCATAGAGTCCTTAAGCAAGAAAAATGGCCCCTCCAAGGCTAAGCAAAATGGATTCTCCCAAGGTTACTCTAAAAGCACAATGCGAAGGTGAAAATAGTGGAAAAAAGTGTGTTTTAAGCCTATTTTTTGCATTTTTCTTCCACCCAAAAGGCTTAAATGGCACAAAAAATATATATGACATATGAAGGTCATAAGCTATCCATTCATGTAAAAAAATTTTGATTTGGAGCTCAGGATATTGTGGCCCCTTATTTATTTAACGCTTTTGGGTGACTTTGTTTTCTATTTTAGCCAAAAGTCACCAAAAAATTTCAAAATTTTCAAAATATCTTAAAATAATGAATTGGAATAAGAAAAAGTGAGGCTGAATGCATGAATCCATCCCAAGACAATTTGACATGTGTGAGTTTATGGAAAATAGTGATTTTCACCAAGCCATGATGGAAAAATATTTCTTGATGATCTTTCCCTTTTCTATGTACTTTTTCTGCCATTTTGACCAAGCTTCTGTAGAGGTAGTGTGGTAGGTAAAGAGCATAAACACCTGTGAAATGCATAAATAGTCTAACATGGTACTAATATATCCTTGAAAACCTACCGTCACATGTAAAATACTTCATGATCATCTTCATGAGAGAGGCGTACTTATCAAGAAAGAGTCTAAAAGGAAAAATATTCTTTGGAGTAGTTTTGTATGGAGGCTTCAAAAACATATTATAATTTTCAATATCTAGGTCTCTCCTTTTGAACTATAGCTCTCCATGGTTTTGGATCCCAGTGGCTATAGAAATAGCCCATGCTAAAATAGTAAAAACAACCCTTGTAATGGTTACCTTATCACTCCTTAGACTGGTAGCAAAGGTGTTTTTCAATTTATCACTGAAACCTAATTCTTCAACCTTCTCATAGAAAACAAGACTAACTGCATCTTGGAATGGTTTCTTGAGAAATGGTGAAGCCATGATATCTTGTACTCTGGTGGGTTCATATCTAATGATATTACCTCCCTTATGCTTCCTCTGTTTTGTGGTCTTTGAATCCATGTGAAACCCTATCTCACTTATGAAGGGGAATTAGGGTTTAACTTAGGAAAAAAGGGGGATTTGGGGCAATTTTAGGAATGGAGGGAGATGAAGGGGTTTGAGGGTGTCTAAATTCTTGGAAAATTTTGGGGGGTAGGGATATATGTTAGGGATTGTAGGGAGGTGAAATCTTTGGAAATGAGTGAGGGGAAGGGGTATAAAAATTCAAAACACTCCTATGAAATTGTAGTGTAGGCTAGGTTTTTGTAGGGAAATGAAGATAATGAGGGAAAGGGATGAGGGGAAGTGTCAAGGAAGGTATATGGAAGGTGGGGGAGGGTGTTTGAGCATGAATTTTAGGGTTTTTCTCAGCAAATGGACCAAAGACACTATGAGACCAAAAACGCATCAAACCATAGGAGAGGGTAATTTTTTGAACTTTCAAGCATGAAATCAAGCTAAAGAGAGGTAGATGAGGGATAAATATAACGAACTTACTTGTTTTTGATGAGATGGAACCTGTAGTTGAAGAATAAACTGTTGGAGAATAAATATTGTGCTTCCTAGAGAAAAAAACAACAACCTAGAGAAAAATGCAACAATTTGGAGAAAAGTGCAGTGCAATAAGAAAACTCAGCTTTTCGAGGTGCAATTTGGTTACCCTTAGGGATAGGATTAAATTAAATGGTGGAGAGATTTCTTATGAGAGAGAAATGCGCAAATGATATTCTTGGTTGGTCATTTTCATGGCTGGAGGTTGATTTTTCTCTTCGGTGGTGATGTGGCCCCACCTTGGCTTTTCAAAAATTGACTTGATTGCTGCTTGTGTACTACAGCTTTCAAACCTTATTACACATATTTACATCTTAATAAAGATCAAAATTATTTTTAGTGATCATTATAGAACACTTTTCCCTATTACTAATCCCTCTAATGGTGACTTTAATGATGACATGACCTATTTACAAGACTTTTGATAATATAACCTAATGATGACAGTATATGGAAAAATAAGCAGAAATATGACCAAGTTGACCAAGAAACTCTTTCAAAGTATAATTACCTAACCATTATGATGTTTATTGACCATGAATATGAAAGGAGTAGTAATGACCTAGCTATACTAACCAATGATCATATTTTTTTAAACCTATTTGAAACTATAAAAAATAGACCTAGGACCCTATCAACCATATGAAAGAGCATAATTTGATCACTAGTGACTAATAGGATTGAAAAACACTAACACAAACCATCCATATAAGCTTCCATTTCATTTTTGGTTGATCTTTGAGAGAGCGAAATTTGTTGCAATTGCTTGTGTAATTTTGATATATCATGCTTCATTTCTTCCTCTTATTCATGTGTTATCGTAGATATTTGTGGTTTCTTCTTGGAGTATCCAATTTTTCCGAGGCATATTGGAACCAAATAATGATATATATGTTTTAATGTGCCCTTTGAATTACTTCAGACTAATTTTTCAAAAAAAACTTATATGAATTTTAAAAAAATAATAAGAGGAAATTTCAGCCTAAAAGTGGCCTCCTAAGGAAAAATAATAAAATAATAGGTAAAATAATAAAATAAGATTTATGAATTTTGGAGGGAAAATAAGTAAACTTTTTTTTTTAATTGTATTTTTGACTTATCTTCTTATAGCTTTACTCAAATTTCAAGTGTAGACACTCGTTTGATGTAGAATTTAATTTCACATCCAACGAGTGTTTACACTTGAAATTTGAGTAAAGATATAAGGAGATAAGCCAAAAATACAATTAAAAAAATTTATTTTTCTTATTTCCCCTTCAAATTATTTACATGTATCTCTTTTTGAATTTAAAGGATTTTGTTTAGTTTACATATTATGAGATGAAAATTACGTGAAAATTTCATGGGCACTTTTAAGCTAAAATATCCTCTAATGACACCTTTTTCTTCTTGCTTTTTAGAGCCTGATATTGAAACTGTTGTATCTCCGAAATTTCAGCTTCCCAAGGTCTGAAATTTTTTCACTGGATTATTCAATAAAAATTTATGCCAAATCGCCCACAATGAATTTATTATGGATTGTTTCAGTAGAGAAAAATTGTATGGGTTTCCACATGTCATTGTTTTAGCCTTCAACCTTGAAATTGGTACATGAAAAACTACAATCTGTGCAATTTAATTCACTTTTTACAGAATTCAATTCTAATTCCTGAAATGAAAGTTATGATGATTTTCCCTAGGTCACATGTTTGAGACTGAATTCTAGAGCATGCATAAACCCTAACTTCTTCGTATCATATCTCATTAAATATAGTGGACCAAGATCAAAATTTTCTACACGAAGTTCAAAAATGTTTCTTATCCACGTGGTTAAAATTTTAGCTTCTTAGGCTTCATAGAAAATAGTTTAAAGAGAAAATTCCAAGATGACTTATTTGAAGCAGTGAAACCCTAGAATCAAAATCTATAATAGCAAATGTTATGTAACCAACTCACAAAACAGAAGAAAAGATAAATCAACGAATTAAAAATTATCCTCTTCGAGGGGGAAATCTCCTTTAAATTACATAAATGAACAATTGTTAGATGATTTAAATGAAAAGACCTCCTTGGTACATATAAGAGTTTAAGGGGTCACTATATAATCAGAGCCTACAAAACAATAATAATGTAAGGGCAGAACAATAACATTATTGGGCTTCTATAAGACACAAAAATAACAATATTATGGGCACAACAATAACAATAGGGGGCTATAATAACAATAACAATAAGGGGGATACATTAATATTATAGGGACCTAAAATATATCTTGTGTTAATTTTTGTTTTATGAGTTTCATTTTATTGTTTCATATTTTTTGCATAATAATAATTTACATGCATATAGAATAAACAACAATTTACATGTCTAGAAATCTAAGGAGAAACAAACACTCATAGTCTAGATTTTAGATTTTAAACATAGTTTTATTAGATCTATTGTGATGAACTATCTAGTGGAATATCCATGGTAGTTTATAGATCATATTAGTATTAGAGAAAGTTTATTTGGTTATAGTGTGGGGATTTTCAAGGGACCTAAATCAGTTAAGCCAAAATTCAAAAACCTTATTCATGGCTGACAAATCTGTGAATAACCCTCATGATCCTGCAGAGGAGAGTTTTTGGTGAGAAGAAGAAAAAATTGTAGATATAAACATAATTTGAGCTTCCTCATGGTGGCCCTAACTAATAATTTCACGTTATTCTAAGAAAAAATAGGTTCCAACATATAGGTTCAAGAAATTGAGAAGAAATAGAGAAGAAGCTACAGAAAGAACCCAAAAAGGATCAACCCAATTCGAGTGTCATGAACCACTCATAATCCTTATTCAAAATGGAAGCAAAGGTTAAAATCAAGCCATATCAAGGTGATACCAACACTTTGAAGCTAAATCAATGGTTGCAACAATTATAATTTTATTTTAGTCTTCATCATATAGAGGAAGAACATAATATTTAATTTGCTTAGCTAAAATTAGAGGACGGTGCCATAACTTGGTGGGAAATCCACACACATACTTTAAGGTTGGAGGGCTATCCTCCAATGACTAAGTGGGAGGATTTCAAGACCCTCATAAGGTCACAATTTTACCCTATTGAGTACCTAAAGGAGAAATGTATTTGGTGGCATTACTTCAAGCAGAAGCAAGGGTAAAATGAACATGAGTACACCACATAGTTTATAAACATGGGCTTAAAGTTGGGTATCTCACCAAAGCGTTGAAAATCCACATAGATTCAAACTGATAATTGTGATATGCTAAAAATATATACTTGAATCTACTCTACCAATTGCAGAAACCAATTTCGATCACGATATCACAAAACATATAAGAGAAATAATTTTAATCACACATTACACAAAGATCTCATGGGGAAAGCCTCAGCTAAAAAACCCATTATCTGTATATTGCATAATTCAGAAAATATGAGAATATTACAATAATTTTCTCCAAACAAAGAAACCTTTGCTCTATCTCTATTTGTCTCACTTTTTTCTAGACAAGCCTTGGCCAATACTTAACCAATTTTTTCCCTCTAGGATCCCTATTTTCTTGCGATATTTCCTTGGGTAATTATCCCCTATTAATTAGGGAAATTCCAAATATGAATTGTGAAATAATTATAGGGCCTTCCTCTAACTGCATGCACCACCTGTACAGTTTGGATGATTATACAACTGATATTAGACTTTCCTTAAACTCCAATCTCAATTGTGTCTTTCTCAGAACTTACATGCATGAGTTATTTATGAGTGAATCCTTAGTTATCTAATTCATGACTAGATGTGGTTCAAGTCCAAGTTCCACTCTTTGACCTCTCAATAGTTCCTCCATCAGTTAGAACTAGTTAAAATGATTTTACCTCAGATAAACTGAGTTAATTAATTACAACTCAAAATAAACTCAATTAGGGATCCTATTTTGTAGGAGACACTCTACATGACTCAAATTAGACCCTGAACTCAAATTAACTAAACCAATTAAGTCATACTAACTTAGTTAACTCATACAAGTTGTCTTGTGATATGGAATTGTAATTGTATTCTAATCTAGTTCAAGGGAAAATTAAATTAGAATATTTATTGGTACTATTTTCAGCACTCCCTCTCAGCAAGAAAGGGATTATCTGATACCCCAATTCTACCTCTATGTAACTCAAACTTACGTCTTGATAGTTCCTGCATCAAGATGTCTGCATCATGTTCCTCTGTAGGCAATTGGATGCTATGTTTTATGATATTTCTTTTGCATGAGGAAAACAACTAATGTATGTTCAGAGGCAAAGGAAAAGATGATGAAATCAAGTGTATACTCTACGCTAATAAGAATAGAAGAATAAGACGATGCAAACTTGATTTGATTAAATATTTTTCTTGCCTCATCAGACCATTTCACCTTGTTGCTTTTCTTTAACATATTGGTGATTTCTCTTAAATGTTCAGTATGGTTTGGAATAAATCTCCTTAAGAAATTGATCTTACCATTGAATTATTGAATTTCCTTCTTACTCCTAGGATAGTCCAAATTCTGAGTTGCCTCAATTTTTGAAGGATCTATTTGGATGCCATCTTTGAATATGATATGACCGAGCAATTTCCCCTCCTCCATAACAAACATAATTTTCTTTGGATTCAACGATATTTCATTTTTTTTGCATCTTTAGAAGACTGTCTTTAAGTGCTGCAAGTGTTCTTCATCAATCTTCGAAAAAATTGTTACGCCATCAAGATAAATTCCCAAAAAAACATATTTCTCATTGCAAAATGTGATATCCATCGCTTGTTGAAAGGTTGCTTCTGCATTATTCAATTGAAAGGGAATTTTAGCATACATAAAAGTAGCCCAAGATGTCATGAAGGCTGTATTTTCTTGTTCATATGAATGAATCAAAATTTGATTGTACCCAGAATACTATCTAATAATGAAATCTTGGAAGAACCAACTACCCTTTGTAGGATATGATCCATATTTCGAAGTGGATAGTTTTCCTTCAATGACACTTTATTCAAATTACAGAAATCAATACACAAGAAAATTTCACCTGTCTTCTTTCTTACCTATACCAAATTTGACTTCTAATTTGAGAAAAAGAGGGACAATAATGCCAATAGGATACAATCTGTTCAATTCATTTTCAATGGAGGGCAACAATTTCAGATTTATCCTTCTAATCTTCTGATGCAAAGGATTCTTATCAGGTTTTATGGGAATGGTATGTTGAATTATACTCTTGTCGTACAACTTTAAATCATTACATTCCCATGAAAAAAGATTAACAAATTCATTCATGAGTGTTTCATATTTACCTTTTATTTTTAGACTCAAATATTTTGATATCTTAACCATTTTGGGCTTCTTAGGAGTGCCAATATTAATATCTTCTACTCCTACCTTAGTTGGTAGCATTGTTGGTTTCCATGCAACATCATCTTGATCAAAATGCTCATCCAAGGGTACTAGAACTATTGGAATTGAGTTATCTTTCAGCTTTCATACCTTCAATTATGTTGCATGCATTTCTTGATCATCTTCATAAAAATGATCATCAATTTGTGAGCTAACAAACTCTTCCTCCATATGCAAGAAATTGTTAATTTGTTTTTGATTCTCGAAGACTTTCCAATACCGAACATTGTCTTGAAGAGCAGGGTGATGTTTGACATTGATCTCATACTTCTTGCTTGGATAAACCAGAATCTTGAACATACTAGCTGAAGTGGCAAGGATATCAACAATGACATTAATGTTCCTTGGAATCAATGATAGAGTGTACTCAGTGAAGGTCTTAAGAATATATAATACCGCATTGTAGTATGCTCGCATTATAGGATTTTTGGTCTGGTATTCCCCTTTGACTTGCTTTATTACCAACTCAGAGTTGCTACATATAGAAATCTTCTTAGCACCTAATTTCTTGAGAATTTAAGATCAACTATCAAAGCCTCATATTTTGCCTCATTGTTAGAACAATAAAATGAAAATTTATAAGAACACATCTGGACATTAGGAGGAAGATGAGATGACTGATTCATGGGACCACTAATCCAAATTCCAATTCCAAATCCTTCCTTAACTAAATATCCATTAAAATCCATAGTCCATAACCCATTTTCTTCATTGGGAAGCTCAATTTTGGATGACTGATTTTGATTATCTATTTGAGAATGATCTGCTGTCCCAATAGACTCTATCTCCTTCACTGTTTTAGCTATATTTTTATTGATGTACTTGGCTACAAGCTGATTGGTTCTAGTTTTCGCTTTTCTTCACTTGAAATTTCTTGAACACAATCTGAAATCTCAGAAATTTATGCTCTTTCTTCCTTCAGATATTCTGACAATCATGAATAATCATCATTTCACAAAACAAATGATTCTAAATATGTATGAACATCATGAATTGGGTGATTATGGGGTTTTTCTTTGCTACTAATCATGTACTTCATCTTGTTCTCCCTGTATAATTTTTTGAGTTGCTCAAAAACTGGTATAGTAGCATAGGAAAAATCTAACTGCAAAGCACCTTTAAATTTGGCTCCCCATGATCGGGAAAGAAGAATTCCATATCTCGGAGGAATGTCAACTACAAAAATGTCAATAAGAATATTATTAGCTAGAATTTGATCTAAGGACACCACTAAATCTTTGATGAGACCAAGACACTTAACCCTTCCTGAATCAAAAGAGTAAAGGTCATGGTATGACCTGGTAATATCCAATCCTATTTTATCCATGATGGCCTTGCACGTGAGATTATGTGAGGTCCCAGAGTCTAGCATAGCATTATGGAGAATGAAGTCATGAATTATGAGACTGAGGTAAAAAGGTGGAACTTCACTGTCTTCTAAGTTACCATCCACAATAGGGCCAAACAAAAGCTCGGGGTGGTCATCACTAAATTTCACCATATGAGACATTTGGTCAACCTTAAGAATTTTTTCTACTTCAAACTTGTATTAGTCATTCTTGATTAATTCAGTAAATGAAATTGACACTTTAAGCTTTGAAATTTCATTCTCAAGACTGAATAAAGAAGAATTTTTTATACCTATTTAGATGGTAATTCCTTCATTTCAAGTTGTTCTTTAATTGATATCTCTTTTTTTTATCCTCTAGCTTGAATTTCTTTGTCTTTGTTTGGACCAATAGTGGAAGCTTCATTAATTTTTCCCTGATTTGTAATAGAAGGTCATTTTTCTTTATTCTGATTTGAAGTTATTGGCACATTCCTATTTCTTAAACCATATTTCCTTTGCACTTGGCTAAGGGAATTTTGGTAACCTATTTGATAATCCTCTGTTTGTACTGCCAAGAAAATGGGTTGTTGGTTTTCCTCAAAAATATGATTTTCATCCGAGTTTTTTTCTTCTTCATTAGGGCCCTCTATATAATTTGCTGAAAAGGAGCATGGACCTGCTACTGCACTTGTTGATCTTGACCTCTCTGCTCTCTTTATTTGATCCTGTATTGAGGTTGCTGCCGTTGGCATCTGAAATTGGGATTTCTGATTTGTTGTTATTCTTGTATATATGTGATGGTCATCTTGTCCATCATATTCTCCATTTTCTTAATCAAAGAATCAAGTTTACGCTCAAATTAACTGTATGGATCCTCATTTATTGTAACCCTCTTCTCTGATTTCATATTTGACTTTTTGACAAGTAGATTTGCCTTAACACTTACTGCATTTCTTTTCATGTATTCAAGGGTAGTAGGATTTATCTCCCTCAATTGGTAATCCATATTCGGATCAAAATTATCTGGATAATGAAGAATTTCTAGGCCAGGAGAAGGCTTAATGTTTTATGGGATAGAACCATATATCCTATTAAATATGGTTGTGAAATATTGCACATGTTCATTAGTATTTCCATTCAAAGTATCGTACTTGTCCAAAATTTGGAGATGGTTCTTTTTCTCTTCCCACTTTTCTAAGAATAGGTCTAATAACTATTTTGAATTGGCTAGAGAAATAGTTGTTAATGAAAGAAACCATTTCTTGACATCCGCTGAGAAACTTTGTGCTATTATGCACATCTTGGCATCATCATGATCAATTACTTCAATATCAATGAAATCAATTAATTTAATTATATGTTGTCAAGAAGTGACCTCTATTGTCTCATCAAACAAAGGCAATATTTGACCATAATTTTGAGGCAAAGTAGTACGTTGTGGTGGTAAAATCAAGGAGAAAATATTTCCATGACTTCTCTAGAAGGTTGTATGGAAATCATAACAGGAGGTTTTGAATGAGGAAATGGTTTCAGAGGAAGTGACGAATTGACAATGGAGGATGATGGAGCAACTGAATGAGGAGGTGTAACAGTAGGTATAACAACAAAAAAAGTCTCCTGTTGGTACTAGATATAAGCCTTTTTTGAGGTTATTTGGAATTGATCAACCAAGCTCTGAAGTTTGTAAAAATATGACTAGACCTTATTATCACTCTCAAAAGATGAAGACTCAGAAAATGGAAAATATGTTTTAACTTCAATAGGATAAAAAATTGCTTCTGAGAGGAAATATTCTGACTTAGACTTGAATATATATGACTCAAATTTGAGGTCAAAAGATAAATCTTCAGGAGCAACCAACCTTACAGTCAAAGAGGTAGATCTTACAAGTGGAGGAGTATCCTTTTTAACTTCTTGAGACTATGACCTGTGCTTTCTCAATAACCTCTCAGGGTCATTAAATATTGGTGAAGCATTAGGACTAGGATTGGATCTTGTATGCCTTTTTGGAGCTAGTTTTCATCTGATTCTGCACTTTGGCTCGAAATTCCTAAATCAACCTTCTTTTAGTGCTAGCACCTATCACCCACAAGTATGGCCTTCAAAAAACCATAAGAAATATTCCCAGGGAAGATTTGAAAGTCGTTCCCTGACAACGATGCTAATTTTTTTAGCTCCCTTTAGTTTCTCAAGGCTGAGAAAAGAAGCTAAAGGGGTAACCATAGACCAACTTTAGACTTGGTATCTAGCCCTACCAAGTCATAGAGGGATATATCAAGATGAGTCTCATAGCCAATGGAAATGACTGGAGAATATGAAGATTTAGGCTATTTATAAGCTCTATAAAGTTTGATTAGGTTTTTTTTATTTAAGTTTGTTGGATAAGAAGTAACAATTTAGGAACAAGGTCCAATATTTCACAAGGTGAGTTGCAGGCACATATGATGAGGCAAGATAAATAAGACTAGTGACACAATTAAAATTTCTAATTGTACCGTAGTGAGGAAAATGTCATATAGAAAGAGTAAAATTATCATACAAGTATGAATTCATTTACTTAGAATATAAAAACATTTACATGCAAATATCATATAAAACAGAGCATATTAAGTAATGTATTCTGCTTAAAATTTATAATATTACCACAAGAAGAACATAGATGGATGCCAGAATTTGTTAATAATCAGATGCATGAGGAAAAATGGAGAAAAAAAATTTCACTAACCATATCACAAGAATCTCATAACAACAACTGTAACTGCCTGTAAGTTACTTCGGCAAATAGTCAAGTACACTACTTCCAAAGAGTGATAACTTCACATATCCAACCCTGTCAATGACTTATGTCTGAGTACATATATAATATAAGAGAATATTCCACCTCTAGGGGTTGAAACATTATCCAAATAAACTAATTAATTCACCTAATGACTCATAGCCTAATTCTAGGGGAGTTAGAAACAACTTGCCCTTTTTTAGCTAACAAGTTGAGTTTTTGTCTCAAGTCATTAGAAATAAGATCCTTTAACAAATGTGACCATAAATAGGCTCATTAACCATAAAAAACTCATGAGATAGTTTTTACATCGATACTTTTGAATTTTTGACCTCAACATGTCAAGAAACATCCTCAAACTCAGAAATGCAACGAAAAATTACAGAAGCGCAACATGTGGCAGCAGAAGCACAGTGAACTTTGGCAAGGTGTTTGGATGAATTTGAGGGATCTTTGAACTTTGATGACAGATAGTACATGTAGCTTAGAATGTATAATACACATATGAAACTTAAAATCACCAAAACTACATATCTAAGAACCTAAAAACTGATTAGAACATAAATACTCTAGAAGCGTAGTGAGTGACTCAAAAAAGTGGCAGAAGGGTGAAAAATAGATGTTTTTTAACCTTTTTATGAAAATAAATGAACTCAAAAGCAACCCCAAGTATGTTTCTAGAATTTAATAACCAAAATACACCATCACATTGCTTTTCAATCCTCATTTGGAGCCTCTGGGAAAAAGTGCAGCAAGCACACACTGCATTTTGTGCACTAGTTTTTCCCGTGTGACAAAAAAACTAAAAAAATTTCAAAATTTGCCAAAATTTCTCTCCTTTTGAATCTTTTTGTCCTCGCTTAAAAATTTAAGGATGGATCATCCAATAGATTCATATTATATTTTTTCTTGAGATTTCTTAGGGCCTTCTTGAGCTTTTTCTTCATGTTCTTAACCCTAAGATTGCAAATTAAATCTATTGTGTAATAGTGCCTTCCCATGTGCCTCTACATGACAGTGTTTTTGTTTTCCTTCTTCAATAGCCTCTATAGGTGTTCATTTACTACCAAAAGCTAGAATTATTTGTCTTCTTCAACTTCAACAACTATGATGTCATTGATATCTTTGTGGGCTTGAGGAGGTGATGACTTTTTTTCAAGTTTTTCTCTTCTTGCTTCTGCTCTAGTTTAGGACTTCTTGGTTGTGCTTAAATGTCCTTCTCTTCTAATTTCTACACATATTTTATGGCTTTACCCTTGTATTTTTCTACCACAACATCTCCCTTGCTGGATGATGGATAGTTCCCTTGTGGTTTGCTTTGCAACAATAGATTTAGTTTGAGCTTCCTATTCTCTTGCTGCAAAAAAGACACCATGAAATTTTCCTTAGAAAGGTCATATTTGAGCTCTCTTATTTGTGCCTCTTTTTCTTTGAGTGTGTCTTCAACTGACTCATCCTCATGGTGTTTGGTAGGTGTTGTGTAAATAAATAACTCCCATTATTTTAAGAAATAGTTACCTTATAAAATGATGAGGACCCTTTGAATTTTTAGAGTTAAAGAAAATAAAACCCTTAAGAGTATTTATTTTGATATAAATATGGATAAAAAAGGGATGAAAACTCTAAAAAATTGGCTTTCTAAATACTTAAGCGGAAATAAATCACCTCATCACAAATCACAAAATCATTGCAAATCATATATAATTCTAAAATAATCAGTTGAAACATTTTTGCGATCCGATGTATATAATCAAAACATTTTTAAATGAAAAAGGCCATATTTTCAAGTAAATCCTATAAAGAATGTATATGGGACCTACTTCTGCCACGTAAGCTATCACATTTCACAAATCACATTTTTCCCCGATAGTCTTATTTTTTACCGCTTATATTCCCCAATGCGATAAATCATATCGCATCGCACTCCTATAAACCTTAACCATTCTTGTTACCGATTATATTTTATGATCACACATCACACATCGCACTCTTGTTAACTCATGCATGTTGCATACTACCAAATTTCTCCAATATGGCGATTGCGATGTCACAACCAGCATAAAAGCTAAGCTCATCAGTACTTAATGAAGATATTGCACATGAGCCATGATGTAACACAATAGGTCTAGTTTTAATTCAGAAATGATTATATAGGAATGATAAACCATATCAATTATCAATATCATAAATTAATTGTTTTCTCGCCCATACCTCCATAATCATTTTCCTACAACGAACATTCAATTCATATCCCATCAGCATGTGAAGTCTCATCCATTTGAAATGTTTCTATTACTATGGTATCTATATGTATTGTAAAACTAAAAGGTTCCCTCTTTCTGGTTAACATTTCTTACTTATTTATAGGAAAGTATGAGTAAGAAAAATTCTCTGGAAATGTCTAAGGCTCTCATAAAATCAAAGAAGCATATGGCTCTTGTCAACCCTATGCCTACTACATCTGAGAGAACAAAGATGTTGCCTCTATCTTGGCTTGATGGGTACTGACCCAAGTTCGGAGGTTAAGGTTTTCCAACAAACCCCTATACTACTGGCCCTTTCGGAAATGACCTACTTGGGCAAGCCAAGGTCTCACTCGAAGTAGTATGGGAGGGTGTTGGAACTAGGTTTTCGCACATTGAGAGAGAGTAGGTAATTCAAGGCAGATTTGCGTTATAAATTACTAGGTTTGCACATAGTGAGTCTTTTCGCAGCCATTTTAACTATGTAATTAGCACATAACCTTAAGATATCTATTATATCTAATCAATACAGTTTCATCCATGTGGGCATTACCAAATACCATTACAGATTACTATAATTGCAACCCATATCAGATCACATTTATACTTATGCTAATTTCAGAACATAGATACATTCGCATCTTAAATACGCATCACAAATGCACTTTCAACAGTAAACATAACCAATTCAGATACACACATGTACTTTAATGATACTTCACATTCATTAACATTCAGATCCACTTACAACCAACACATAGCCCATGCACATAGCCTAGAAGGGTCCACACACAGCAGGAGTAAGGATCTTCGCGCACATATCCAGCAGGAGTCCTTACCCAAAAAAACCCAAAATAGATCTAACAGTTTGAACGTATCATTAATCTATCGACTTACTTACCTACTAGACCCAACTAATTATCTATTTATAATATCGCAGCCTTCGTTATTCATGGTCCATAAACCATGGTTTGCAGACCCTAGAGCTACCCTTTAACCCATTACAAAACATTAGGGGCTTTGACTCAGCCCAAAACCGCTATGCAGGAATGAATTTAACAACATTGTACCAAAAATGCAGGTTAGGGAACCCCATTCTAGTAGGCCCTCAACACAATATTGTGACTTGTCCTAAGTCACTATGGCCGTGGGTTCTCCATATTTTCCTGCAGCTGCTTGATTGCCTCAACTAGAGGGGCGACACTCCTTCACTCTACGCAGCAGCATTCGGAGCAATCTGTGCCAACTTCTGCGACATTGGGCCTTTTGTAGTAGTGGTGATGCTCTCCAAAGTATGGTTCAGCTTCTTACTGCGATATCGACGTCTTGAGAGAGCTTGAGGGCTTCATCAGCCCAAGGCTTAAGGTGGTCGTTGAGGACCTTCGTTTTTGGGTGGAGCTCTTCAATATCATCTCTAAGAGTGTGGATAGTACGTAGTTGTGCCAGGTGTTGAGTAGGGATCAAAGTACACATAGTGGCTTCTAGATGCTCAAACTCTTCTTCCTTCTGGCGTAGCTCTTGAGTAAGTTTGCACAGGAGAGGATCGCACTGCACCTTAGTCCACAGCTACATAACTGTCTCCAACAGTCTTGCACCCTGAGAAATTTGATCTGTGATGACATTGGTGGCCTCTATGACCAACGTAGCTCGCTGGGCCCTTACCTTAGGTGGTGTTTTTGGCTATAATTTTGCCTGCAAGGCCGCAATTTGTTGTTCCATCTCTGACTTGACCACCTGGATCCCAGTCCTCAAAGCTTCGAGTGTTGCAACAAGCCCTTCAATTCTTTCCTGGGGGTGGTAGAAGCCGAGATATATTCAGTGACATCTGTGTAGAGCCTACTTATTAGGCATTCCAACTCTGTCTGCTATGTGGTGGCAAGGGTTCATGCAGCTTGTGCCTGGAATATTTCAACGGTTTTCTCTGCTATCGTCTACTCAACTGTGTTGAGCTGATGGTGTACTCGGCGGTCCCTGTGTTGAATTTCATCGAACAGGGATGCATGGAGGACCTATAATGGTTCATGCAGTAGGCGGGTTAGGTTCAATTGTAACTTTGCGCAGGCATGGACTTGTGCTCCTAAGTCTTGTGGACTCATTATGAGAGTTGCACCTGGCAGAGGGAAAACGTGGATTTCTGCTGTACTAATCAATGTGTTTCTTGTTGCTGGGGCCGACCTTGCTTGGATCATACTTGTTTGCAAGGTGTAAGTCTTTAGTTGCAGATCTTAGAGCTCAACCTAGAGTGTATCAATTGTGGCTTTCTACTGCTCTTCCAGAGCCAGCCATTTCTCCTCTACAGTGAGGGTGACTGCGTCCGCAATCTGCTCTAGGTCCTCCTCTGTTAGAGTGACTCTTATGTCTCTTTATGGCCGCTAATCCCGTTGCTTCTTTTGTGGTCCTTTAATAGGGTCACCATTCTACTTCGTACCTTGAGGGGAGTCAGCACCCCTCGCATCCAGTCCCTCTATGCCCAGATCCTTCTGCGAATCCTTTTGTGAACCCTTCTGTGCTTCCAAGTCCACTCCCTTCCCAGTACTCTTACCCTATCCTTACTTCTGTGGTTCCGGGTCCACCCCCTTCCCAGTACTCTTACCCTATCCTCTGGTCTCTTTAGTGGTGTTGGGCGGGGTGACCTTTGTGGTACTCATTCTTGCAGTGTCCTTCGTTCCTAACTTGAAGCTGAGCTTCTAGTGTAGAGGCCAACTAGCAATAAGGTGGTCAATCTCCTCATCCGTGACCATGTATGGGAGTGATACCCATGTCGGATCCTTACAGCCCCTGATCTGGACATTGTGCATTTTTACCTAGAATGTGGCGATGCTTTTGTATTTATCATAAATTTCTGGTGATAACCGTGACTGAGAGTGAATAGCAGCTGCGAGCCCGCACTGGAATAGGACCCGGAAGACCTTATTATCTTTAATTCTCTTTTCTTCCTTCGAATCCCACAGATTGGCATACCAAGCTCCTTTGCACATATCCAGCTCTAGGCTGGGGAGGACTGAATCCTCTGGGGCTTCCCTTACGACCAGTGTGATGAGGAGCAGAAACCAAGAAGAGCAAAATGCCCTTCCCTGATCTTGGGTTTCGCACACATTTTCCAGAAATTCAGTGCACAGGAACTGGGAACAGTTGAAGTAGACTCCCTTTTCACAGCATTCGGCCAACTAAATTACCTATGCAGGGACTATGGAAACTTGACACTTGTGCATCATCTTGCAGGCTTACAACAGGGTGCCCATACGCGCACCGGGGTCACTGATAGTGCTGATCATGAACCCCCTGGTGTTCTGCTCAACATGATAATCATCACGCACCTTCTCAGCGATTTACTGTTCGTATTTCTTCCTGACACGCTCCATTGGAGTCAGCCATTTCATGGGTATACCAATGATATGGTGGATGAGCGCTTGCATCTATGGGGATGCGATCTTGAATCCATAGGCATCCATCATGGACCAAAGCGAGCAACTGCCACAGAATTTGGTCAGTAATATTGTAATGGCCAAAATGAGGTATGCACAACAAATTTAAGAGCCTATACCTCGCCAATCCACTTTCCCATGGCATAGGGATGACCTTCAATTCATCCTCCAACACCCTCTCCAGATATAATTCCGGTGCTAACTTGGGGAAGGCCTCCAGATTTATGAGGTCATGATCATCGAATTTGACCGTGTCGAGATTGCCAAAGAAATCTCGAATGATGGGGACCTCGCCCAGTGTTGTAGGTCAATTTGGGAACCATTCCCAATGACCTAGTTAACTGGGCATCATCTCCAGGACCAATGATCAAGGGTCTACCATTCCCTATCATTTCATTTGCTACATGCCCTAAGACAAGAACAAGACAAATCAAGCAAGAATTTCATCAAGCAAAGGTTTCCAAGGTTAGAAGCTTATTATATAGCATATGAGAGCTCACTAACGCAGGCTCTAAGGAGCCTAAGTGCATTGCATATGAAGGTAACCCCATGCAATGCTACTCTGCAAATCACTTCCTGACATTCACAGGTGCTTTGGTCACATTAGAAGAGAAATTCTCATTGTTCTGGAATCTCCACTTGGATAATGCCTTCTAGAAGAGTTCACATGTGTCAAGATTCGAATCCAAGTGTTCATTTGAAATCTACATGATTGGGAACATGTCTTGCCTATTATTGGAAAGTCATTGGTTGCAAAAAAACCTACAGTTCATCTATAAATTGAGCACAGATCTGAGTGCTTGAGAAGGAAGAATTTGAGTAGAGAAATGTTGGAGAATTTTCAATTGAGAGTTAGATTTGTGTAGCTACTGTTGGAGAGATTTATACTATGATGAGGCTTGGGGATGTTGCTAGAAGGGTCACTTCAAATCAGTCACTTGGTTGTAACCTCTCCTTCTATCATTAATAAATAATACTGCTTAGTTTTCCCTATATGCATTTGTATTGGATTTGATTTTCCATATTGTAAGATCTTAGTTGATGTATATGGTTTATGATTTACTGATTTAGAAAACTAACTTGAATAGACATCTATATTATTTCATATTCTGTTATTTCAGTGTTCTTTCTTACATGAACCATTTCACATGAACCGCTTGAATTTGAAGTTGCAACAGAAGCGACAGAAGGAGCCATTTGGAAGAGAATGATAAAGTAAGCCTCCAATCCCCTCTGTGTGTTTATTCTAAGTTAGGAAAAATATTCGTATAGTCTTTAATATGTTGTTCTAGACTAGCACATGTCTAGGGAAGCGTGATTTATCCATAATTCACAATTTTGGCCCAACAAATTGGTGACTCTGTTGGGGATAATTTCTCTTAGTTCTAGGTGTTTAAGCCTCTGATTTTCTTTGTTTATCCACCCAGTAGTTTCTACTCATAAAAATTAATATTTTCCAAAGCCAAATTTGCAAATACAATGAGTTAAACAGTAGTATTTTTCTTTGTATACTGCGCCCAACGCACCCTTAGACAAGACACAGTGCTTTGCATAGCACTGCCCTTCCTAGACTGCATTGCAGAGAGCTGTCTCCCGTTGGAGATTGCATTGACTCCTGAAACCACCCAGATTCCTTTTAATTTTCCTTTGCAGTTTTCTTCAGTTTTTTTTTGCTGTGTTTTGGAAATTTTGACTCTCATATTGACCAGTGAATTGATATAGTTCTTCCTCCTTTGGTTAAAAATTTGTTCAATGTTTGTTTAAAATTTTTTTCTTTATCATTGACAAGTTGATTTCAAAGTATTTTTTATGGTCGCATTAAGAATCATTTTCTTTCGAAATAGGAAATTATCGTAACATATTCATTTCCTTGATAGGCGAAATTGTTGTTGAAATCCTCATTTTTCCTTCAAAAGAGAAATTGTTGTTTGTATTCTTTGTTTCTCGAAAGTAAAAGGCATTTGAATTGTTGATTTAGTGCACCTAGTTTCTTTTCTACATTCATAACATTAAGGAAACTAAAAAGAAAAACTTGCTTTTGCATGTAGAATTTTGTGTGTTTTGCAAAAGGAACATTAGGAAATCTGCATTTAGTTTGTGCTCATTGATTTTTTTGTTCACAAATTATTTTCTCTCTTCCCTTAGTAGCTAGGTTTTTCATTGAAGAAATTGAAAGTGAAATATTGCCTATCATTCTTAGCTTGCATTTTAGGAATTTTATACACATCATCATGGTGAACCTTTGAAAGGAAAATTGTTAAGCAAGATCAACATAAAATTAATCTCAATTTACCTAACAAAGCATTGGAACCATAACGATAACATTTAGAAGGTCTACGCTAGAGGCATGTTCCGACATTGTAAAACATAACAACTGTCATTAACTTGTCTGCGATACATTTTGAGTGTGATACCTCACTCCACGTACATAAGTATATCATAGCTTGTCCACATACTTTTGGGCATATCAGGCAGTGTTACAGTACGATAAGTATAAAGGGGTTCTCTCACTATTCAGTTTCACATCAGACAGCATTAATATAGACTTGGGCCTCCACGTACCTTCGGGTATATTTTGGAGGAAAATGTTTAAGTGTTATCCATCCATAGTGAACCAAGTCAGTTGCCTTGTAAATTGTGATACACTGAAAACAAAATTTGGGGAGATTTCCTATCCATACTTCTTGGTTCGCTAGGAGGTATTCTGCAGTTAACAGTGTCTTGGTAAACCCTTTTGCCTAGCATTACCCTTTTATTTTGTTTAATTTTTTTTAGTTAAAATAAACCAGTATTCATGGAAGAACTAAATCCTATCCCCCATTGTTCACATTGAAACCACTTTTACCACTAGAAGTTACTCTTGGTTGGCGAAGGCGACATCACTCTTCCAAAACTAGTACTATTGCTACCTCTGGTGAAGCATCATCTTCCCATATACCAAAGTTGGCACAATTGTTTCTAAAAATCCTGGTTTGTCAACTGTTGTTGAGACAGAGTCCTCATAGCTACCCGTTGTCAAGATCCATCCAATCTGTGAGACCATACCTCCCAAACCCGACGTTGTTCAATGGAAGCTGATCCGGATCCCATTGTGCTTTAGGGGGCAGCTATTATTGGTAAAACTAGACATCATCCCCAGGACCAATGAAATAGGGTCTATCATCCCCTTATATTTCTATTTTTATATTCCCTAAGTGGAGAAAATCTTGATCCTGAAGTTGAACAACAGGAAGTTGTTCCTATATTGGTCACTCCAAAATCTATTGTAGCCATTGAGTCTCCCATATCACGTAGTAAACCACCTGAAATTTACTTCATGCTTGAAGACGAAGTTCTTCCACCTAGTTTGATTTCGATTGAAGAAATATCACAAGACGATACACCTTTAACTCCAAATCATTTTCGGTAGGAGCTTTACCTGTACGAGTCTTTTCCTTAGTCACCTTCCTCTACTTTTGTTGATACTTTTTCACTTCGAGTTCCCATAGATTCTAGAGGGTATACATTGGGTCATTTGACCATGGTTGAGATAACATCCCAGACTAAACCATCTATTTCAGCTGTGACAACATCTACTATTGCTTCATGTTCGATGTTTTGTCCATTGAATTCATCCATGTCATCATCTAGAATCCTATCTGGTTCCTCCTTTATGAGTACTCAACAACTTGATCTTTTATTCACATCTTCAGTGCAATACCACGCTGATCCCATTAGTTATTCTCCTTGGTGGCTGGTGATACCACACAAATTACCCTCAGAAATTCCAAAACTCAATGAAAACCTTGGAGAAGTCTTGTCAACGCATGTTATAATTTATCATTTGTGGTGTTCATAAAATGCCTTAAATGATGGCTCCGTTAGACTACTTATTTTCCAGCACACACTCACTAGTCCAACTACACTATAAGGATGGTTCTTTTTGCTATGTCAACCTCGTTAAAAAATGAAACATGTTTTGAGGATAGTTCTTTTTTCTTATGTCAACCTCATTAAAAAATGAAACAAGTGCTTATGAGGATAGTTCTTTTTTCTTGTGTCAACCTTGTTAAAAAATTAAACAAGTGCCTATGAGCATAGTTCCTTTTCTTGTGTCAAGCTCGTTAAAAAATGAAACAAGGTTCCATGAGGAAGGTTCTTTTTACTGTGTCAACCTCTTTAAAAAATGAAACAGATTTATGAGGATAGTTTTTTTTCTTGTGTCAACCTTGTTAAAAAATGAAACAAGTGCCTATGAGGATGGTTCTTTTACTATGTTGACCTCGTTAAAAAATGAAACAGGTTATGAACATAGTTCTTTTCTTGTGTCAAGCTCATTAAAAAATGACAAATCCTCCCCTATAATGAACCTTCATTCCATCCAGTTATTAGTAACCATTAATCTACTTAGGTGAATGAAATGAAGCTTGGGGGGAACCTACTCTTGCAGGGGGCATTCAAAACATTCTTACCAATTGCACGCAATCAACCGCTGAAGTACAGGGGAAAAAACAGGTTCAGAGCTCCAAAATGCAAATGGTAACTTTCAAATGGTAAAAATGAATAGTAAAACTCTTTTTATTTAGTTTTATTATGTTTATATCTTGCAACAGGTATTTTTAATCCATTTGATGTTGTTCTGAATAGGATATACAACTAATGAACAGATTAGTCGTGTAGATTTATTTTAAGAATGATTTGACCACAAAGAATACTTTTCCTCCTTATTTTTTGAGCTTTGTTAAAAACAAAAAATGATTTGAAGCGCACTTTTATCTCTTTTTCGAGCTTCGATAACAGTGAAAAAGGAACCCCTAGAGTCTTATTTTATCTCTTTTCAGACTCCAACAATATGAAACGATTGCTGAGCACTTGTCTTTCAAGCTCGTTAAAGTAAATGAATTGATATCTACTCAGTATAAGTTTAACCCTTTTCTAGACTAAGATGGATTATTTATGAAAAAGGAAAACCTTGGTTAAACATGACCAAAGAGGTTCTCTCAGATATTATTTTACACTTTTTTGGGTCTGAGTGACAAATTTACGAAAAATTACTTATGGAGTTCTCTTCAATCCTCTTTTTCAGAAACTCTAAATAACAAAAAATACTGGGCTATCACTGCCGTTAAGCTCGTTAAAACATAAAATAGTGACGGGCTTGTCGATCATGGCAAGAATCGAGTTTCATTCATCGCTAGACTCATTGAATTATTAAATAGCGATACTTTATTCGCCTGAAGGGTTGAATTATAGATCAAGAAAATGTTATCCTCCTCAAGCTTGTTAAAAAATAAATAAGTACTGGTCGACAAATGAGTGGGTAAAATTTGGGAAAAATGAGTAAGAATTCTTTATGGTAGCAAGTCGCTCTTGAACATGAAACTTCTTTCACTCCATGTCCGTGATTCTTTGGGTTGGGTAATCATCTTGACGGTTCATTCACACCTATGGTTCATCAAACATTCACTTCAGTTTTGGGTCAATGCTACCAACTCATCACAGTGTCACCGATATGTTCAAGAGAAGTCATCCAGTGAATACCTCATCCTTCTGCAATACTCATAAGCCTTCATTCTCATGACCATCATCCTTGAAAATTTCTATATCAAGTCATACCCTTGTCTCTGAAATCAATAACTCCTGTTTTGTAATAATGTGACTTCCTGTCAAAGAAAAATCAATATCCAGGAAGTTCACTTAGAAACATCATATTCCAATACCACGAGGCTTGTTACAGCATCAACAAGATCCTCGCTTCCGGACCTTTGACCGAAATATTTTTGTTTGTCGTTCGACATCAAATCATCTATTCATGCCTTTTGAAATGTACTGCAGTACCTTGAGGGCCATTAACATTAATGGTGGTTCTCTCACATTTTTTAACAACACACATCATTGGCTGGTAATCAAACGATGTCTTTCCATGTTTGACTACAAATCATATATTCACATGGTTAGACTTGTACTCGAATGATCGAGTGAATGAGATAAGAAGACTCTGGATCTAGTTTCATCCATCTGAGCTGCGCTTTTAGGATTTTTGTACACATCATCTGTACGGTGACCTTACATATAGATTGTCATCCAAACATGGACCTATATCTATGGGCATGTTTGCATCTGGGCAACATTCCAATGAAGGTGACTTTCTGAATTATGTACATGTTATTAGATTGTTTTATGTGTTGAATATGGGAATGGCTACCCTCAGAAATTATGATCAAAGAGGATATATGATGATATAATGTATTTTAATATTGATGCAAGTGACCAATATTCTTCATCTCCAGGACCAATGATAAAGGATCTATCATTCCCTATCATTCCAGTTGCTACATGCCCTAAGACAACAACAAGACAAATCAAGCAAGACTTTCATCAAGCAAAGGTTTCCAAGGTTTGAAGCTTATTATATAGCATATGAGTGCTCAACAACGCAGGCTCTAAGGGGCCTAAGTGTGTTGCATATGAAGGTAGCCCCATGCAAGGTTTCTCTGAAAATCACTTCCTGACATTCACAAGTGTGTTGGTCACATTGGGAGTGAAATTCTCATTGTTCCAGAATCTCCACTTGGACAATGCATTCTGGAAGAGTTCACATGTGTCAAGCTTCAAATCCAAGTGTCCATTTGACATCTAGATGATTGGGAACATGTCTTGACTATTATTGGAAATTCATTGATTGTAAAACAACCTACAGTTCATCTATAAATTGAGCACAGGTCTGAGTGCTTGAGAAGGAAGAATTTGAGTAGAGAAATGTTGGATAACTTTCAATTGAGAGCTAGATTTGTGTAGCTTCAGCTGGAGAGATTTATACTATGATGAGGCTTGGGGATGTTTCTAGAAGGGTTACTTCAAATTAGTCACTTGGTTGTAACCTATCCTTCTATCATCAATAAAGAATACTGCTTATTTTTCCCTATATGCATCTGTATTGGCTTTGATTTTCCATATTGTAAGATCTTAGTTGATGTATATGGTTTATGTTTTACTGATTTGGAAAACTAAATTGAATAGACATCTATTTTATTGCATCTTCTATTGTTTCAGTGTTCTTTCTTGCAGGAAGAATTTTTCACGAACCACTTGAATTTGAAGCTGAAACAAAAGCGACAGAAGGAGCCATTTGGAAGCGACTGATCAAGTAAGCCTCCAATCCTCTTTGTGTGTTTATTTTGAGTTAGGAAAAATAGTCTTATAGTATTTAGTATGTTGTTCTAGACTAGCACCTATCTAGGGAAGCTTGATTTATCTACAATTCACAATTCTAGCCCAAAACCCAGTATCAGAGGCATCTGCAGTTAGGTGCACATCCCATCAAGATTCTTGGGCATGCACACCAAGGGCCTGCGCAGCCGTACATAGGTTGGTAGCTAGCTTATGGGTTCAGCGATCTGGGCCTCTTCCTGAGCAGACAGAGGTCTCTTTAATGGGTTGGGTGATCATGTCTGTGGCACCATTCGAGGGGATTTCACGTTCTGAGGGGAAGTATGCGGCTTCACTCTAGCCCACTTCACAGGTTTCCCCGACCCTTTCTCTTGGCCTTTTCCTTTCCCCTTCTACTTTCCATTTCTGGGCATGGTCATAATCTCCTCAACCTCAGGGGTGAGTTCTAATGCTTCCTCAGAATATTTCTTCGTTGAGGCCACAGTCTGGGATGATTTGGTGAGATTAGACGTAGTCATTCTGGTGCGAAAAATGAACTCAGGGTGGCTACTATTATAGGGAGAAGCACACTCAGACATGAACAAGGCACAATAGTCACAGACTCTTGCAAAACACAAACTTCTCAAGATACACGGAACCCTCTTCTGAGCTATAATTCTACTTTTATAGCCATGGAGATCAATCAATGGTTGAGTGAGGCTTATCAAAAACTTACCATCACGTAAACGATAAAAAATATTCGGAAATCGCTTCATTAATTGACAGTCGCCCGCTCCTTTCAAGAGTTAAATTTTCTTTTTACCCTGTTTTATTGTTCCAATGGCTAGTTTTCATAGCTTCATATTACCCCTATGCTTCCAACGCACTTCCTACACTATGAGTGCACCCATGTGTTTCCAGTGAACCTCATATGATCTGAGTGCACCTGTGCGCTCCCAACGCACCTCTTCGGGCCTCTAGATCTACGACCGACCCCTACACATACCATGGTTCTTCCTACATTTGTTCCTCATCCTGCGTGTATCCCACCCCATACAGCTACTCTGCCCATATAGTCATTTGATCCGGTATGGCTTGAGCCGGCTGCCATTGACATAGCCTGGTACCATATCACCACACAACATGGCTAACTGGACTACTCCTCCATTAGTAATTTCCTTTACTATATAGGGACCTAGCCAGTGCTGATGGAACTTCCCTGATTGTTTCGAAAACTAGTTATCATATAGAAGGACTAGTGCTTCCTCCGCAAATGTCTTTTTCCGAATTTTTTGATCATGCCATGCCTTATCCTGGGCCTTCTATACTTGCTTATGGAAGTTAGCAATGAAAATATCTTCCTCCAAGGCTACAAGCTATGTTAACCACTCCTCCATGATATTAGGCTTTGCCATGTTGGTAAAGGTTGCGATGTGTAGGCTAGGAACAATATACTCCATAAGCATAATAGCCTCCTTGCCATAAAGCATCCTAAAAAATTTATTCATAGTCAACTTCTTGCAGGTGGTTTGATAGGCCCAAAGAACTGACGGGATGGGCACATCCCAGTTGCTGCAATCGGCATTACAGACCTTGGTCAGTGCTTGTTCCAAGACCTTATTAAAACCTTCTACGCCTCCATTTTCCTGTGGATGATACAGGGTGATTTTCGCGTGGTAGATCTGGAATTCTTCAGTCAAAACCTGTATTGTTTCATTAACAAAATGCGTACCTCTATCACTCATTAAGATCTTCAGATAACAAAAACTAGTCAAAATATGGTCAAAAATGAAGTGCATAGTGGTATCTGTAGTGCAATCCTTCACAGCTTATGCTTCGGCCCATTTGGTTACATAATCCATTGCAGTGATGATGTAGCGCGCACCTTTCTTCTTTCCTTGTGGGTTGATGGGCCCAATGAAGTCGATGGCCCATTTTTCAAATGCTTGCTAGGCCATTTGCAGTTGCAGGGGAATTTCGTCTCTGCGTGATGGCCTTCCCATCCTTTGGCATGTATCACAGGCTTTGCAATAGTCGTGAGAGTCACTATGTAGTGTAGGCCACCATAGCCTAGCTTTCAAGATCTTCAGTGTCGTTGCTTTCCCTGCGTAGTGACCTCCTGCTATGCCCTCGTGAGCTTCTGCTAAGATGGCATGCCTTTCATGCTCCAACATGTATCTTCACAGCACCTCGTCATCTCCTGGTTTATACAGATGGTCTGCGATGATGGTAAAATCTGTTGTGCAGGTTACCCACTCTTTCTTCTATTGTACTGAATACTCTGCGGGTGCCATCCTTGTAGTCAGGAACTGAATGATGTCAGTGAAGTGCGCATCAACCACCTTAATCATGAAAATTTGTGCATTGGGCAGTCCTTCTTCTAGGTTAGTGGGTTCCTCACCACTCTCAATTCAGGATAAGTGGTCCGGCTCAACATTCAACTTTCTCGACTTGACAATGATCTCAAAGTCATATTCTTGGAACAGCAGTAGCCATCAGCAGATTCCCCCCCCCAACACAGGCTTATTCACTAGCTACTTCAAATCTGAGTGATCTGTAAACATCTTGAAGTGCCCTCCTAACAGATAATGTTGGTATTTTTGCAGTGCGTAGACCATGGCCAACCCCTCACGTTCAGTAGTGGAGTAGTTTTGCTCTGCACTAGAAAGTTTCCTACTAGAAAATGCAACTGGATGGTCAATGTTTCCATCTCCAGGTTGCATAAGGATAGCTCCCAGGGTGATCCTTGACGTATCTATGTGAACATGGAAAACTTTCACCAAGTCAGGAAAGATGAGAATAGGTGCAGAGACCATCTTCTCCTTGAGTAACTCGAATCTCTTTTGACACTCCTTGTCCCAAAAAAACGAAATTTCCTTCTTTAGCAATTTTTCCATAGGTTTTGTAATCAGCGTGTATCCTTGAATGAAATTCTTGTAGTAGCCAGTGTGGCCGAGGATAGAGCGCAACTGTTTCTCAGTTGTAGGTATTTCTAGGTTTATGATAACTTCTACTTTGGCGGGATGAACCATCAATTCTTCTTGACAAACTATGTGACCGAGCAAGATTCCGAAGGGTACGCAAAATATGAAATTTTTTATATTCAACGAAATATGGTGCTTTCTACATGCATCCAACATCATGTGCAGGTTTGAGACGTGCTTCTTTACCAACCCAAAGGCGTTCTAGTCATCAAAATATACCTCCAAGAACTTGTGGATAAATTCCTTGAATATTGCAACCACAACTCGTGAAAAGATGGCAATGGAAATCTTGAGTCCAAAAGGCATGGCAGTATATTGAAAAGATCCCCATTCAGTTGTGAACTTAGTTTTGATGCGATCTTCAGGTGCGATCTTGATCTGATGGTAGCATGAGAACCTATCCATGAACAAGTATTCTTCCTGCCCCCCCACGCTATCAAGGATTTCATATGAGAATGGCATAGGAAATGGATCATGTATGTAGGCATTATTCAATTTGTGTAGGTCAACATAGATCCGTATCTCTCCCTTAGATTTTTTCTCCTGAACCACCATAGGAATTACCCAATCTAACTGTTAAACTAGTTTGATGATACCTGGGGTGAGCGTTTTGTCGATTTCTTCCTTGACTTTTTGTTTGTACTTGGGGTTCAAACGATAAAGGCACTGCTTCACAAGGCACACATATGGTTTTAAAGTGATGCACATGACCCATAGGTCCCCTGTAATTCCTTTGAGTTCTGAAAATTTTTTCTGGAATAAGTCCTAGTATTCCGTGAGGAGTTCTGCAACTTTTCCCACAGTATCATCATCCCATTAGTCCACAATTTTAGCTAACTTAGGCTGCTCCTCCATTCCATTGTTGACTTCTTGTGGCTTGACAGGCTTAGTGACATCAATGGTCTATAGTGGGGGTCTAGCAGTTGCGTTCTCTCCCTCTGAATCCGGGATAGAGACATTTCGCGGGTCTTCATCGCACTACTCCATTGATAAATTGTGGCATGTAACAATGTCCTGCATCTACGTTTCCCATGTTGGTGCCCCATGTGCTGCGCAACAACGTGATTCATCAAATACTAAGGCATATATATCCTACAGAGCTTCATCGACTGCCTCCGTTCCTTCTATCAAACCGAATGTCCCTACAAACTTGTCTTTCAAGGTTTCCCAGCGGCGGGTGCGTTGGTGTAATTCTGCATCTAAATACCATGCAGTTGGGATCGACCCCAAGGCACGAATGAACATATGGAACCATTCCTCCATAGTTATTTCACACCATTTCTCCATCCATATGGACAAGTGCACGTGAGGGTCCCTTGGGCCAAGGAAAGCTTTTACGCACAGGTGAGCCAGGGGTTGAAACTGTAGGACCGTCATTTCACGACACTCCTCCCAATCCTGGAATGTCCCCTTATGCATGTCCCACAACCTCGCAAGGGTTGTGCACATGGCTAGATTAAGGGCCAATAACCTTTGATCCCTTTGGACTTCAGCTTCAAATGCTTGAAAAATTTCTCTAATACTACTAGAACCATCAAAGTAGGGCAGTTCTCTTACCTTTGAGGATATACGTTGGAAGTTCTTTGTGATTCTAAGGCATCACAGCATAGATACATCATGTAACTGATTCTACCAATTTTCTATCTCTTTTTTTGTGTCATAGAAGCATTCATTATTCTTCTCCCATAAAAGCACTCCACTAGCCGTAAGATTGATCCAATCCTCGTCCCAAGCGGTTGATTTGTAGATGTGATCCAAATCCTCTTCTTCGCGCACTAGTTCTATATATTTCTCTCCTTCCGCAAGGTCCAGTGGGACTATCACCCTCGTGCCTTCATTCTCAAACACCATACTTCTTTTCTTTAGGTTGATAATGCCTCCCATGTCTATTGCCCAATCCAATCCTAGGAGCGCAGGATAGGGGTCCGCATCTTCCACAATCTGAATTACCTCAAAGTTGGTGCAGACCTTAACTTCTGAGATATCTACCATAATATTTGAAAACCTTCCCAATGGTATAATCTTCGGTTGGTTGGACATGTGCATCTGGATAGTAGACAATTCCAACTTAGGCTCTCCCATCCGTTGCCAAGTTTTCTTGGGCAGTCTGTTCGCATCTGATCCCAGATCCAAAATAACCTGATCCATTTCATAGTTGCCAATCTGCACTGTTAGCCTCATTTCTTGACCAATATGTTTCTTATTCTTGTAAAGTTTGTGCACATCCTTAACTTCTGGGGAAAGGTTAGTTTTCTCTGTGCAGCTATGTATTAGGGCTTGCATATTTTCTACTGCCTTCTGGTTGCGTAGTAGTTTCATACATGCCTGTAGAAATGGTTTAACTTCGTCGTCTATTCTTAGGTTTGCCGAAGCTTTTGAAATAGGTGCCTCATTCTTAGTAAAGTCTTTATGAGCTGCGACGAAGGTTTCCGTTTCCTTCTGTAGGTCCAAGCTTTCCTGTTTGACAGCTGCTTTCCAGTTAAGAGGTTCAGCTTTGGGTTTTTCCTCAGCTCCTCTAGTAGCCACGCCTCTACATTTTATGAAATTAATACTTGGTCCTTCATCACATGGTTTTTCTTTAACCCTTTGCACATTTTTGATAGGTTTCTGCTATTTTTCCTGCATTTTCGCTATCAGAATTGTATAGTCTTCAATCACATGGTCCAGTTGTCGACAATATTGGCAAGATTGTCTCACAGGGTTCAGAAAGTCCCTTGTAAAGTGCCCTATTTCTCCACAGTTGTAACAAATCAATTGTCCTCTTCCCCGACATGTGCCTGCACCTCTTCCCCATCCCCTGCCCCTCGCTAGGGATCCTCCTCTACTTGAGGGAGATAGTGGTGAAGAAGGGTTAGCCTATACCCTGTATAGGTTTCCTCGATCTATCATCAAGTCATAAGTCTGGAAATTATGCTCATCATGCCCCACAAGGGAGCATAATCGACACCATTTTTGCTTCAATTCTGGGACATAAGCACCGAGATGGGGACAGTGGTTAGTATCATGTAGCCCAACAACACAATAATCAATGCACCATAATGTTGGGCCAGTTGGCCCCGCAACTTCCATAGGGCACAATGGGCTGGGTCCCCCAGTTTGCATGTAATTTTTCAGTAGAGGAAACTGATCCTTGGTATGTCCGGACACCCTGCATCTTATGCACCATATGTCGGGGCTAGCCTCTTTCCCCCAATATTTTCACAGATTCTATATTTCTATGTGCATTGCCTCCAACTGTCCCTAGATTTGTTGCACCCCAAACTGAGCATCGTCTCTTGGCACAACCTCTAGTTTGATAGTAATATCCAAGGCCTTCTCTTGTGTTGCAATCAATTGCTGACCCATAGTTCTGCGCATGTGAGGCAACAACATAGCGATAAACCATTCCTTGTTTTTCCTATAATCATACTGAAATTTCCCATATTTGATAACCTTTTTTAACCGTTGATCAGCTTCCCATACTAATTCAGTGGGTCCCTATTTAAAGTTTTTCAAGTCAACCACTATTTGAGAGTAGGACTTATGTTGGGAAACCAACTCCAAAAATAGAAGAAAAGAGATATCAACGCCTTAGAAATAAGCCACTTCGAGGGGTCAACCTCCAATAAATTACATAAATGAACAATTCTTGGATGATTCAAATTACAAAACCTCCTTTCTATATATAGGAGTCCATGGGGCCATAATGTAATCCTAGTGGGGCCACAATGTAATCCTAGCCAACCTAAAAAATAATAATTTAAGGGCACAATAATAACAATATGGGGGTTACATGGGTACAATAATAACAATAAGGGGGTTACACTAACAACAATAAGGGACTATAACATAGTAATATAGGGAGCCAACTTGCTCCTCTCCTTCAAAAAAGTGTTGTCCTCAACACTTGAGTAGCTCTCTGGGTGCTTCGTATAAAATTCTCATCTTCCCATGTAGAATCTTTAGTGGGTAAGTTCTTCCACTTGATGAGATACTCTGAAATTGATCGATTTTGTAGCTATTGAGTTCTTGTTTATGTGACCACTTCAAGTTCCAATATGATTTTTCCTTCCTCATCAACTTCTGGAAATCTTGTTTGAACTGGAATATTTTCACCTATAACCTTCTTTAAGCATGAAACATGGAAAATTGGATGCACTCGTGAAGAAGCAGGAAGCTCCAATTTGAATTCCATAGTACCAATATTTTGTAACACCTTGTAAGGACCATAGTACTTTGGCGATAATTTATTATCCTTCTTAGCTTTCTTGAGGGACATCTTTTTGTATGGTTGTAGCCATAAAAATACCCAGTCTCCTACATCAAAACTTCTCTCGCTGCAATGTTGATCTGTCGGTTGTTTCATTTGATTTTGTGCCAAATTTAGGTTATCATTTAAGAGTTGGAGAACTTCTTGTTGATCCTCAATGTGATATTCCACTACTTGAACCTTTGAATTTTCTCTTAAAGATGACGTGATGGATGGTGGATGATATCCATAAAGTGCTATAAATGGGGTCATTTTTGCTGCAAAATGGAAGGAAGTGTTATACCAAAATTCAGCGAGAGGAAACTGCTTGACTCATTGTGTTTGTTTATCAGATACAAAAAAACGAAGATATCCTTCCAAACATTTATTTACTATCTCAGTTTGACCATCGGATTGAGGATGATAAGATGAGCTATGAGCTAATTGAGTACCCAAACGAGAAAATAACTCCGTCCAAAAATTTCCAGTAAAAATGGGATCTTTGTCGCTCACAATAACCCTTGGTTTTCCATGTAGCTTTTGAATTGTGTCCATAAATGTAGTAGCAACTGTACTTTCTTTAAATGGATCATATAATGCACAAAAGTGTGCATACTTAGTAAGTCTCTCAACTACCACCATGATGACACTCTTTCCTTCGAACTTAGGTAAACCTGTGATAAAATCCATTGAAATCTCCTCCCAATGTTGACTTGGAATGGATAAAGGTTGTAGAAGATCCAGGGTGTTAATTGTGTCAACTTTATTCTGCTGGCAAACCAAACATTCCACCACAAACTTTTGAATATCAGATTTAATTCAATCCCCAAAAAATTGTTTCTTCACCCTATGGTAAGTTTTTAAAAATCCTGAGTGTCCTCCTAAAGGAGAATTGTGCAATTACAAAAGAATATTTTGTTTTAGTTGGGAAACCTTACAAAGATATAAGCTATCTTTGTACGATAAGGAATTATTTTTCCAACTAAATGTATCAGATGTACTAGGATCTTGCTGCAACTTTTGAATGAGTGTCCACACTTTTTCGTCCTTCTTCCATTCATCTCTTTCTTCGGTTATCCAATCTGGTTGGATAATATAAATGGCACAAAGAAATGCTTCCACCTCTTGATTATTTCTTGAGAGTGCATCTGTAACAACATTTAGCTCCCCTTTTTTGTAGATTATTTCAGTCATAACCCAACATCTTTGTGACCCATTTTTGCTGCTCTTCTGAACATAGTCTTTGTTCCAAAAAATGTTTAAGACTATCATGATAAGTTTTTACCTTGAAGTGTCTTCCCATTAGGTAAGTTTTACATTTATATAATGCATGCAGTATTGCTAACATTTCCTTCTCATAAATATTTCTCTGTAAATACTTTCCTTTAATTGGATGACTTTAAAAATCAATGGGTCTTCCTTCTTGCATTAAAACAACACCAATTCCATTTCCCAAGGCATCACATTCCACAATAAAGGTTTTTGTGAAGTTTGGCGTAGCTAAGACCAGTGCTAGGCACATTTCCTCTTTAAGATGTTCAAAGGCATTAGTTTCTTCAGGACTCCATGAAAATGCATCTTTCTTCAATATGTTGTTAGAGGTGCTTCTATTCTCCCATAATTCTTAACAAACTTGCGATAATACCTTGTTAAGTCGAGAAATCCTCACAATTGCTTTATGGTTGTGGGTACTTTCCATTCCTTAATGGCTTTAATTTTGTTAGGGTCTACCTTAACACCCTCGTGAGATACAATATGACCCAGATATTCCACCTCTAGTACTCCAAAGAAACATTTGGATGTTTTTGCATATAATTGTTTCTCCTGCAATAGTTTGAGTACCCTGTCAAAATGTTGAACATGATCCTTCCAAGACCTGTTGTAGATTAGTATATCATAAAAAAATACTAGCACAAATATTCTAAGGAACGGTTTGAAAATGGAATTCATCAACCCTTAAAATGTAGAAGGTGCATTGGTAAGGCCAAAAGGCATGACCAAAAATTCATAATGACCCTCATGAGTTTGAAATTTTGTTTTCAGAATATATTTAGTCTTCATTATAAGATGATATCCTGAATGAAGATCCAACTTGGTAAAATAAATTTCTCCATGTAATTAATCCAATAATTCATCAATCACAGGAATGGAAAATTTATCTTTAATGGTGAGCTTATTGAGCTCCCTATAATCCAGAAACATGCCCCATGATCCATCCTTCTTGTGTACTAATACTACAGGAGCAGAGAAAGAACTTTGACTAGGTTGAATTATACCCTCCTCTAACATTTATGCAATCATATGTTCAATTTTTCTCTTTTAGACATAAAGATATCTATAAGGCCTGATGTTTGGAGGAACACTTACTGGAATCAAATGAATAGCATGATAATGATCAAGAATAGGTGGGAGTCCTTTGGGAGTTTCAAACAACTTGGAATGATTGTCCAAAATTTTTTGGAGATATGTAGAAATAGATGATTTTGATGTTGGAACTTCTAGTGAGCATAATTGTGCAATTACACCTCGTTGTTCTTTATTTAGAAGCTTTTTCATGACATTAGAGCTTATTATCTTTCCCTCACTTTCCGTGTAATACCGAATCACTCTTCTTCCTAAAAATTTCTGGAAAATTTTGAAAATTAAAATTATCTTTTCAAATATTGTAACTATTGTACCTAGTAATAACATCAATATCTCCTTTGGTAGGAATTGGAAACGTTGGACCATCTAACATATATTCCTTGTTATTAGCTTGATATTATGGCATTTTCTAGACAACGATAGTTCCTCCACCTGTAACCATCACTTTTTTGACATTCTAGTGTCAGTATAGAAATAATCTAATTCTTTAACAATTTTACAATGAATAAAATTATGGGTACCACCTGACCACCAACAATATTACCTTTTTTCTTTCTGTTATGTCTCTATCTTGAGAGTTTGATATGCTCAGACCTCGCTAATGCATTACACGATATCATTGGACTCATCTTCCTCTAACTAGTAATGGTTCTTAGTGGTATGGGGACATCTCTTCTTGTTCATTTTCTTCTTCCTCTTCACAATCTATGTAAAATAATTTCTTCTCAGCACACTTATGACCTTTAGTGTATTTGCTATCAACTAGTTACAGAAAAGCTCTTTTTTAGTATTTTTTCTTCCACCTTTATGGTGTCAACCTTTATAGGTTGTAAATTAGGCGTAACAGCACTTCTTCTTATAGAAGCTGAGTGAAGAGAAGCCTTTAATGCCATGATTTATATCTAATTTTTCTTGCTAAATCGAATGTCTTCTCTTTTCAAATGAACTGTGTCCTAAAATCAGAATTTCATGTTGGGATGTTATTTTTTCAGTAACGTAAGAGATCAATCTTGTAGTTCCTCCGGAATATCAATTACACTTATATCCACTCGAAGTTCAGATTATGCCCCCACTAAACTTTGTTTGAGATTTATCAATTGGCTATGTATAATAAAGTGTTTTATCTTATAATGTGAAGTATGAATTTCCTCCATAAAAATTGACCAAAGGAAAATATTTTTATGGGAGAAAAACCATCGATACCATACAAATGTATTTTGTTCTAAATGAAAAGTTGCAATGCGTAACTTTTGTTGGGTTTTCACATTATGGAGATCAAAATATTTCTCCATATATAGTATCCATGTTACAGGATCCATTCCATCAAAATTCCTTATATCTATTTTTGGAATATGGTAGTTCTTCCCACCAATATTAGAGTTTATGAAATCATGATTAACATTTATTTTGTTCTCATCATGAGTTTACTCTACTATCTTTTCACCATTAGGAAACATTTCTTTTATCAACTTTTTCAAACCTTCCATGTCTGCTTTTAGATCATTCTTCATGTTTTCCATTTTTTCATCGATATTAGCTTCCATGTCATCCATATTATATTCCATGCCAGTTTCCATGCCATCTATCTTAGATTCCAAACCTTTCTTCAAACCATCCATCTTAGTTTCCACACCTTTCTTCAAAACTTCCATGTCATTTTTTGTTGCTCTTTGCGAGAGCGAAATTTGTTGTACTTGCTCTTGTAATTTTGATATGTCATGTTGCCATTCTTCATCTTCATGAGTCATAGTAGAGCCTTCTAAAGTCTTAATGGGTGTTGAATTCTTTTTAGGGGCAGTTTTAGAAACCAATACTGATATATATTCTACAATATTCCCTTGGAATCAATTCAACTTGATTCTTCAAACAATACTTACGCAATTCGGGAAAAAAATACACACGTTTTACTTGCTTTTGCAGAGCTATATATTGAAATTGAATTATCTATATAATTACAGATCCTCTATATCTGAAATTTGGCCCTGTAGTAGTCCTTTGAAGCTTCTTTCAAATGCCACAAGTCTGACTTGATTTGGATTCTTCAAGACAAATTTATGTCCAATGTCCCACAATGACCTAGTTATGGACTGGTTCAGTAGAGCGAACTTGTACGACTTTCCACGTGTCACTATTTGCTCATTTGAATCTGAAATTTATAGATAGGAAACTACATTCTATGTAATTCCAGTCAATTTTTACATAATTCCAATCTGATTCTCAGAGAGAGAGAGTTATGAATATGTTCCCACGATCACGTCTTTGAGATGAAATTAGGGAGCCTGATTAAAACCTAACTTCCATAGATCATATCTCTGAAATTTTTTCAAACCAAGCTCTGAAATTTTGCGACATTGTTCCTCTAGATCTCGGCTTCATGCTCTAAAAATTTCAGCTTCTAAAACTTCGTAGAAAAAATGTTATAGCGAAAATTCTACGATGACCTGTTGAAGTGAAATTCAGGAGCTTGAAAAAAGCCCTACATTCCACAGATCATACCTTCGAAAAAATTTCAAACGAAGCTCTGAAATTTTGTGAATATGTTCCTTAGGATTGCAGCTTCACACCCTAACAATTTCAGCTTCTGAACCTTGGTAGAAAATTTTTTATAGTGAAAATTCCACAATGACTTGTTTGGAGTAGCAAAACCCTAGAATCCAAAGCTCTGATACCAAATGTTGGGAAAACAACTCCAAAAATATAAGAAAAGAGATATCAACACCTTATAAATAAGCCACTTCGAGGGGGAAACCTCTAATACATTACATAAATGAAAAAATTCGTTGATGATTCAAATTACAAAACCTCCTTTCTATGTATAGGAGTCCATGGGGCCAAAATGTAATCCTAGTGGGGCCACAATGTAATCCTAGCCAACCTAACAGTGATAATTTAATGGCACAATAATAAAAATATGGGGGTTACAAGGGTACAATAATAACAATAAGGGGGTTACACTAACAAAAATAAGGGACTATACTAGTAATATAGGGAGCTAACAACTTAGGCTTCCGAAACTGTTGTTTTAATGTTGTATTAATCTCTTGGATAGATGGATCCGCATGATGTCCTATGTACCCCATATACCAATCCAAGGCCCTTCCTTCAAAGGTGAGTGATAGTTGCACTCTCTTTACAGTGTCGGTAGCCACATTTTGTGCATTCCATACTTATTCTGCTACAAACCAAAATCAGTCCATATCTTCATCTCCTACACCCTTGAAGGTGGGTAGCTTCATGTGCGTGTCCATATCGTCTTCTGGTGGCAGTGAAGGTGTGGGTGAGTTCTTACCCTTATGCTGACTTGAAGGCTGTGTAGCTGGAGGACTATGCGCAGTCGATTCTTATAGTGGATTGTAGACAAATTTATCTCCTTCTTGATTAGTTTGATAGTGTTTACCACTTCGTGTTGTACTCCCACTCAGCTCAAAGGCCATTCGCTCAGTGTGGATGCACAGAACACCCTTTTTGCACAATAATATTTTGATTAACAAAGGCAATGTTTTCAAGAACTTACCCTGGAAACCTTTGAAGAACCTCTGCTCTACTTCAGAATATGATACGAACTAATCAAATGTGAATTTTGTCACGAATCCACCCAGCACGATATCTACCGAGTGATCTACAGTACATGTGATCGTATTGTCAGTCTGTTTCAGCTGTTGAATCAATTATAGTTTCCACTGCGTGACCTGATCATCCTCCCAACATGTCTATAACTCTACGAGCCTTTCCAACCATTCCTGAAGCTCGTGCACAAAGGTTGAAAAGAAAATTTCAAAGACTTTAGTGAAGATGTACTTGTTCTTCCACTTCTCAGGCATCAACTTCATGCTGTGATTCTCCTTTACAGAAAATTCTTGAATCTTTCTTTCAAACCAATCTTAATTTTCCACCCTCTCAAGTCTCCAAGGACCTTGTGACATTACCTGATCTCTCTCTCAAAATGCTCTCGGTCCTGGCAATAGAACCATTTGTTGGCTTGAGGGGCCCTGACCCAGGTTCGGAGGTTAAGGTTTGCCAACAAGCCCCTATATTATTGGACCTTTCAGAAATGACCTACTTGTGCAGGCCAAGGTCTCACCCGAAGCAGTATGGGAGGGTGTTGGAACCAATTCTCCACACCCTGAGAGAGAGTAGGTAATTTGAGACAGATCTACATTATAACTTACTAGGTTCGCATAGAGTGAGTCTTTTCGTAGCCCTTTTAATAGTGTAATTAGCATATAACCATAACACTACTATTAAATCTAATCAGTACAGTTGCATCCATGTGCGCATTACCAAATACCATTACAGATTACTATAGTCGCAACCCATATCAGATCACAGTTATACTTATGCTAATTTCAGAACACAGATACATTCACAACTTACATAGGCATAAAAAATGTGCTTTCAACAGTAAAAATAACCAATTCAGATACACACAAGTACTTTAACAATACTTCGCATTCATTAACATTTAGATCCACTTACAACCAAGACACATCCTGCACACACAGCCTATCAGGGCCTGCACACAGCAGGACTGAGGATCTTCACACACATTGGCAGTAGGATTCCTTACCCAAAACAACCCAAAATAGATCTAATAGTTCACATGTAGCATCAATCTATCGACTTACTTACCAACTAGACCAAACTAACTATCTATTTATAATATTATAGCCTTCTATATCCTATGGTCCACAAACTGTGGTTTTTGGACCCTAGAGCTACCCTTTAACACATTACAAAACATTAGAGGCTTTGACCCACCCCAAAACCCCTGCGCAGGACCGACTTTAACAAAATTGTACCAAAAACGTAAATTAGGGAACCCCGTTCGAACACTCTGTTTACATATACGACTTGTGGAACTTAAAGTGGATACTCTTTATGGGAATCTATGTATAAGATGCTTGAAGATGAAAAGCCTCACAAAAATCCAAAGAAAATCAAATGTTGATGCCCCAAATTCTTCTAAAGATACAATTGGAGATGTAGCTAGTTATTTTCTTCACCAAATTGAAACATGACCCAAAATATTACCATATACTGATATGGTAAGGTGGATTATCGAACATCTTAATATCGGGGATAGGAAATTCCCTACCAACAGAGGAACAATGATTGGTTCCTTTAAAGATGAAGACCTGGAGCAGATGTACCATATTCCAGATCCTAATAATATTTATGACAAGGAATTCCTTGCATAGTTTTCCAAGGAAAATGAACTCAAATCGACGCCAATAAAGAAATGGAGGATAAATCCTAACAAACACAAGAATGATGAAAAGGGTATGTATTCTACTGAATCTCTTTCAAGTCCCTATTGCTTTATCTCTGCTATGATGTATAGACTTTTTTGGTCAGTTGGACACAACCCTATATTCAATAGAATGGGTTCCCCTTATGGAAGCAATGACAACTGCTTATGCTATGTATTGGGAAATATTATGTCAAATAATATTTCCGTTCAGATTTTAGAATATAGAAAGAACCATTCTATATCTTATAAAAAATTTCCTCCATTTTATATGAGTGGCTATATTATGGATGCTATATGTTTTAGTGTCAGTATTTGCATCATGTCACTAGTGATCAAATGGACTCTTGTCATGTCTTGTTAGGGTCCCATAGTCAAATATTTTTCATTTCACTAGGTCTTCAAGAAAATATTGTATCATTGGTCATTAGTTTGGGACTATTTGCCGCTCCTTCCAAAAATTTAAATTGTGGGTCCATGTCATCACTCATTTGAGTGTATCATCATAAAAATATTTTCATCATCATTTCAATCATCATAACCATGATTTCATTCATTTCCATGTCTCCATTAGGTCATTAGGGTTTCAAGGTCACCAAAACTCTCATTTCATGCATAAAAACCGGCAATTGGAGTGGTAATAGCCAATTTTATTCAATAACTTTTGATTTAAAAAATGTAATTTTATGTTTCTATATGTAATAAGTACTTCATGTTCTTAAAAGCTACAGTCCAAGGTGTTATCACTCATTATTTTTAACACTTTCATTGATAGGGTTTTACATGTCATTCACCTAGGTTCATGTTGTCTCATAGTCAGTTTCATGAAATTAAAAAAATAATACATGTGGTGATGTTTACCCTAAGTCTAAACCCATATCGAGACTTGTCATATCATTCAAGTCCACATCATATCATTTAGTTTTCATTCCCACGCTTTCAAATCAAAAAGATAATCCACTTGTCAATTTTACATAGTTTCATAGCGAATTATATGGCAAATCAACAAAGCTCACTACAAAACTTCCTGACAGTTTCGTAGCAGAATATTTCAAAATTAACTATTTTCAATACAAAACTGGGTTTTTTCCTACATAGATTGATAGAGCTGTGTGAGATTTCAAATTTTAATGGGTAGAGATGTAATATTCCCAAATGGGGAAAGCAGAAATACAAGACAATAAACTAGATTTATGCAGAAATATCAATAGATCAAAGCATGAGACAACCATAGATCCATTCCATTATGATTATAACAACAAAATAGGTACAAATACTTGAGGAAAATATCACTCAAGTTGGGCAAACAAGCCTCCCATGAACGAATACACCTAAATATGAAATGTTGTTAATACATGAAATGCCATAATGATATAACTACGCTGTCTATAAGAGTAGCAATAGCTAAAAGATAAAAATATATATTACTGCTGATGAAATGCTCTAAATGTGCTAAGACTAGATATCCATGCTCCAAAATAGATTCCCAAGATAATCGAGAAAAGGTTTCTCGAAATACACAATATACCAAAATAGCAGATTTTACCCTAGGGTTGAATAATCTCTGCAACTGAATCACTGATAGGAGCTGGCTGATCTGAAATATGGAATTTTTTATCCTCCTCCAATATATCTCCTGAATGAAGGGATAATCCCCTCAAAGGAACACAACTCCTCCAACTAGGGCAATAAACCCAATGTTGTAGCTGCTCTCTAAAATAATTCAGTCATGGACTGAAACTGCGTTGTAGCTGATGATAGCTATTTGTCCTAGTGCAAAAATATGAAATGAGGCCTTGAGAACTTCCTCACAAGATTATAGATGAAAGGATGATCCCTCCAATGGAAAACTAGCTCATAAATTGGAGATCTCTCTCCTCCACTTCTACACCCCTGCAACACAACCCAACTCTAAACATAAGTGTGCTACAAAGTAGACTGAAGCTTGGAAAAATTCGAGATAGTTGTAATAAAACTCAAAATAACCTCTCCTGAGTAGACACTCTAAGTCCCCTGAGGATGAGGGTGGGATTTCTGCTCGGAAACACCCTTGTGCTAAACAGTACAGCAAACCCCGCTAAAGAGAAAAAGCATTCATAGAAATGTCACATGACAAATCAAGATCTAAAAATATCAAAATGAATAATACAAATCCATGTCCTCTAATGCTGCGATCCTCTTCCTTTTATGCTTGGTGAGCTTCCTCACCCTAGGTCCCACTCAATAATGGAGCTACTGTCATGCATACACTCCTCCTAAATGACTGTGCTGTCCTCCATTGATCCTCCATGATCTCCATAACAGCGCTATTGATCTGGTCAACATTGACCTAGTCCACATGCTCTAGCCCCTGTTCACACCTTAGGGTGCTTTATTAAGATGAAATGATGATCCACTTTCACGTGAGAAGTGGTTTTATTCTTCATAAATATATTTATGGGTCTCCCAAACCACTTATTCACCTATGTAAGTGACAAAACAAAAAATTAATATTCCAATTATTTCTGGAATATTATAATCCTCCCCTCCAAAATTTTTCTTGTCCTCAAGCATCTATAAGGATACTGTAAAACCTCCAAAGGATATGCCTCCTCCCAAGTATACAAGTTAAGCTTTGGTAGATAAACCAAATAGCTCCCATCATGAAGAAGTGGGAGATATATGGAAAATTTTATATGCTATCCATTGGTCTCCTCAAGGTATGAGAGATGGTAAATGTTGGGTGCCTCAACCCAAATGAGAAACTCCAATATCCATGATATCATCCAAACAAAGTGAGCCATCCTTGATAGCTCATAGAAAAAATCACCAATCCCCTACTTCTGCAATGTATAAGGGCTGCATGCCTGAAAATGAGAGAGGAAATTTTTCAAATTATGTTGTCTCTCTCTCCATTTATGATAGATGTGGAACTGCCCATCTTGGGATGCAATAATATGGTCATTAAGACGCAAAAAGGTACTTGGAATACCATGATTCCACTCTTTGGTTCTAGGAACCTCTATTGCCCAATCCACCCCACATATAGTGAACAGAGTACCATCACCATATGGGCTCCAAAAGAAATATGGATTAAGTGTCACATGACAGATTGGATGCTGACAATAGTCCCTCAAGTGAGACTAGCATTGTTCCTCTTCTAGCTATCTCAAAACATGATATGATAAGTGCTCATCCAACCACTTTCTTGCTGCCATAAGCTTCTCAAAAGCTTGAAAATAGTAGAGGACATTTGGTGTTGGTTGAATATGAACCAAGAAAAACTAGTCTTTCCCAAAGTTCTCTAGAAATTAGTCAATCCCATCACTAAATTTAGTCCCAAAAGGACCATGAAATCCAAAGAGAAGTTTTCTCTCTTGTGGAGAAATGTGCTACAAATGTATGGTAAAGGAATTTACATACATGGTTAGTTTATCAATAAGCATAAAAACATAATCTTTACCATATATTGTAGACAAGTTGGTGAAGAGGTCCATAGATGAACTTTCCCATCCCTCCATTAAAAGGGGAAGTAATTGAAACAACCTTGCAAGGTGGTTGCTTTCCTCCTCATACATCAAATAAGCTACACATCTCTTGATATGTTGGTGCACATCTTATTTGAGATCCTCCCAATAGAACTCCTCCATGATGGTATGATATGACTCAATGGAATCCCCATGCTCTGAAAATAGTGCCTCATATACTGCATGTAGAATCTCCTCGTTGAGCTTGGAGTCTTTAGTTAAGTATATCTAACCATGGAAATAAATGACCCCATCAACCACTCTATACCTTCCATCTATCACTTTCCCATCAAGAACCTTACATGTGAAGAGGTTATTTGAATACTCCACCAATAGTTGGGACTCCCAATATGGATCCATCCTTCCCAAAAATGACAGCGTTGTAGAAATATGAAATGAAGCACTTATCTCATCATAGCTCTCCTCTTTGACATGCTTAATGCCAAAGCCACATGTTGGAGTACTCCTAACCCACCTTTGTTGCCTCCTTTGCAGCTGATCTTGTCCAAGACAAGATTGAAGTACATGTAGGTCAACCTCCTCTTGGTAGGTATTTCCCATCCCAAACTTCCATAGTTTGGACAATGCATACAAGAGTGTTAATAAATTCTTGTCATATTCTTAAATCTTCCTCATGTGTGGAATAATATTTTTCTGCTCCAAGGCTATGGAGTAGCCCTTTGACACCATCCTCATGCCATCACATATTCCTGAATCATCATCTTTCAACACAAATAGTTGAGTGGGAAATGGCAATGTCCATATCAGAAAATATCTCATCCCTCCTTTGAACCCATCAAAGGTTCTCTGCACTATGCTAGCTTCTCCCAATGCTCCTTCCTTAGCCAAATATATCAGTGCTGCACCATGTTGAGAGAACTCTTTGTTAATTCTTTAATCGGGGGTTCTCCCTGGTGGAATTCCTCTATGTAATGAAACACCAAGGCCTAGAGCAGGTTGTATATGTGAGTGGACTGATTTGTTCTTGCCCTCACTGCGCAAATCGCCCTCCTGAAAAGGATGGGTGTGAATGTTCAAAATCACTGGATGTTGGCCCTCCTTCTCATCTTCTCCTACCTTCTGCAAGATCTCAAAGTCTAAGGTGTCTTCTTCAAATGTAATCAACCCATGTACACCCAAAATTTCATTGGTGTCAAAAGTATTGATCACAAAGGAATGATCTATCATAGTGTGTGTCCCCAACACTATATTCAATGTTGGAACACACTTCCTCCATTATTTTGTTTCATTGGCTATCAACATAGACACATGCTGCCCCTGATCTCCATATATAATATCCTTTGGAACTTCTTGCAAAGATACAAGAGATCCTCTATTTGAAGCGATTGCTTCATCTCTATCACCAAATAGTGGTGGATCTCCTCCTGCTATCATAGAGCTAGAGGATATTTCTAGCTCTTCCTCTTCCTTCTCCTCATCATTGGAGAATACCTCATCATTAGGAGATCCTTTGGATTGATCCCCTCTTGAAGGAGGAATCCTCATGTCTTATTTTGGAGAATAGAGATCTTGCTGAAGTGGGGATTTTTCCCTTGGAAAATCATGTTGTAGATATTTAACCCCCTCAACAATGTTCTGAAATGGATTTGGATTCATGGATCCTTCCAACTCATGCAAAGGTTCAGATTTCTTGGGTTTGGCTAGCTCACCCAAAGAAGTTACAAAATGTATTTGATCAAATATTTTCACTAATCTCCTAGTGAACTTTGAATAAGTATATATATTTTCATTATTCAATGAAGAAGATTCATAAAACCACCAAGCATAAGTATTACCTTCAAGATGCAGCGCTGCTACTCTAATGGCTTCATCTTCTGAAACTTGATACAACTAAAAATATGTGTCTAGCTTCTTTACCCAAGCCTTGGCTGTGCTCTTGGGTGACCCATCAAAAGTAGGTAGAAATAATCTACCCAAAGTGTGTTGCATGCACCCTCTTATTCTATTGTGGTTACTGGATCTTCTATCTTCTTTGATTTGAAAAAACCCTTGGAAGTTTATATGCTCCTTGAATCTTCTAGATTGAGATTCATATTCTTGGAGATAGTCACCAAGAGTCTCCTCATTTGGTGTTTTTCTTTCCTCTTCTTCTCTTACCAATAATTTAGGCATGGTACCAAGCTGTAGATCTGATGGTGTAGCTGAATTCTCACACCCACAAGGTGAAATATAGGCGCTTTCTTTATGTACAAGCCCTCTTGGAGAATATCTATATCTCTCCACCCTCATCTCTATGATTTCTTTGTTAATTCCCTACATAGTTTGAAGAAGTCTTGAAAACTCCTTCCCTTTCATTTCTCCCGATAATGGAGTTTTTCCTTCATCTCTTCTGTATATATTCTCCTTCCTATGAGAAGCCTATTTAGATGACATAATGGCTAAAGTACATAGGCTGAGCAAAGATCATGCTCTAATACCATTGTAATATTCGCAAATGGGGAAAGCAAGAATACAAGACATTAAACTGGATTTATGCAGAAATATCAATAGATCAAAGCATGAGACAACCATATATCCATTCCATTATGATTATAACAAAAAAATAGGTACAAATACTTGAGGAAAAGATCACTGAATTGGTTCAAACAAGCCTTCCATGAAAGAATACACCTAAATATGAAATGTTGTTAATACATGAAATGCCAAAATGTTATAATTGCGATGTCTATAAGAGTAGCAAAAACTGAAAGATAGAAATATATATTACTATTGATACAATTCTCCAAAGGTGCTAAGACTAGAGATCCATGCTCCAAAATATATTCCCAAGTTAACCCAGAAAAGGTTTCTAGAAATACACAATATACCAAAATAGCATATTTGGCCCTAGGGCTGAATAATCTATGCAACTGAATCACTGATAGGAGGTGGTTGATCTTAAAGATGCAATGGCTGATCCTCCTCCAATAGATCTCCTAAATTAAGGGCTTATCCCCTAAAAGGAACAAAACTCCTCCAACTAGGTAAATAAACCCACTGTTGCAACTGCTCTCTAAAATAATGCAGTCATGGACTGAAACTATGCTATAGCTGATGTAATATTCCTAAATTAGCATGCAGCTAATTGGAATATTAATTTTTTCTCTTGTGATTTAGTTAGATGAATAATTGGGTAGGGAGACCCATAAATCTCTTTAGTAGGAATAAAATCCCTCTTAATGTGGAAAGGGATCATCTTCATAGTTGGATAAAGTACCTTAATGTGTGAACAGGGGTTAATGCATGTGGAGAAGGTCAATTTTGACCAAATAAAAAATGGTGGTATGGAGGGAGTGGATCATCAATGAGAGACAATGCAGTGTGAATGGGAGGAAGTCTCCATGATATTAGAAACCCTAATGAAGGGGATCGAAGATGAGAAGGCTCACATTGTTTATAAGGAGGGCAAGGCAGCCATAGAGGGGGATTATTGATTATTGATTTTGTGGTCTGTATGACTTCTTGCATCCTTCAGTTGTTTAGTTGAGCTTGCAGTGTTGTTTAGCAGAGGGTGTTCCCGAGCGATAATCCCACCTCTTTCCTTGAGGTAGCCTATAGGAAGATTATTTTACTATCATTTCTACATTCCGACATTCTGGCCCAGCTTCAATCTTCAGCTACAGTGCAGTGTCTGTTAAGATTTGTGTTGTGTTGCATGGTGTTGTAGTGGAGGGTTGAGAAACTCACTTTTTGAGCTATTTTTTTAGGGGAGGAAGAATTATTCCCATTGGGAGATCAAAAAAGAAGGTTCTTGAGCTTTATTTCACATCTTGGCACCAGGCCAACCTTTTTCCATCATCTATAGCACAGATTCCCTCTTTGATTGTGTTATTCTAGTGAGCATTTGCAGTAGACGTTTTGGTGCTTGGTTACGAGGGTGAGATATTCAGTGTTGGGATCATCCTTTCACTTGAAGGATATAATGGAGGAGTACTATTCATTTCTACATTAGTTCAACCACCTCCTTCAATATTGAGCTTGTAGCTACTATTCAACCCTAGGGCTGCATTCCGGCATTTTGGTATTTTGGGTATTTCTGGAAACCCTTCCTGGGTTGTCTGGGAAATGTGTTTATGAGCCTATATATTCACTGTTGGCATTGTTTGAGCTAAATAACATCAGATCCATCTTTTTATATCTTGATGTAGAATTTTATGCCCTAAAAATGCACTGTCATGGCTCATGGAACTTGTATAGCAGTATTTTTCTCATGTATTGACATATTTTCTTAGAGGAGGCTTGTTTTGTATTTCTTGAGTGACTTGATCCTCAATATATTGGGCCTATTATTTGCTGATATGTTTAATAATATTTTTGTACATTGGTCTCATATCATGGTGTATTGATTTATTCACTGCTATTTCCATTATTGTGTTCAAATATTGTTGCTTCCCCATTTGGTAATATTATAGCTGATGAAAGCTATTTGGCCTGGTGCAAAAATATGAAATGAGGCCCCAAGAACTTCCTCGCAAGCTTTAGGATGAAATGATAATCCCTCCAATGGAAAACTAGCTCAGAAATTGGAGATCTCTCTCCTCCACTGCTACACCCTGCAACACAACCCAACTCTAAATAGAACTGTGTTGTATAGTAGAATGAAGCATGGAAAAATTCTAGATAGTGGTAATACAACTTAAGATAACCTCTCCTCAGTAGGCACTCTAAGTCCCCTGAGGATGAGGGTGGTATTTCCGCTCGGAAACACCCTTGTGCTAAACAACACAACAAACCTTGCTAAACAGCAAAAGCATGCACATAAATGTCACATGACAAATCTAGATCTAAAAATATCAAAATCGATAGTACAAATCCATGTCCTCTAATGTTTCCATCCTCTTCCTTTTATGCTTGGTGGGCTTCGTCACCGTCGGTGCCACTCAATAATGGAGCTACTCTCATACATACACTCCTCCTAAATGACTGTGCTATCCTCCATTAATCCTCCATGATCTCCATAACAACGTTGTTGATCTGGTCAACATTGAGCTAGTCCACATGCTCTAGCCCTTGTTCACACCTTAGGGTGCTTTATTAAGATAAAATGATGATCCACTTTCAAATTAGAAGTGGTTTTATTCTTCATAAAGAGATTTATGGGTCTCCCTACCCACTTATTCACTTATCTAAGTGACAAAACAAAACTTTAATATTCCAATTAATTTTGGAATATTACAAAAGACAAAGGTGATGTCATGCGAGTTAGTTATTGTAATTCCCAAGAATGTAAGGCTATATCCTTTGTAATAATTTCCTCTAATGGTCACATGTGTCATATTTTCCCCTCGAGTTGTCAAATTACTTTTTAAATTTTTCCCCTAAGATGATATTTTTCATTCATCGTCCAATTTCTTGCATGTAAAGCATCTCACTGTCACTATTTGAGAGTTGGTTCACCACACAAAGCAAGTTTTTGTTTAGTTTTTATTCTACAGGCATCATAAGCAAGGAGGCATCGAGAAGTATAAAGGATCAATGGCATCGAAGAAGAAAGAAAAAAAGGGTGATTATTGTGTGAGGTACGAACCTATGGATTTGAAGTTGTTAAATTTAGATCCTAGTGCTATGGAGGCCTCCAGGAAGGTAGGTTTCCTACATTTTTGTAAAAAACCGCAGGGTTTCCATGTCGAGGTATCCAAAGAATTTGCAACAAATTTTACAAGGACAACCTCAAAATTTGGAGTTTTGAATCTCACAGTGTCACCTAATGCTATCTCCCAAGATACAGAAATACCCAGAGGTGGTGAGGAATTGTTCAAAGGCACAAAATTCAGAATGAAAAGCTGTGAATAATTTCTCAAATAGGATCACAAAGGATCTAACATGACAAATGGCATCCCCGGGTGTTATATGAAAGAAAATTATGCAAAACTGTTGTTGGTGGTCCAAAAATACTTCACCTGCAAAGGGAGATTCCACATGGTTTATTCTTATAATTTTAGACTCCTGCATTTTGTTGGTAAGAAACCACTTGATCTACCTTTATTTTTATATAGATGTTTGGGGAAGATGTCAGATAAATTTTAGGTCAAGGAAAAGGGTAGTGAAACATTAATGTTTCACCATGGTCTGATCAAATTTTTAGTACTGGAGGAATTAAAAAGATTAAATAGAGATTGAGCCTCTTTTATTTTTATGATTGGATATGAAGTAGATGCAGTGACATCAAAGAAATTTTCAAAACCAAAAACTACTCCATATCCAGCTGTAATAGAAGAGATTGATGAAGAAGGAGGAAAACCTCCTATAGAACCAATGGACATTGAAGTTGAACCTCTGCAAGATACTAATATCCCTCAGCCATCACCTACAAGACAAAAACAGAGAATTAGGAAATAAAGCAGTAGGAGGGTAACAATAAGCCAAACATTTTCCAAAGGAAACCTGGAAGACATCCTCCAGGCAATAGATATTGAAGAATCCCCAATTGGACAGGAAGAATATATTGAAGGAGATACAAGAAAATTGAAGAAAGGTAAGTTTGTCAAGAAGTTGGATTTTGCAGAAGAGGATGTTGGTTTCATTATCCAGCCAAGGAAGCCAATGAACAGGTCACATATTGCAAAGGATGCCATGGAAAGCAAAGTACTATAGAAGGTCATTGAAGGTAAGCAGCCATACGAAATCATAGATCTATCCCCAGCATCATAAGAAGTCTTTGTACAAAGGAAAGGGAATGAACATGTTGAAGAAAAGACAAAAGTACAAATTATGCAAGAAAAATTAAGAGAGGCCAGGGAAGAGGTAGTTGAGGTAAAGCTGGAATTAAAAGAAGCCAAGGTGGACAGACAAATAACGACACATTTTGAGAAAGAGATGAAGGAGAAGTTTGATAAGTATGATAAGACTTGGTCAAATTCCAAAAAGATGTTGAAGAGAAGCCTTCCCTTGAGGAGGGTGGTAGAAAACACAAGGAAAAGGAATTTTTGGTTACAGTATGAGAGGAAAAATCTCAAAGCGCATGTCAAAGTTTTGGAAGACCAAATGGACATGATTCAAGAAGAATTGAAGAAAAGAGGACTGAAAATGAGATTGGTATATGAACCTGAGGTACAACCTGTTCTTAATGAATATGAAACACCCAAAGAATATGAAGTATTGGGAAGTTGATCCAAATAATTTTTGTTTAAGTTTACAGCTTGCAGGTGACACCAATTTTGGGTTAGAAGGTGATTTTTTGAAGGAAATTACCAAATCTATAGTTTCAGCCATATCAGGCACTTTTGTAGTGAGCTCCAGGCTTGAGGGCCGAGATTCACTACAAAATTTCTAAAGAATGTTTTTTATAAAAAAAAAATCAGTTGTATGGAGATCCAAGGAGCAAGTTTAATGGTATTTAGTTATTTTGACTTGAAAAATGCTTTTTTACTAGAAAACGTGGCAAAAGAGAAGGTTAAAAGGTAGAAATGGGCACGCTATGAAACTGCCTAAAGATACTCTGTTTTGCAGTGAGATATTTTTAAAGAGTTTTTGAAGGTTTGAATGGCATATGGAAGTCCATCCAGCCACTTGGAGGCATCCAAATAGATAGTGGGCCATCCCAGTAGTCATCCATTGCTTGGCATATATGTCACTCATACAAATAAACATGAAGACAAAGTTCTAGATAATGTTAATTTTTTCTTAAAAAATAGGACAATTGTTTCTAAATTCTTGGGGGTACATTCATGTCTTGGTCATAGAGAATGGCACTCGAGCATATCATATTTATCTATGTAATTTTCCCACTACTAGAGAGGTGGATGCAATAAATGTAAGTAGAGTCCTATTAGGAGAGTAAGTCTTAAATGATTAGGTGTCTTTTTATGTTCCAGAAATGTAGTTTATAGTTATGATTAGGTATCAAAGTCATTTTTCAATGATCTAGTCAACTGGGCAGATCCTATGTAAGCAAAAATGGTCTATTTATAGACAGAAAATCAAATGAGAAGGGGATGGAGAATGATTTTGACAATTCTACTATTGTAATTTTTTTATATAAGTAATAAACAGACAGTAACTATTTCCTGCTTCACTTGAGATTCTTGAGATGTTTCAATGAGTTTATATGTTTCTTTTAAATATTTCTCCCAGTCGTATTGATATTAAATTACTCAGAATTCATGTTATGCATGATCTGAATTCCTTTTACCATTGAGTTATTGATTATTACCATGTGTTGATGTTGTTCTATCATTGAAACAGAAAAAGCCTCAGTTTCCATAAGTAGAAATGCTTGTCATTGAATTCCTTTTACTGAATCCATGAGCCCAATGGCAGTTGAATCTTTCCCATTTTTCACCTACAATAAAATACACTAATACACTCACAGAGTTAGCCATCTCTTTTAAGGCCTGATTGAGAAAATCCTTTGATAATTTGACAGAGCCCTCTCAGTTTGAAGAGGTTAATCCTCAGTCAAAATTTGGTTTGAAAGAGTGACTCTAAGTTGTCTGGTGGAGCAGCCGATCAGTACCAATTTAGAGATAACACAAGGTTTCAAAAATATTCAATGTTATAAAGAAATGCCCAAAATACAACACGCCACAGGAGAGTTGCCATTATTCGGGAGTAATTTCTTGGGAAAAATGAATTTTCTCTATCATAGATTGTCCAAATGACCTTCTTGATGAGTTAAAAGATAAATAGATAGAAAGATATTTCCAATGCATTATCATGAGCTCAATGGGGAGTTCAGGAAGGCCTCCAAAAGTGACCTGCAACTTCACGTTGTGCTTTTACTAGGGACATGCTGCACTTTTTGAGCAGTATTCGGAGAATTTATTTTTGAGGGGCTATACTTGATCATTTTCAATTCTTGAGGGGTCCATTGTGTAGCAAACATAATTATCTTTCCAATGATCTGCCATGAGTTCAATTTTGAGTTTAGTAAGGCATCCAAAAGTGGTATGTGATATCACATTGAACCTTTCTCAAGGACACGTTGCGCTTTTCCTTCTGGCGCTGCGCTTTTTGCAGGGAAGGTAAAATTGGTCTAGAAAAGTTTAAAAAGGGTAGAAAATGGTTTCCAAACTCAAGAACAAGTTTTCTTAAGGATAAAACAAGTAATTTGAGCCACTTCACACCCTCTTTCACTCAGTGTCTTCATTCCTATGGTGGAAAATTTGTCAATAACCTCCTACGATACACTTTTCTAAAAGACTATGTTTTTTTCAAATTTTCAAACCCTAGACTGTCTCTCCTACCATGCCATAACTCCTACATGCTAAATACATCCCTAAAACCCTAAGCCCCTCCAAAACTTTCATTCCTTAAAACCTATCCCAAACCCTACCCCTATGATGTGCTTTTCTAGGCACCTAAACTTTACCCTTCTAATTAAATTCCCCAGCCCATTTCTCTTTTTATTTTAACTTCCCTCCACCTCCCTAATGTCCCTAACTTCCATACACCCTCCCCTAATTTTTTCCACACCTATCCCAACTCCTTAACCTCATCATCCCATTCCCTTTCCCTTTCCCCTCTCCCCTAGGTTTTCTGGTAAACTAAACACCATGTAGGAAGAGATAAATACCTACAAAAAAGGACAGATAATCATAAGGTTTGAGCCATAAAACACTAGGGAGTTGATTTCATCACCCCTAGAAGTCAAATGCTTCCAACATGTGGGTTTTTTTTAGTTTTGTGAAATGGTCCAAAGAGTGCAAAATTATCTATATTTGACTAGAATCTTCATCACAAAACTCCAGAAAGAACAAGTCACCATTGCAGGGGTGAAATTCACCATTTCAATAGATTTTGTTGCAAAAACTACAGGGATACCAAACCATGGTGGGTATTGGTTCAAAGGCATGAACCTAGACCTTGAGCAGTACAAACCCTACTTAAAATCATAGTGCAAAGGAAACCCTAATTTGTCAAAAAGAGAATTATAAGTTTGAACTACTTTTTGATACATCCATGGTAGAATAAAACACCTTATTTTTCAAATCTAGAGCAATTTTTAGGAAATTTGGAGAAAATTTGGAAAATTTGAAAAATTCCTTGAAGACTCATTTTCCAGAAATGCTTTGTTTAGCCATTTTTTTATAGAACACATTGTGGCCAAATAAATATGAATTTTGGGAAACGGGAGGAGGTTTGTGTTCCTAACACATCAAAATACAATAACCTACTTCATATTTTACACAAGTATTACAGAATGAGAGATCCATTCAGAACTTCACAGCGTATGTTTTTTACTATGCAATGTTTTGTTTAAGTCACCGTATTGCAGAGATGATTGTGGACATTAAGAGATGTATCTTGGGAAAATGGAGGAGGTTTTAGTTTCTAATATGAAAAATAACAAAAAACTCTATCCATTTTGTAAAAAAAATTATGGTTAGGGAGATATCGCTCCATATCTGAGGCTTATGCTTTCTGAAAACTTAGAAATTTTTAACAGTCAGACTGCAAAAAGCGCAGCATGGGCCACACTGCGCTTTTTATGGATTCCTATAAATTATGAAAACTATATATGGATAGATATAAAATGGTCTCAATATTACATTTTTACTATTGGCACTCCAAAAATTGAGCTTTTGATAGGTGGAAAAGCCCAAAAACCTCTTAAACAACACCTTTCTGCCTTGTTTTTTGAGGCCACATTGTGCTTTTTGACCAGTTTTGGAAAAAGTGGTTTTTCAGGGGCTTAACTCCATCATTTTAATTTCTTAAGGAAATTTTGAATAACTAGACAGGAATAAATTTCCAATGAGCTATCTTGATCTCAATTTGTAATTTCAGCAAGTCATTCAAAAGTCAGCTTGAAGCTGATGCTGCGCTTTCTCAGGGGCATGCTGCTCTTTTTCTAGATTGTCTGTCATCTTCAGAATTTTGACTTTTTCTCAGTTATTTGAAAGATTATAAGGATTTTTACTAATGTAAATGTAAAATTTGAATTTAATTGTCTTTTCTAGTTACCATAGGTAGATACATCAAGAAAATATGTAATTTTGGGTCAAGTGAATCAATTTCGTCAAAAATAGGGATGAGTTTGTTGACCTCTCTACTCATTAGGATTCTAGTTGAGGAATTTGGGGAATAGATCCACAAGTCATGGATTTGTCCCCTGAGAGTGGGAAATTTTTTTTTGGTCTATATCTTTCATTTTATTTTCCATTCCAATGGATGGATGTTGTGTAATTGATCTTTGAACACTATTGTAATCAGTCATTTATGGTAGGAACTAATAGACAAAGTTGCAACCATTTTTGTGGGATTATTGTGGTATGTGTTTTGGTAGTGTTACCTATTATGTTTTCATATGTTTTAATGTATTATTATTTAATTTTTCATTTCCATCTCTTAATGTGATTGATTCTTAAGTTAGATAAGCATAATTCATTATTTGATGCTCTGTTTTGGAGGAATTATCATAGTTGTGTTTCACTTTCTTCTGATAGAAAAGAATTCATGATTTCCATGCTCTTTTTGAAACCATACCAGTCTAATAACACCCATAAAGATTCTTGAAAGTGATAAAGTGTGTTCCTACCTCGCCCATTCAGATATCTGAAAGTCTGATTTTCAGTTCCATGACCTAGCTCTTCCTATACCTAATTCACCATCCAACACCCAAAATCAATCAACCAAACCCTAGAGCCTATTATACCTAGCCTAAAATCTTCATTATCTAGTCAAATTGGGTGTGATCTCACAGAGAGAGCCTGCTCCTGTCTAGTAGGGATAGCTACTAGGTCAAATTGGTCTATGGTTACCTTTGCTAATCTCCTTCATAGCCTATGGAGATCCGGTGGAGTGATAACACCCTGTATGTTCTTGACAAACTTATCATGAGATAAGTTGCATATTAGATTGTATGAAATGGCTTGACCATATTTTTGAAAGATGCCAAGAAAGCATTATGGCCTTCTTTTCCAATTAGTTTTGGCATTTATGGATTGGAAAACTACAAACATGCTATTGTGGAAATTGTTTAGATTGTGTGTTTGAAATTATTTACAATTCCAAACAGGCAATATGATCCACTTAAATTCCCCAATAATTTCACTACACAAGTGAAAATGAAACCCTTTGTGTAATATTCCCAATTAGCCCAAGCTAATGGGAATATACAATTTTGTTTCATTTTCGTGTTGCATGAATAAATCAATGCCACATGTGAACAAAGCTAAATTTGGGCTATCTAAATAAACACCCTTATGTGTGAAAGGGACTGAATCATTTTATTGGGTCAACCATGACCAAATCAACAGTGCTATCTAGAAGAAGTGATCCTCATTGATGCACAACGCAGTTTTAATTGGAGGTGAATGTACATGAAAGAAGCTAATTCATTGAGATGGTTTAGGGTTTTGTAAGATCTCAATCTTATAAAAGGAAGAGGAGGATAACATGAGAAGGTTGTTGATGACCATATTATTTTCTGAAGATTTTTTCTGTTTATACATTTCTCATTCTCTTGGTTTTTTAGTAGGTAATAGTGTTGTTTAGCACTGGGTGTTCCTGATCGGGAATCCCACCTCCTTCCTCCAGAGGCCTCTTGGAGGAGTATTGCATTTATTGACCACTATCAGGAATTTTTCCAAGCTCTTCTTCCAACTACAACACAGATCCTATTAAGGTTTTGGTTTTCTTTGTAAGCTGCAGCAAGTGGAGGCTAGATCTACTAAGATCTATGCCATTATAGTGCCTCTTTTTAGTGGGAAAGTCATCTATCCCATTGGCAAGAGAGTATTGGATGATTGGAGCACTGATTTCAGATCTTGGCTCGAGGCCAAACATGTTCTAGAGCCTACAGTGTAGTTTTCATTCCAGTACTGCGTTATTTACAAGTGTAAAGTTACAGGGTGTTTTGGCACACTTTTGGAGGAGATATTTCTAGTGTTTTGGAATCTTCCTTTCAATATAGAGATCCATTTATTTTAGATCTATTAATGTCATATTCAGATCTGATTTGAATACTGTTGTATTTTCTTTAGAATTTATTAATCATTTTTCATATCTGCTGCATAAGAGCTCAGATCTAGTCCATGTACTTCACTTTTTACTGAAAACACCAAGGGGCATTTGAAGAGGAGCCTTTATACTGTACAGATATGATATAGATTTAAGTTTTTGTACACAGATATTCTCTAGATTTGAAGTGTAATCTAAAGCTTCTTTCAGCCAATAAAATAACGTTTTCAAGCTTGTTCAGTCTTAATCTATGGTTGCAACACCTAATTTTTGAGGATTTCTTCATGTAAAAGTCTTATATTTCTATTTTACATCTCATGGGCCATAATGTAAATCTGATTTGCTGATTTAAATGTCATTTTTGAGCCTCCATATTGGCCTCCTGCTCTTACTTTGTTGAACTGCGTTATTTCTGAGTAATATTGTTTAGTATTGTTGCTTGTTCCCATGGTTGGAAAAAAAGAGTGGTGAATCTAAAATGATAATAGGCATGCATACATACCCCTCACATAAAACTTCCACACAAAAAATAGAGATGGATTTGCGCAGTGGAAGAAAGGACCTTACAGTCCCATCTATTATGTTCATGAGATTTCTGCATGGGACACTATTATCTAGTGGAAAACCACCTGGGAGGCCACCTGATTCAGATTTTGTGGGGAAGACCTCACAACTTGTTGCTCCAAACTTAGATCCAGGAGGGATTGGAGCACTTGAAGACAAGGCTATAGTGCTGGGAGGCTTGAATAAGCTCAAGAAGGAGGGATATCTTCTTCCCTTATCATCATCACCCACTCTCATTTCTGGATCTACACTGTGGGAGGAGAAGAATGGAAGGAATGGCCTTCCAACACACATATTTGGCATAGGAGATGTCAAGGAGGAGATTAGCAACATGACAAACATTTATGTTGATTCATCATCAACATTGTCATTTTTGAGCAGTTTAGATCTTTATTGGAAATCCCAACTGTTGGTGGATTATTCCAAATATCTTAACACTTGTATGATACTTGATGACCAACTGCATGAAGATGGCTACTTAGTCCAAGGATGATTCATCTATCATCATGGTAAGATCTTCTTTTCTAGAGCTTCTAAGCTTAAGCAGAGGTTACTACAAGGAGCATACAAAGAGTTCTGTTTCAACCATATGTATTCCATGAGGATCTACAACAACATCATGAGTAGCTTTGATTGGGAAGGCTTGAAAGAGGAACTACATCAGCATTTTCAAGAAAGCATGAAATATGTGGAGTTGGGGCAGCCATATGACTCTATGCAAGAGTTATTTGAGCCATCTCTTCCTTCTTTTGAAAGAGGAGAAAGATCCATGCACAACTTCATATGTATGAGAGACATTGTTGGTGAAGAATATGATCTTGTAAAGCAAGTTTCATTTTCTGATTTCACATATTATTTCACCATGTTTATGAAGGCCATGACTCCAAGGAGGAGTAATGTATCATGTAAATCTCATGGCAAACATTGGGCCACTAAAATTTCTGAATTTGGCCACTCCCTTGATGTGCAAAGACAAATTTTCTTTCATGATGGGTGCTTCCCAAAGGCACCAAACATATCTCACACCTTTAGCCATAGTGAGATGACATGTGCAGAAAGTAAGTGGTGGGGAAACCACTTACCACACCTTGATCTAATGAAAGTAGGAGATGCATTGTGCTGGTATCATATGTGGGACTATGATCCACCTCCTCATGCTGAAATTTCTGTTTGTGTATATGTAGTTTTGCTTCCATACATTGATGACATAGTTGTACTTTTTATGGGATTGTATGGAGGGAGGATGGGAGTCATGTACGTACCATATGGGATGGAAACTCTCTATGTATCATCTGCTACATGTTTTAGGGAGAGTATTGGTTTAGCCACGTTTGTTTCATGTGAATTTTTGACTCCTTGTGGGATGGAATATGTACATTTCATGAGAACCTTGGAGGAACAATTCATGGAGGGTTGTATTGGTGAAAAATTAGCTTATGGAGGAAGCTTAATTCATGATGGTGTCACCAATGGAGGAGGAGAAGTGTTGCAGAACTCACCCTATCAGTTCCTTGAGGACAAGAAACATTTTGGAGGAGAGGACTGTAATATTCCCAATTAGCCCAAGCTAATGGGAATACACAATTTTGTTTCATTTTCCTGTTGCATGAATAAATGAGTAAAGGAGGACAATAAAAACTCCTAAAAATAGTGAATTAATCAATGCCACATGTGAACAAAGCTAAATCTGGGCTATCTAAATAAACACTCTTATGTGTGAAAGGGACTGAATCATTTGATTGGGTCAACCATGGCCAAATCAACAACACTATCTAGAAGAAGTGATCCTCATTGATGCATAACACAGTTTTAGTTGGAGGTGGAACATATGAAAGAAGCTATTTCATTGAGATGGTTTACAGTTTTTGAAGATCTCAATCTTAGAAAAGGAAGAGGAGGACATCATGAGAAGGTTGTTGATGAAAATATTATTTTCTTAAGATTTTATCTATTTAGACATTTCTCATTCTCTTGGATATTTAGTAGAGAATAGTGATGTTTAGCACTGGGTGTTCCTTATCAGGAATCCCACCTCCTTCCTTGAGAGGCCTCTTGGAGGAGTCTTGCATTTCTTGACCACTATCAGGCATTTGGCCAAGCTCTTCTTCCAACTACAACAGAGATCTTGTTGAGGGTTTGGTTTTCTTTGTAAGCTGCAGTAAGTGGAGGCTAGATCTACTCAGATCTAGGCCATTCTAGTGCCTCTTTTCTATGGGAAAGTCTTCTATCCCATTGGAAAGAGAGTATTGGATGATTGGAGCACTGATTTTAGATCTTGGCTTGAGGCCAAACATGTTCTAGAGCCTAAAATGCAGTTTTCATTCCATTATTGTGTTATTTGCAAGTGTAACGTTGCAGGGTGTTTTGGCACAATTTTGGAGGAGAGATTTCTAGTGTTTGGGGATCTGCCCTTCACTATAGAGATCCATTGATTTCAAATGCATTCATGTCATATTCAGATTTGATCTAAATACTATTTTATTTTCTTCAGAATTGATGAATCATTCTATAGATCCGCTACCTAAGATCTCATATCTACTCCATGTACTTCACTTTTTGCTGAAAACCCCAAGGGGAATTTGAAGAGGAGCCTTTCTAGTGTACAAATATGATACAGATCTAAATTTCTATACATATATCTACTCTAGATCTAAAGTGTAATCTACATCTTCTTTCAACCAATAAAATTATGTTGTCAAGCTGGTTTAGTCTTAATCTATGGTTGCAACACCTCATTTTTTAGGATTTCTTCATGTAAAAGTATTCTATTTCTATTTTACATCTCATGGGCCATAATTTAAATCTAATTTTCTGATGTAAATGTCATTTTTGAGCCTCCATATTGGCCTCCTTCTCTTACTTTGCTGAACTGTGTTATTTCTGAGTAATATTGTTTAGTATTGTTGATTGTTCCCATTTGGGGATATTACAGTTTGTGCATGAAGATAATGATTTTGAAGATTTATTTGAGTCTGTTGACAACAATGAAGCAGTTAAAAACTTGGAAAATTTATGCCTCCACCCACAACAATGACTAAAGTTTCATAAATACAAAAATAAGATACTGGAGACAATTCCACTCAAAATTTTGGATGTTTCTCAAACCACGGCTCAGAAAGAAAGTGAATAAAAAATTAAGGATATTGAGGTCATTAATACAATAGATCATGATAAATTAGCTAAATTTCAAACAATATATCTGGATTTCCCCAACAATCTAAAGGATGTTTTGAAAGAGTTTGATCTTAATATTCACGAAGAACAAAGAGCTATGACTATTGACCAACATCAAAATGTACAAAATCCTCCTAATACAAGTCACGACTCATTCACTACTGGGCCTTCTGACAAAGCAGTAAGCACAGAAAGAATGGAATGCATCCCAACCTTCCCAACGTCATTCTTAATATTCAAGATATTCCTCCCTCGGACATTTTTTATAGTCATAAGCACAAGGCAGTTGTTAGTAGACAGAATAAAAAAAGAAGAGTAGAGAAATACCACACTCTTATTCAATAATATATGTCAATGGAAATTGTTTGGAAAGACACACAGTCAGATCCTTCACAAGATTAAACTCGCTTACCGCAGTTTGCAGGAGCCTATGCTTCTGCAACCATTGACAAAGCATGAGAAATTCACCAATTGATGAAACAAAAGGATGAAAATATCATCCAACTTGAATCAAAGTTACAAGTAGAAAAGCAAAGTATTAGTCAAGAATTACAGGTACATATCACATAACTTCAGGAGAGCCTACACTAGCTGAAAATTCAACATCAATGTGAATTAATTCTAAACATATTCTAATTCATCAATTACAACTTTCTATTAAGAAAATGAAATATATCCCAAAGATTTATGAGTTCAAGAAAGAAGCCTTAGAATTAAACACTCTATTGGCACAACAACATGTTGTCTTTTTCCAGAAATTGACAAGCATCCTTGACTTATATGAACAAAGTGATTCACTTGTGAATCACATTTCTGATATGAGGATTAGTTTCAATGACATAGATCATAAGGTATCCCAATTTGTCACTTGGTAGGATTTTGCTGATGGCCGAAAGGCCAACCTACCCAGAATTGAAGACTCAGAGAAAGAGATATTTTTCACAGACTAGGATATACAATTACAGAATGCATAAAGAGAAATTTACAAAGCGAGAGAAATTGCTACAAATTTTGTGGAAACTGTCAGCCAAAACCTTATGACAACAAATATTATTTACATATGTCCTCTTGGTGCATTACCTTTAGTAAAAGACTTAATAAGGCAGTGGAAATAAGTGTCAAAATTAAAAGAGGAGCATATTATGAATATTGAAAAGTTGTATTGGGAAAAATACTGGAGATATCTAGTGAAGCCTCACAAAAAATGGCTTAGCTTCATTGTCTGATAGATACGTCTTCATACATGTTACCTCCACTATATGATGTTGTTTTTACTAGACAATTATGCATTAGTCCAGGCCAAACTCCAGAGGTTAAGCCTATGCTTAATTTTCTTCAACTCAAGGAGAAAATGGAAGAAGGGATAATAGGACAATCCTCTAAAAAATCACCCCTTTAATTTCTATTTCTCTTTTAATTTTACTTAATTTAAGGAAGATTGTTTGAAACTTCCTCAATTTTTATTGTAATGAATATTTTAAGACTTATTATTGTTACATTTAAACCCCTTCATGGCCTTCATGCCTTTTAAGAAGGGGTCCTGAAATTTTGAAAAGAAGACTTTATTGATGTTGCACTTCTGTACTCTTAAAGTTTTCTGAATAGAAAATGTTGGACCAAGAATTATTTCTCAGATGAGAAGAGTAAACATATATAAAGTAATTTTATCTTATCTGTTTTATTTGAGTTTAAAATTAGGAATAGTTCATTTATCTTATGATGTTTTGTCTTATATATTTTTTTGAATATAGTTTGACATTAATTCACTTCTGAACATGTTATTTTGTTATCATTTATGTATATATGCAATACATGCATTTTGAAAAAATTACGATACAAGCTTTATTAAATTTATTTAATTAACTTTTTAATTAAATCAATTATCTCAAATGTTTTCATATCTATAAGTGAATGTATGATCTTTATTGGCATCCATTGAAAGATTATTTTGTAGATCACATAGAGAATAGATTTCATCCCGGGATATATATATATATATATATATATATATATATATATATATATATATATATATATATATATAGATATATATATATATATATATATATATATATATATATATATATATATATATATATTGTTTATTGAAAACTTGCCTATATCTCCATCTATCAAGATCCACTTAGGGATAAAATCATCCATTCACCCCAACTATATCAAGTTGGGAAATTGGTCCCACAAATCCAGTCGGAGCCACCATTCCAAATGAAAAAGGGATGGTCTTTAAGTCCCTTACCGGGTGGTTTTCCCCGATGTTGTTGCATCTATTTTTGGGGCCTCAACATTTTTGGCGCTAGAAGGAGGTCCATTTGAATATGAATGGCATGAAATATTAATTTAAAAAGTAAAGACCATCACAAGAGTCGTTCTCCCTCTAAATCCACAACTTATAGTCATGTTTCAAAATCTCCTAATCCTAAATCAGAAGTTGTTCATTCTCCCCAAAAATATCCTAGTTTTGTTCATAAAAAAATCTCTTTGGAATAATCTAGAGTCACCAGAAGTACAAACATTGATAAAGAAATTGGAAGAAATTTCAATTTCAGCAGAAAAACCTATTTTTTCTGAAGCCTCAGAAGGAAATGTCGCTTCTATTTTTGAAGGCATCGGTTTATTAACTCGATCTAAGAGTGAAAAACTTGGACTATTCCCTTTTTAATTTCCTCTTCATTCTCATCAAAGGAAAATTCCTATTTCCAAAACAAAATCATCAACTAGTGAGATTCAATCTATTTCTACCTCTCAAGCAACATTAGCTATTATTCCCTCTCTCACATATTCGCAAAAAAATTATTCATTGATTAATATCCCTTCTTCTTCTTCTCAATATACAATTGTTATTTCAAGTAACATTAGTTCCATGATTGTTTCTTCTTCACCTTCAACTATTATTGGAACTACTTCTTCTACTTCAAAACCTCATTTAGGACCACCCAATCCTCCCATTCATATAATGGAAAATAGACCTTGGTAAAATCATGGAGCTATTTAATTACCAGGGCCTCTTCATCCTTTACCTAAGCATCCTGAGAGATGGTTTCCTAAGTATAATCTGGATGATGGAATACCTGCAGAACATAATCTCCATAATTTCATGTTTTCCATAAATCTTAATGAAGTTTAACAGGAACATTGTTTAGTTAGATTATTTTCTTATACTTTTCAAGGATCAGCTAGATCATGCTATTTCTCACTTCCATTAGGCACAATTACTAATTGGGACATTTTTTAAGAACAATTCCTTACTAAATTTCAAGATGATCATACAACTGCAACCCTTATCAATGTTCTTTCCAATCTGAAATCAAATACATGGGAAAAGATCAAAGACTTCAATTCCACATTTAATAAATTACTCAACAAATTCCCAACCACATTTAAGCTTGGAGTAGACGTGCAAATAGAATGGTATATATCCTCTCTTACTTCTAATATTTCTATTTTTGTAGATAGAGCCAATAAGGATACATTGGTAGAGAATATGAAAGAAGTTCCTTTTGTTGAAAAAAGAATACTTGCTTTAGAGAAGAAAATTTCTCAAGAAGATAGGAAAACTAAGAAAGTTTCATTTCAGGATGAGCCTAAAAAGAAATTATCCAAGGATCCCTACGATTTTGAAGGATTACAAAAGGTCCTCAAAACCATGTCGAATGATATGGTTGAGATAAAGAAACAAGTAGCTGAATATTTTTCAAATAAACCTTTTATATCTTTTAAGAAAAACCAAACTTCTTAACCCCCAAATGTAATCTCAAATTTTAAATAATATCTAGATGAAGATCATGATGAAACAATATCATTTGCAGAACAATATCTAGAAGAAGAGCTAGTCAAAGTTCATGGAATATGGGACTTTATCCTTCCAATATCTGATGATGAAAATGAAAATGAGCCACTTCTGGTAAATACTAGAAGTAAAAATACTGTTGACGTACTTCAGTCACCTCAAAAGAAAAAAGCTTCATCCTTTGTTGCTAAAGATAAAGTAGTTAATAAAAAAGATTCTTCTTCACAATCAAATCCAACTTCTTCTACACTTACATGTGCCTCTAAAACATTAGTAGTTTATGATACTATTGAATACAATATAGTGGAATATATGAAGAAAATTAAAGCACATATCTCTGTACATGTGCTAATAAAATTGAAACAACAACCGAAAATTTTTCTTAAAGAATTGAATGCAGTTTTCGCTACACCCTTTCCTACTCCTATAAATTTGAAAGCAACTAAAGGAATAAGTAAGCCTCCTAACCATTCACCTGAGAAAATTGATGCAAGTGATGCTATTTTAAAAGGTGGAATATCTAATTCACACACTCCTCATTTTCTGTTAACTTTTGAAGTATTCAACAAAAACATGCATAATTGTTTAATTGACTTTGGAGCCTCATCAAACATTATGCCGTATTTTGTTTTTCTGAAATTGACTATATCTCCTCAGAAGTCAGGAGTACACATTTTGCAATTAGACATAAAAAAATTGAAGTTATTAGGGGAAATGAATTTAGTCCTTATCAGATTAGCATCCAATCCAAAATTTCATCAAGTAATTGATATCTTAGTTGCTAATATACCTGAATTTTATGGTCTAATACTAAGTAGAGATTTGTCAAAAAAACTTCATGGCTATTTTACTACTGACTGGTATGATATGTGGCTTCCACATAATGGTAATCCAAATCAAATAAAAGTAGACCATGAAAAACAGTAAAATATTCAGTAATTGAATTCGAAGAATAAAATGTACTCATGGCATTTACCAATAACATTCTCGGTAGTTACTCTGCTAAATTATTTTTAGGGAATTTTAATTCTCTAAAGTCTCCATTTCTTACCATTTCAGTTAATTCTCAGATTGAAATTTTTTCTCAGTCTGATTCTTCTAAGTGTGTAAATACTACCGATAAACCCTGTATTAATACTCTATTTTGGATATTATATTTTGATGAGTCAAAATCCAGTGAAGGAGCAAGAGTTAGTTGTATATTAACCAATCAAGAAGGCGAAAAGATTATGCTAACATGAAGACTTGACTTTGAATGCACAAATAACATTGCAGAATACAAGGCACTAGTTCAGTGCTTAACCAAAGAAATTGATCTTGGTGCTAAGTATGTTAAGGTTTATGGAGATTCTTAAATAATTGTTAAGCAGGTAAGAAATACCATATAGTGTATTTATGACCATATTAAACATTATCAGTCATTAGTATAGTCTCTTACCACTTATTTTTTAGCATTCAATATCTCGTCTGTTCCAAGAATTCAGAATGCAAGTGTAGACCTTCTAGAAAATGTAGCATCCAAGCTTATTCCTTTAGAATATTATATCCGAGATAGATTTTCCATAGATATGATTTTTTTCCCATCTATTGCTGATAATATTACTAATTGGAGAGTATTCAATGATGATGATGATTTTATCACTTTTCTCACATCAGAAGGATCATATGATGATCAACTAATCGATGAAGATGAACATGAAAGGAAATTGCAACAGAAGTCTGCAGAAAATGCTATACCTAAGTCTGTAGTCAAACTTGAAGACATTTATGATCTTGAAGATAGATTCAAAAAGGTCACTAATTCTAAACTCCAAAGTTCAAATTTGAGGTTTGAACTGGTAAATCTTGGAACAGATCTAAATATTCAGAACATCAACTTAGGACTAGGTCTTTCCTCTGATGAAAGATTAAATTTTATATATTTATTGAAAAAATACAAGAATTTCTTCGCATGGAGATTTCTTCGCATGGAGATATGAATATATAAAAATTTATGATACTTCAATCATTCAACATACTATCCCAATGATATCCACTAAAAAACCTATACAAAAAAAGTTAAGGAAAATTCACCCCTATCTAGAAAGTCAAATCAAAAGTGATCTCAAGAAACTCCTTAAAGCCAGGATTATCTTTCCTATTAGGCATCCTAAGTGGGTATCAAATTTAGTTCCTGTTAGGAAAAATGATGGTGATATTTGTATTTGTATTGACTTTAGAAACTTAAGTAAAGCTTGCTTGAAAGATAATTTCCCATTACCACCGATGGAAAAAAAATTGCAATTAGTTGTTGGATATGAATTAATGTCTTTTCTTGATGGATTTTAGGTTATAATCAAGTTTTGGTTCATCCTGAAGATAGATTAAAAAGTACATTTAGAAAAAAATGGGGCACTTATGCTTATCATAAAATGCCATTCGGATTAATCAATGCAGGAGAAACCTTTCAAAGAGCAGTGGATATTGATTTTAGGGAGTTAATCAATAAAATTGTGGTTGTTTATCTAGATGATATAACTATTTACTCCAAGAAAAGGAAGGACCGCTATCATGATCTTAAATAAATCCTTGAACATTGTTTGAAATATGGAATTTCCTTAAATCCTAAAAAGTCCTATTTTGCTTAAAGTGAAGGAAAAATCTTAGGATTTATCATTTCAAAATAGGGCATTTGTATTGATCCTGAAAGAATTAAGGAAATTTCTAAACTTTCACATCCCCATAACTAAAAATCCATGCAGTTCTTTTTAGGATAGATAAATTTTGTCAAAATACTTGTTCCAAATTTTTCTCAAATTGTATTACCTTTGCAAGTGATGATTAAGAAGAATTCACTTTTTAAATTGGGACATGATGAAAGAGAATATTTTGATTTGATCAAGGAAGATATCATTAACACACCTTCTCTAACAACCCCAATTTTTTCTAAATATCTTATTTTATATATTTTTCCATTGGAAAAATCTTATGTTGTTGTATTAACATAGATTGATGATCAAAAGATCGAAGCACCCATTTCATTCTTTAGTTCATACCTCCTAGGTTCTGAATTAAATTATTCTAAAGTAGAAAAAATAAGTAGAAAAACAAGCATTTTTTGTCTTTAAATATTTGAAGCATTTTTAGACCTTTTCTCCTTAAAACACACACTAAGTTAATAGTTCCATTCTCAGTTGTAAGGAAACTACTTATTCAGAAAGAACTAGGAGAAAAGAGAAAAAAATGGGTAACTTCTTTGCAAGAATATGAAATTGAAATAAGACCAATCAAAATCATTAAAGGACAAGGTCTCTGAAAACTGCTATCTAGAGCATCCAATATATCAAATTATGAAGACTCAGGTAATACTGTACAAATTTCTGAGGTAAGCTTAAATGATTCAGAATCACAATATATTGACTTAATATTTTACTTGAAAAATGGATATGATCCAATATAACTCAATCATAAAAGAAAAAGAGTTTTAAGATTGAAAGCTAATCAATATCAACTCACAGAAAATGGGTTGTTTAGGAAAAAAATATGACTTTGTACTACTAGGATGCCTTGAGAAATATGAAGGTCAGAGGGTTTTGCAGGAACTCCATGATGAACCTGCAGGTGGACACTTCAGTGGAGAGAGTACCACACATAAGATCCTTCCTGTAGGTTATTACTGGCCCACTCTGTTCAAAGATGCCCATACATATGTGAGAAAATGAAAACATGCCAAATTGCTGCTGGAAGACAAAGAAAACCAACCTTGCCATTGCAACCAGTCAAAATTGAACAACCTTTCAAGCAATGGGGATTATATATCATAGGTGAGATTGCTCCTAAGTCATCCAAGAAGCATAAATATATTCTCACTCCAACAGATTATTTTATGAAGTGGGTGGAGGCAATTCCACTAAAGGTAGCTAACTCTGAAGCCATTATTGAATTTATTGATCAATTCATTATTACCAAATCTAGCTTACCCAATGCACTTATGTTTGATAATGCATCTTATTTTTTAGGAAATAGCTTGACAGACTTCGCTCTTAAAATAGGTTTTAAGCTTAAATAATCTGCTAACTACTATCCCCAAGGGAATGGTCTAGCAGAATCAACAAACAAAAATCCCATAATAATCATCAAAACAACTATTGATCAAAATCATAAAAATTTGCATAAATATTTAACATTTGCACTATGGGAAAATATGATTACTCAAAAAATCCTGCATAGGAACTTCTCCATTTAATTTGTTTTATGGGAGAGAAGATATAATTCCTTCAAATATAGCTCTTCCCTCATTAGCCCTATTTCAATTCATTGACAAAGTACCTTCTTCTTCCCTACAATTAAGAATGTCATAGATCCTTAAAATGGAAGAAGAAAGATAAAATTTCAAGATAACTCATACTCATCATCAACAAATAGTGAAAAATTATTTTGATGCAAATTTTGTTTCCCCAAAAAACTTCCAAGTTGGATATGTCGTACTCAAATGGGGCAAAGCACATGAGGAAAAAGGTAACCATACCAAATTCCAAATAATTTGGCCTAGACCATTCCAAATCATTGAACAAATTGTCCCATCAACCTTCATGTTACAAGACCTTCAAGGGATAAAATACTTATTGGGCTGATCTTGAAAAAATTCTTTTCATAGAAGAAAATTATCTTCTAAATGTACTATTCCTTTTTTTTTCTTTTCTTTATTTTAGGAAAATAATTTTTGATTACATACTTTTGGTGGTTCACAACACCTCTGAATTATTTTATGTTTCTTTATTTTTGAAGAATATAAATTTTGAGGAAATAAATACCAAGCTAGAAAATTGAATGAATACTGTAAAAATCTGAAATCTTTTTCCATAAAAATTGTAAATTTTGTGAACTCAAAATTTGTAAAGTATTTTTACTCTAGAATCAATCAGAAAAAGGTTCATCCTTAAAAAGAAAACACTTTTTTGTAACCAAGAATCTTCAACTGTACACTGTCATCTAGAACTCTTAAGAAGTCAAGGTTTCTCCCCATCCATTAAAAATACCTTTTTTAGAGTGTAATTCAAAAATATAAAAAGATTAAAAGGATAAGAGGTCTCATTACTAGCTTGCTTACCATGATCATATAAGTTAATGATTAACTGAAATTACAGGAACTGCTTACCAAATAAGGGTAATTTCTCATGATTATTAAAATCATAAGACAAGGGGTCTCATCAAGAGCTAACTTGTTTAGTTTAATCATAACGAGTGAATGACATTGTCGATTTCTGGTCATCAAGCCAAGACAATGAATTTTGAAGAAAAAGAAGAAAAATGAGTTTTAGAGGAGTTATCTTGAAGAAATTGTAAATAAATGGAAGGGACACTGAGTCATTGATGGTTAAAAGGTAGCCTTTCTTGAGCTATTAATATTTACTACCAGCAGTGGCTCTACCTATGACAAAAGGATAAAATTAAAAATCCAAGTTACAAAAATAACACTTTACCATTTAAACCATATAATGATTGATATAGAGCAATGACGATATTTATTTATGAAAGGTTTATGAAAGGTCAATGATATAGATGATTTTTTTATATTCAGAGTAATTTTATTCATTTAAATATTTCAAAAGATAATTCTTGTTTCCTTAAATTATTTTTACTTATTTGAAGATACTAAGAAATTATTTTTAAGAGATAATTGGTTCTTTTAGTGAATTGCAAATTGTTGTGTAAATCAACAACCCCCATTAATTTAAGAAATAGTTACCTTATAAAATGATGGGGGCAATTTTAATTTTTAGATTTAAAGAAAATAAAACCCTTAGAGTATTTCTTTTGATAGAAATAGGGATAAAAAAGGGACGAAAACTCTTGAAATTTGGCTTTCTAAATACTTAAGCGGAAATAAATCGCCTCATCGAAAATCACAAAATCATTACAAAGCATATATAATTTAAAATAATGACTTGAAAAATTTTTGCAATTCAATGTATATAACTATAACATTTTTAAATGAAAAATGTCATATTTTCAAGTAAATCCTATGAAGAATGCCCATGGGACCTACCTATGCCATGTAAGCTATCGGATTTTTCCCTGTTAGTCTTATTTGTTACTGCTTATATTCCCCGATGTGATAAAGCATATCACATCGCGCTCTCACAAAGCTTAATCGTTCTTCTTGTTACCAATCATATTCTTTGATGCGATAAAGCATATCGCACATCGCACATCGCACTCTTGTTAACTCATGCATGTTGCATACGACCAACTTTCATCAGGCTAATTGAGAGTGTGCATGATTATCTATTTTTAGCAGTTTTTCAGTCCAACTTCCAGAGCGCTTTGACCCCACCATGTTTTTTTGAGGTTTGTAGTCTTGTGTGGTAGGTAAGGCCTGAAAATACTATAGTACTCAAACAACATCTTCTGATAATGGTCCTATTTTAGGCAAACGAAGATGATATGACCAAGCTAATCCAGAAAGCTGCCCAACTAACTCAATGGGGCCCACAAACGTCATGTTTCATCTCCTGGGGGTAGATTTTTTTTTTGCTTAGGGTTATCCGTTGTTGTTACATAATAAAAAGGCCCTTGAGCCTCATTATAACACAGTTCAAAGGCATGTAGCCACCACATCTCTTTTTAGAGATAAGCTAGCATCACTCGAGCTAGTTTATTTCCATTTTGTATGTAAGAATATTTGAGTTATTTGATATTAGCAAAATGAATTTTTATTTCTACTACACTTTTGTGTTTTTTTATATCTGTATTTTATTGCATTCTTGCATAATTTCAAAACAGTGGCATTAGAGCAGTCTACTCTTTCTCGGATTTTCTTTACATGTACCCAACGAGGTCAAGGTATAAGGATTCATGGCTCGATCTGGTTGAACCTTTGGAAGATCAACCTCACAAACCTAAATGACCCCCCATGGAAGACCAAAATAGATATTAGGGAGCAGGAGATCCTTTCAAAATATTTCTTTAGGAGGCCCTCGAGAAACAGAGGAACGCGATGATTGATAATTTTTCCTAAATCCTTAAATTTGTTGGAAGGATATTTTTTAGTTCATGAATTTTCCAATTGGGAAAATATTAATTTTTCACTCCTGAAAGCCTCCCCCCCATTTCAAATAATAGTGGGAATCGTAATGTGAGAAAAAGGATGAGAGGGAATCCTCACTATATTCAGTCATACCCACTTGGAATAATTTCCGAGACACCATCAAGGAACAATATTACCCTATCGGTAGCTATGAATATAAATACATAAAATGGACCTTGATATGATAGGGAAGGGACCAAGATATTCCAAAGTTCACAAATGGTTTTCATGCCCTATGCACGAAGTTGGGTATCAAGGATTCTGAGTGGCATTTGGTACTCAAGTACTGCGGATGTTTACATAAGTACATCTAGGACAAATGAATTTCCTAGAAATCTCTTCGGTTAGTGTCGCCTATCGATATGCTGTCAAGATCAAGCAGAAGTTTAAAAATAAGAAGAAGTACTTTGGATCTATGAATCAAAATCAAGGGAAAGGTTCCCCCAAACCATAGAACAAAGATAAAATCCAAGGCAGGGTGACCCAAGACAACCCATCAAATCCACAAGAAAATAACAACAACAAGAATACGAAGAAGGACAAGGGATAGTGGTGTGAGTTCCATAAGAGCTCCACTCACAAAACGAGTGAGTGTCTAGCTAAGGAGTCACTGGTGGCTGAGCTAAAGGCTTATGAATCAGATGCATGCTCTCACTCTGAGTCAGAGCCCAATAAGGGGAATGACAAAGGGAAGCAAATTATTGATGTCGAGCCTAGTTCCATAGTTTCCACCACTAAGATCCAAAAGGATGAGCCCGAAGATACATTGCAGGGGGAGTTCCTCTTTCACTCACAAATATGGGTGAAGGGTTCTCTGTTGTAGTTCATTGTCGACACTGGGAGCCAAAAAAGCCTCATTTAAGTAGAGGTTGTGAAGCAGCTAGGCCTACCGACCACAACACACCTGCAACCTTACACCATAGTGTGGCTTCACCAAGGACAATATCTTTGCGTTAGCCAATAGTGTTCCCTCCCCTAAAACATCAAGCCCTTCACAGATGAGGTACTTTGTGATGTTTCTCCTCCTGAACTTTGTGATGTATTATTAGGCCAACAATACTTGTGGAAGAGACATGTTGTGTATGAATCTAGGCCTCATACTGTTATTATTACTTTGGGAAATAAGTTGTACAGGATACTGAAGGTGGCACCACCTACCACCATCTATTTGATCATTGCAAAGCAATGCAATAAGATCATCTCCCATATTGGGGATTTTTTTTTCCTTATGATACCTCCTCAGGGAAAAATTAAGATTGTGGTGAGGGCCTCTAGACAGGGCTCCTTTGCATGGCAGCATCAGGTGGACAGGGTTGTGGAGGAGTAAAGGGACATCTTCACCTCATTCGTAGGGGTACCTCTACACTCTCAGGTGAAGCACTCCATATATCTGACCCTGGATGCATTACAACACAATTGACCGATCTATTGACGCTCTGTTATGGAGAATTATGAAATCAAGTGGAAGATTTAGGAGTTGTTGCAGAAAGGGAACATTAGTCCAAGTTCATCACCCTGTGGGAGCCTGATCAGGTTGGTACATAAGAAGGACAAGACTTGGATACTATGTAATGACTATCGGGCATTGACAAGACAATTATCTAGAATAGGTACTAGATCCCACAAATTGATGACCAGCTGGACCAACTCAAGGGGGCCAAATATTTCAGCAAGATTTACTTGAAGTCCGGTTATCACCATGTACCAATCAAATCCTATGATGTGTGGAAGACTGTCTTCAAATAAAAGGAGGGAATTTTTGAATGGTTTGTCATTCCTTTCGGGTTTCCGAATGGCCCCGCAACCTTCATGAGGCTTATGGAATACATCTAAGATCTTCAGCCAATGTTTGGAAGAGAACATCCACCACATTCGACAAGTCCTCCAAACATTGTGGAAACACAAGTTCTGTGCCAATTTGGAGAAATGAACTTTTGGCATGACCCAAGTTTAATATTTGGGGTACATCATTGATGAGCGGGGTATGCCTATAGACCTAGATAAGATACAGGCTATTCAGGATTGGCCAACCCAACCACTCTAACAGAGCTCCATAAATTTCTTGGTCTTGCTAAATTCTACTGCAGGTTCATGTTTGGTTTCTCTCATATCACTTTGCCTTTGAGTCAAGTCACCAAGGGAAGAGCGAAAAAAAATTTATTTTGGTCTAAATCCAAATAGAAGGCATTCACTAAGTTGAAGCATCGACTCTGCTCTACACTAGTGATCACATTACCAGACTTGTAACACCCATTTGAGATTGAGACATATGTCTAAAATTATGCTATTAGTGGTGTTCTTATTCAAAAATGGAATCCAATAGCATATCACAGTTAGACACTTCAGACACAGTTTGAAATTATTTCACCTATGACAAAGATATGTGTTCCATTGTGAAAGCCTATCGAAAATGGAAGCATTACATTCTGGGGAAAGAGAAGGTCATCCACATAGACCACTGACCCCTGCAGCTCATATAGACACAAGGGAAGTTGCACAATTATCACCATCAGAAATGGTCCACATACCTTCAATAGTTCCATTTGAACATTAAGTACAAGAAGAGCAGTAGTAAAAATTTTGCAGACTGTGTCAACTGACCGTCGATCATGGCATTGACCATTATGCTTGACTCTTGTGGGAATGATACTTTGGGGCAATCGTATCTTTACAAAAGTGATTTGGAATTTGAAAAAACATACCAGACACTCCTGGAAGGAAATAAATTTCCAATTTTCACCTATATGATGCATTTTTATGCCTCTTGGGACACCTATGTGTTCCTTCAAGGGAGCATGCGAAGTTGATTTGGGAAGTGCACTATAGTGGGGTTGTTGGACATTTTGGGGTGGAGAAAACAGTGGAATTACTACAGAAGTATTTCTATATGCCGAACCTTCAATAGGATGTTGGGAAGTACATCAAATCCTGGATTTCCTATGCCATTTCCAAATCAACCATCAAGAATAAATGGCTATATACTTCACTGCCTACCCCTAGTCGACCTTGGGAATCGATCTCCATGGATTACATGTCAGGCCTTCCTTCTACCAAGAATGAAAATGACTGTGCTTTTGTGGTGGTCAACATATTCTATAAGATGACCATTCTGGTGGCCTGCAATAAGAGTATCACAACATAATCCATTGCTAAACTCTTCTTTGAACATGTGTGGGTGCACTTTGGGATACCACAATCCATTATCTCAGATCGGGACAACAAGTTCCTACGTAAATTTTTGTCAAGTCTCTAGTCGATGCTAGATGCCAATGTCAATAAGTCCACAACTTTACACCCCCAAACTAATGGCCAAACAGAGGTCATCAACATGATGGCCGTGCACATTTTTTTCATTTACAACTTGAAGTATCCTCGCACATGGGATGAGAGCCTCCCTTATTTCCAACACAACTACAACTGAGCTATCCATATCTAAATTGGCCATAGCCCCTTTCAGGTGAGGTTGGGATTCCATCCACTATGTCCCATTGATGTGGCCATACCATTTGCAGCTACTCAAGCATATTTTAATCATGTCCAATCAGAAGCTGATAGGCCGAAAAACATCATTGAGCACATTCAGCACATCTATTGCCATGTCCATGATATATTGGATAGATTCAATGCTAAGTATAAGTAGCGACATGATTAGCATCGGGTGCCACACAAGCTCCAGGTGGGAAACAACATTTGGCTACATTTGCATAAGGAGCACCTCGTTGGACCCCACCGCAAGCTTCATCTACTTCGAGATGGGCCATACACCATCACCAAGGCTATAGGATACAATGTCTTCGATATCAACATTCCACCATTCCTTGGTCTACACCTAGTGTTCAATGTGGATCACATATGGTCATAATTTCCATCACTAATGGACACATCTGACATTGCAGAACAACTCACACCCATAGAGTTCCACCCGAAATGAAGGGAACAAGCCACAAATGATCAGATCATGGACACATATATCAATAACACCCACCAATAGAGGATCCAATTACATCTAGTTGTCAAAGAAGGCCAACTCCTTCACCAGGGAAAGTGGTTCACTAAGGACCAAGTTCAGCAAAAATTTCCTCACCTCATGGAGGATCTTCATGCAATGGGGACCATTGATTTTTAAGGTGGGAGGAATGATCTAGGCAGATATTTGTGGCCACCCACCTATCCACCTAGAACCCCTATCAGTTTCATCAGTTACCTTTCTCATAATAGCATTTACTATTTTTAGCAGTTTTTTGGGTCCTAAACTTGTGAAGCAGTTTTGACCCCATAAATGACATTTTTTTGAGGTTTGGAGAAGTCTCGTGGTAGTAGTTAGCGGCTTGCAGAAAATCATATAGTACTCTAAGAGATATTTCTGATAATGTATCATATACGCCAAACAGAGATGATATGACCAAGTTAAGACCCTAAGAAGTTGGATGCCCAACTAACCCCAATGGGGCCCACAAACTCTTAACGTTTCATCTCTTGGGGTTAGGGTTTTTTTTTTTTTATGGTTTTCCCTTGTTGTTAAATAATAAAAAGGCCCTTGAGCCTCATTATAACATAATTCAGAGGCATGTAGCCGCTACATCTCTTCTCATAGATACACTACCATCACTCGAGCTAGTTTATTTCCATTTTGTATGTAAGCATATTTTAATTCTTTGATATTAACAAAATGAAGTTTTATTTCTGCTACACTTCTGTGTTTTTTTTATATCTTTATTTTATTGCATTTGTGCATAAGTTTAGATCGGTGGCATTAGAGCAGTCTGCTCTTTCTCAGTTTTTCTTTACATGTACCCAACGAGGTCAGGTTATAAGGAGTTAGGGCTTGATCTGGTTGAACCTTTGGAATATCAGCCTCGCAAAATGCAACGACGTCCCATGGTGGAAAAAAATATATATATTATGGAGGACGAGATCCTTTCAAAATATTTCTCGAGGAGGCCCTCGAGAAACATAGGAATGTGATGATTGATAATTTTTCCCAGATCCTTCAACGGCTACCCAGAGGTGACACATATTCGTCCGACAACCACTCTAGAGGCGCCATTCCTTTTAATGTACAAGTTAACTTTGGCATTCACATATTTGAAGGCCAGATAGATACGAATGCTGTAGATAAATGGTTATAATTGTTGGAAGGATATTTTTCAGTTCATGAATTTTCCAATTGGGAAAAGATTAATTTTTCACTCCTGAAAGCCTCGCCTCCATGTCAAAGACTAGTGGGAATCCTAATGTGAGCAAAAGAATGAGAGGGAATCCTCACTAATTTCAGACGTACCCACTTGGAATTATTTTCAATACACCATCACAGAACAATATTACCCTATCTGTAGCTATGGAGATAAATACATAAAATGGACCACGTTGCGACAGGGAAGGGACCAAGATATGAAAGAGTTCACAAATGGTTTTCATGCCCTACGCATGAAGTTGGGTATCAAGGATTATGAGAGGAATTTGTTACTCATGTTCTGTGGTTGTTTACATAAGTTCACATAGGATGAAATGGATTTCCCAGAAATATCCTCGGTGAGTTTCACCTATCGATATGCTATCAAGATTGAGCAGAAGTTTAAAAAGAAGAAGCGGTACTTTGGATATATGAATCTGAAGCAAGGGATAGGTACCTCGAAACCACAGAACAAAGATAAAATCCAAGGTGGGGTGACCCAAAACAACCTAGAAAAACCACAAGAAAAGAACAACATAAAGAATATGAAGAAGGAAATAGGAAAGTGGTGTGAGTTCCATGAGAGATCCACTGACAACACGAGTGAGTGTCTAGCCAAGAAGTCATTGGTGGTAAAGCTAAAGGCTTCTGAATCAGATGCATTCTCTGACTTTGAGTTAGAACCCAATAAGGGGAATGACAAAGGGAATAATATTATTGATGCGGAGCCTAGTTCCATTGTTTCCACCACTAAGGTCTAGAAGGATGAGCCTGAAGATCCAAAGGAGAGGGAGTGCCTCTTTCATTCATAGATATGGGTGAAGGGTTCTCCACTATAGTTCATTGTGGACAATGGGAGCCAAAAGAACCTCATTTCAGTAGAGGTTGTGAAGTGGCTAGGCCTACTCACCACAACACACCTGCAACCTTACACCATTGTGTGGCTTCACCAAGGACGATATCTCTACATCAGCCATCAGTGTTGCCTTCCCTACAACATTAAGAACTTCACAGATGAGGTACTGTGTGATTTTTCTCCTCTTGAAGTTTCTGATGTATTATTAATCCAATCATACTTATGGAAGTGACATGTTGTGTATGAATCTAGGCCTGAGACTATTATTATTAATTTGGGAAATAAGTTGTACAGGATACCGAAGGTAGCACTACCTACCGCCATCTCTTTGATCACTGTGAAGCAATGCAGTGAGATCATCTCCCATACTAGGAATTTTTTTTCCTTATGATTCATCCTCAGGACAAAGAGAAGATTATGGCAATGACCTCTAGATAGGGCTCTTCCACATGGCAGCATCAGGTGGACAAGGTTGTGGAGGAGTACAAGGACATCTTCACCTCACCTGCAGAGGTACCTCTACATTGTTAGGTCAAGCACTCCATATATATGACCCCAGATTCATTGCTACGCAATGGACCGATCTATCAATGCTCTATTATGGAGAATGATGAAATCAAGAGGAAGATTTAGGAGCTACCATAGAAAGGGAACATTAGTCAAATTTCATCGCCCTGTGGGAGCCCGATCATGTTGGTACAAAGGAAGGACAAGACCTGGAGACTATGTATTGACTATCGGGCACTGAGCAAGATCATTTTTTAGAATAGGTAATTGATCCCACAGATTGATGACCATCGGCATCAACTAAAGGGGGGGAATATTTCAGCAAGATTGAATTGAAGTTTGACTATCACCAGGTACCAATTGAACCCTCTGATGTGTGGAAGACTACCTTCAAATGCAAGGAGGACCTTTTCAAATGGTTTTCCATGCCTTTCGGGTTGACGAATACCCGCACAACCTTCATGAGGCTTATGGAAGACATCTTGTGACGCTTAACCAACTCATTCATGGTTGTGTTTTTGGATGAAATCATGATCTTCAGCCAAAGTTTGGAAGAGTTTGGATTGGATAGCCCAAGGAATCTAACATAGCTCCGCAAATTTCTTGGTCTTGCCAAATTATATTGTATGTTCATGTTGGGTTTCTCTAATATCACTTGGCCTTTGAGTTAAGTCACCAACGGAAGAGCGAAAGAAAATTTCTTTTGGTATGAATCTGAATAGATGGAATTCATCGAGTTGAAGAATTGACTCTTCTATGCACCATTTCTCACATTACCAAACCTACAACAACCATTTGAGTCTGAGACATATGCCTCCAACTATGCTATTGGTGAAATTATTACTCAAAACAAAAATCCAGTGGCATATCACAGTGAGACACTTTCAGAAATAGTTTGAAAGTATATCACCTATGACAAAGAGATGTATTCCATTGTGCAGGCCTGTCGACAATGGAAGCATTACATTTTGGGGAAAGAGATGGTCATCCACACAAACCACCAAACCCTGCATCTCATACAGACAAAAGGGAAGTTTCACAACGATCACCATTAGAAATGGTCCACATATCTGCAATAGTTCCATTTGAACATTAAGTACAAGAAGAGTAGGACCAACAACGTTGTAACTGCGTCAGCAAACCTCCAATCATGGAACTAACCACTGTTCTCGACTCTTGTGGGCACGAGACTTCGGAGTGGTTGCATCTTTAGAAAGAGATATGGAATTTGGAAAAACATACTAGACACTCCTGAAAGGCAAGAAAGTTCCAAATTTTCACCTCCAGGATGCACTGTTATTCCTCTTGGGACACCTATGTATTCCTTCAAGTGGTCATTCAAGGTTGATTTTGGAAGCGCACTACAGTCAGGTCGTTGGACATTTCTGGGTGGATAAAACAGTGGAAGTACTAAAAAAATATTTCTATTGGTCAAACCTTCAACGGGATGTTGGGAAGTACATCAGATCTTGCACTGCCTGTGCCATTTCCAAACCGACCATCAAGAATAAATGGCTATATAATTAGTTTCCTACCCCTAGTCTACCTTGGGAATCCATCTCCATGGATTACATGTCGAGCCTTCCTTTTACCAAGGATGGAAATGACTGTTTTTTTTGGTCATTGACAGATTCTCTGGGATGGCCATTCTAGCAGCCTGCAAGAAGAGTATCACAACAGAAGCCACTACTAAACTCTTCTTTGAACAAGTGTGGGTGCACTTTGGTTCCCATAGTCCATTATCTCACATTAGGACAACATTTTCCTAAGTAAATTTTTGTCAAGTATCTGATCGATGCTAGATACTACTCTCACTAAGTCCACAACTTTCCACCTTCAAAATGATGGCCAAACAAAAGTCATCAAGATGATGGTCATGCACATTTTGCGCATGTACAAATCTAAGCATCCTATCACATGGGATGAGAGCCTCCATTATGTCCAACATAGCTACAACCAAGCCCTCCATAGCTAAACTCGCCATATGCCCTTTGAAGTGGGGTTGGGATTCCAGCCACTATGTCCCATTGATGCAGCCATACCATTTGCAGCTACTCAGGCATATTCGACTCATGTCCAATACGAAGCTGACAGGGGGAATGACTTCATTGAGCACATTCAAAAATTTTGCTAATAGTTCCATGATATATTTCATAGAGACAATGCTAAGTACAAGTGGCGACATGATCAACATTGGCTATCACACAAGTTCCAGGTGGGCGACAAAGTTTGGCTACATTTGTGTAAGGAGCACCTCGTTGGATGCAGCCACAAGATTTTTCTACTCTGAGATGGGCCATACACCATCACCAAGGTTGTAGGAGACAATGTTTTTGATCTCAACATTCCACCATTCCTTGGTCTTCACCCAGTGTTCAATGTGGACTGGCTCCAACCATACTTTCCATCATTACTGGACACATTCGATATTGTAGAACAACTCACACCCATGAAGTTCAACCCAAACTGCATGGAACAAACCAAAATTGTTTAGATCATGGACACACATATCAAAAACACCCACCAACAGAGGATCCGATTATATCTATTTGTCAAAGAAGGCCAACTCCTTCACCAGGGAAAGTGGTTCACTAGGGACCAAGTTCAACATAAATTTCCTCACCTCATGGAGGATCTTCATGAAATGGGGACCATTGCTTTCTAAGGGGGGAGGAATTATCTAGTTGAATATTAGTGGCCACTGACATATCCCACCTCGAACCCCTGTTAGCTTCATCAATTTCCTTTTTTATAGCAACATGTACTATTTTTGGTAGTTTTTTAGGTCCTGAACTTTCGGAGTAGTTTTGACCCCCTAAATGACATCTTTTACGTTTCGCAAAAGTCCCATAAGTGTAGGGAAGGGCTTTCAGAAAATCCTATAGTAATTGGAGAGATATTTCTGAAAAGGTATTGTATGTGCCAAATGTAGATGATATGACCAAGTTCTGACCCTGGGAAGTTGGTTGCCCAACTAACCCCAACGGGGCCCACAAACTCTTGGTGTTTCATCTCCCGGGGTTAGGGTTTTGTTTGTTTAGGGTTTTCCCTTGTTGTTCAATAACAAAAAGGACCTTGAACCTCATTGTAACATATTTCAGAGGCACGTAGATGCCAAATCTCTTCTTCAGAGATGAGCTACCATTGCCCAATCTAGTTTATTTCCATTCTGTATGTAAGCATATTTTAGTTCTTTTATATTAATGAAATGAAGTTTTATTTATGCTTCACTTCTGTGTTTGTGTATATATCTATATTTTATTGCGTTCCTGCATAAGTTTAGATCACAATATTCACAATTCAATTCACAAAATAGATTAAAGAGAATATATCCTTATAATAAAAAGGGAACTTATTTAGTCCATGTTCATTAACCTATCCAAATTATGAATTGGACTGAATTAACAAGTATCAACACGATTATGTGCCCATATCTATTTCTTGACCCTAGTGAAATCTAAGTAGATTTATATCCATTTGAAAGTACATATATGTTGAGATATGTATGTTTAACTACGGAATTATATTAATTTATATGTGCACTTTAGTGTGTGTACATATCTTATATTTTATATTTAGTTATATATATGTTTATTTATGAATGTGTGTTTGTTTTCATGTAGGATTTTGTATATAAATATACCTTTTGAATTATATAGGTTTTCTTATGAACTTATATATATTGTGAATTTCATATGTTTTTTAATGAATTAATTTTCATTTACATATAAATATATATAAGCCATATTATGTTATGGGAATTTAAATCGTGTAGTATGCGTTTTTCTTAATGCACTTTTCTCTTAATGCATTGGTTTCGATGGTACTTACTAATTATACCTCAATGTGTTGTACATAATATTCATACAATAACGGTGTTGAATTATTAATTATTGGAAACATATAGCTATGCAAGTGGGATTTTAAATGGGATTGCCCAAGGAACTTTCAAATGCATGTTATTTTGTTACTGACTCTTTGTAACAACTAACTCTCTTCCTTTTTCTTCCAATAAACCAATAGTATGTTATATCATTACAAATATATGTCCAGATGTCTTATACAATTTTCAATCACATAACGAGGAATAAGACATCGAACTTGATGTATGTAAATCCTATGGTTGATCATCCCAGGAAGCCAGTGGCTAGACACACCCTTTTTCTCATAAGAGATAATAAAATACATTGTGGCGCTTTAGATTCACATTCAAGAAATGCAGCCACTTGCAAAGTGCTACACAAATTTAAATCCTCATTCTCCTTCTCATGTTTAGGAATAAGATTTCAAGGTCAAATATCGACTTGGATAAGTGAAGGTGATAGTCATTTTTCCCATAGCTAGTTATATTTATATGTCAGGTAAAGAACCAAAATAATGCAGCCATTTGAAAAGAGGCATCCATTCGTTGAACCTGTGAATCTTATTTGTCTTTGATCGTCAAACTGAATCTATGGATTTCCTTATCCATTGTGAATTTGTCTTTGATCGTCAAACTGAATCTATGGATTTCCTTATCCATTGTGAATTTATTAAATCTATAAATATATGTACCCTTTTTTTCCCCAACTAAAAATTTGCATTTTGGATTTTTTTGTATTCAAATATTTTGGATGTACGTATTTTTTAATTGTGCAATAGGGAATGTTTTAAATATGATTCATATATCAATTTTTTGTTGCATTGTGTCTCTACATCTTGATTTTAATTTGAAAAAGGTATGGCTATAGATAAAATACTTCCAATGGGCATTGGAGTATTCCAACGATGCCCTTTGGATCAATCTTGACCATTTTAAAATGCTATACAACGAAGGAAAATTTGTGTTGGGTTAAAGCATTATAATGTGACATGCGAATGTTTGAATAAAGAAGGCAAGACCAACCCTGGGCAAAGGGAAATATAAGTGACACTAGGTTAGGAGAAGTCATTGTATTACCAAAGCCTAATGAAAAGTATGACATCTTGGACTACCAACTTGGAGGTGGATATTCCCCTCTAAGTATGTATATTCAAAAAATTGAATAGAAAATTCAACATTTAAATCATCACTTCAGGGGTAAATTTAGATGACTGAGTGGGAAAAAATGTATGATAGTAAATGTGTACATAATAGAAAATTCAACATTTAAATCATCACTTCAGGGGTAAATTTAGATGACTGAGTGGGCAAAAATGTATGATAGTAAATGTGTACATAATAGTGAAGAAGCACCTATACCTGAGGTATATTTCAACATGTAGCAACACCAATAGTGGTAGGAAACAATATTAGCAATAACCGAGAGCCAACAATGTTTATAGGCAACAATTTTAGTTTTAGGAATGCAAAAAAATTCTAGAACGAGATTGAGAGGATAAATAGAGGATATCTCCACCAATGCAACATAGAAGTAAATTATCACTTACACTTTTAAATCATATTGCGATCTAATTGTGGAAAGATCAAATCGTACAATTAGAGTATGTGCTTCCTACCTTAAATTGGATTATGATTCAACTCTATTGAATGAATTAGATGTTGGAAATTGAATTATCATTCATTTTTATTGAATGAAGTCGTTTTGGGATAAAGTAAGAGGAGACAAAAAAATCATTATTTCCACATGGATAAAGATAAAGGGGGTACCCATTGAGGAGAATGAATCTTCAACATTGTTGTGAGTAAAGGCCCCATTAAAGAATACCTATCGTAGTAACAAATCCACTTTTAACAAAAACATAAGAAACATATATATCTCACATGAATATAACATATTATTTTTGTTAACGATATACATTTTTATTTTATACTAGGCTAATGAAAGATGGTTTAAAATATAGTTTTATATTTATTGTTAAAATTTTATAATAAGAATAAAAATAATAATAATTATTTTTTATATAAATAACCACATTATAATCATAATTATGAAAACATTGACCTCAAAAAGATGGTAAATATTAAAGAAAATGGTTTTTGATGGTCGTCGTTGTTGATTATCTATAATAACCATTTAAGGAAGGTTGACCCTCTATTATTAGTCCCTTCCTTCAAGAGTGCAAGGACTATAATAGTCCCTTCCTTTAGAAGTGCAAGGACTATTAATATGAAATAGATCTGATCTAATACTAAAGTAGAACTGATTATTTGTCAACAATCAATTGATTGCTAACTCAATCATTTAGTGTGGAAGATTGAAGGAAAGAAAATGATTTTATGAGTTAAAATAGAACTTAAGAAGCATATTAAACATGAATTTTCAGAAAAGAACAAAGTTAGAAGATAGCAAACATTGATTATGGAGTTCGTCCCTCGTGGACTATGTCTCCAGGTCCGCTTTCAAGATGGGCATCCATTTTATTAAGCATTGATCTAAGGAAGTCTTTACACAGGAAAAACACCTGACTGAACGTGCTCATAGGCACCTCTGGTCACTGTCAATAGAAATATCTCTCTCCTGGGTTTCCAATGCCTGTCTCAGTTCCCTATTCCGCTTCTCGATGACTAAGAAACAATGAAAACAAAACTACCTCTCTCTTACAGAATTTGGATAAGTCTTCAAAAACATTCTCCTCTTCATCATGAGAAAATAGGTGAAATTTATAGTGTAATGCAGTTCGAACTCCTTGAGCCAAAAATGGAAAATTGGTTTTACATTTAGGTGTGATTAGGTGGATAGTTGCTCTCGGTCATAGAAACGGCTTACACCTAAGGAATTAGGTGATATGGTGTTAAAAATAACATATCACATTAAACTTTGAAACCCAAATATAAACCTTATGATAAAATTAAACCCCGAAAGTTTGCAAACAACAGCGAAACAACTAATTTTCTACATGTGACTGCGTTGTGGTCTAACCGCTAACTACCACCTGGTTGTTACTTTCGATAGTTATGGCTATTTGGCGGTCATCTCCCAAACTACATGTGAAAACCAATCATCAAATGGTGACAAACTCTGCAGTTTTCTCGATGGTTCATTGCATTAACAAAAAACCTCGATCACATGATGCAACTCCTTCCATGTGGTTAACTTCTCTTATGCGATTAACTGTTATGTTTTATAATGTGGGTTTTATTACATAGTATTAACCATTACATGGTCCAAAACATATTTTGGACCATTGCATTGTTTTAAAAGACCTGCGGTAGGTTTTGTTTACATATGGTTTCACACCATTACATAGGATTAGGACCATAGGATTGTCATACAACCTAGTACCTTTCATGACCTTAGCATAGGTTTACCACATTATTTTTAACACCACATAATGAGATAAGCATGAACCACATCACTACACCATGAAATTTAACCATGAATTAAAAGAATCTCATCCAGAAAACTAGAGAAACTGAAGAATTGAATACTTAACTAGACTTCACTGTCAATATGATCTGATGCAAGATCCTCCTGGAACAATCCTCTCCACTTGAAAGATGTTGGACCAAAAAAAATTTGATTTAAGAAGATATCAGGTGAGGGTACAAATCCCTCACCCTTCCGATCTCCATCCACCTGGCCTTGCTCGGATTCATTCTCTTGAGTCCCACTCAAAGATATTCAACATCTTCTCACCTGGAAGTGCGATATTTCTTGTCCAAGATAGTATCTTCCTGCAACTCATTCATATACTCAGGTGCCAAATCATCAATGGTAGGAATCTTTGTATCTCCCTCTAGATCAATGATCATCAGAGGTTTATACAACTTCAGATTTTCTACATTTACAACTGAATAAATACGCATGTAATGAGGTAAATATAACCGGAATGCATTATTTCCAATATTTTCCACAATATTGAAAGGACCATACCTGATGGGCTTCAGTTTCTTACCTTCACCTTTCAACCCATCTTTACTGATGTAAAACCATACCTGATCACCGACTTGAAAATGATGATCCAGTCGATGTTTGTCATGGCGCATTTTGTACTTGGCCTTACTCTTCTCTAACTGATCCTGCACTGCTTCATTAATCTGTTGTATCCGTTGAATGAACTTAATTGCTTTATTTGAATCATTGTGTCCATCCACTTTATATTCTTCACCAAACATGAAGTCCATCGGTGACTTTAGTAGATACCCAAAACATGTTTCAAATGGAGATTGATTAGTTGAAGAATGTAAGGCTCGATTGTAATCATGTTGCACATAAGTTAAATATTCATCCCACAACTCAGGATGTTTGTTGTAGTAACCTCGGAAAATATGTATCACTGTCATGTTCACCACTTCTGTCTATTTGTCAGTCCGTGGATGAAAAGTTGTGCTCTTCTTCAGCTTTGTGTCCATGAGTCCCCACAAAGTGGACCAAAACTCTCCTACAAAGCGAGTGTCTTGATCAGAAATAATGGAGGTAGGTAACCCAAAATGAACCCATACTTGTTGAAAGAACATCTATGCAGTTTGTTCAGTAGTCACTTGCTTTTTGCATGGAACAAGAATGCACATATTTCTGAAATGATCAACCACGACATACATGTAATCATGTCCTCTCCTGGACATGGGAAGTCCTCTAAGAAATTCCATGGAAATGTTGTCCCATGGTTGCAGAGGAACTGGAAGTGGTATATACAAACCAACCTTTCGATTGCTTGCCTTGCTTGTTGAACACATAACACATTCTTTAATGTACTTAAAAATTGTTTCATACATGCGAGGCCAGTATAAATACATTTGAATTTGCACCATTGTCTTGCTTACGCCAAAATTTCTTGCAATGAGAGAAGAATGTGCTTCCCAAACAACATGCGCCCTTTCTGTCTGTGGTATGCACAACTTACCCAAATGATATAAAAACCTGCCATGAACATGAAAATTGGCTTCTTCCACCTAAGTACCATGAGTTAGTGATTCATAAATATCTTTGAAATCAACATCTGAATTATATTGTTCTAAATAACTTTCAAGTTTTAAAGAACTATTATGCAGCACCACTGAATCATTTAAATATGGTCATGACAACATATCAACTACTTTCTTTGTTACACCTTTCTTGTACTTAATTAATAAGTGAAATTTATGAATAAATATCATCCATCTGTAATGACGAGATTGTTACAACTTAGTCTGTGACTGAAGGTACTAAATCAGTTGATGATCTATGTGAATCACTGTTTCCTTACCCATTAAGTTGTGTTTCCATTTCTTTACACTTTCAACCAAAGAAAACAGTTATTTATAATATGTCCGATGATTTATAACTTCCTTAGAAAAATATTATGAATGAAAAAAAATATGTTTATCTTTTTGAATTAAGACTGCACCCATTGCATAACCACTAGAATTTGTTTCAATTTCGAATGGTTGTTTAAGATCTAGTAAAGCTAAGATTGGTGTTGTGACAATTTTCTGCTTAAGTGTATGAAAAGATTTTTTTTGTTTACCTCCCCATTGAAAGGAAAATTTAGAACCTATTAAAGCATGTAACAGTGATGAAATCAAAGAAAACTAAGAAATGAATTTTCTCCAATATTGAACTGCACCTAGAAAACTCCTAACTTCAGTCATATTTTGTGGTCTTGGCCAATTAACAATCACATTGATTTTAACTAGATCTATTTTCAAATGACCACCTCCAAAAATGTAACCAAGATAAATCATTGAAGTTTTCCCAAACTCACATTTGGGCAGTTTAAGGTACAATTTTTCCCTTTGCAACACTTTTAAGACATGTTTAACATGCCTAACATGCTCTTCCATACTGGAACTGAAAATAAGGATATCATCTAAGTATATTATGACAAACTTATCAATCTATCGACGTAATACATCATTCATAACCCGCATGAAATTTTTTGGAGCATTACACAAACCAAAAGGCATCACTAACCATTCAAATAGCCCCTTCCTAGTTTTAAATGCAGTTTTCCATATGTCATTTTCTGCAATTCGAATTTGATGATACACACTACACAAATCTAACTTAGTAAAATAGACAACATTTTTCAACTGGTTAAGTAAATCATATATCCTAGGAAGAGGATACATGTTCTTGATTGTGATTTGTTTAAGGACATAAATTCGACACACATTCTCCATGTCCCGTCTTTCGTAGGAAAACAAATGATGGGTGAACCACATGGAGATGAACTTGGTCGAATGAAGCCTTTTTCATCCAGCTCTTGGATTTGTTTCTTTATTTCTTCATTCTCTATAACTGACATGCGATGCATTATGACATTAGGAAGAGTGGATTCATACATCAATTGTATCTCATGTTGTATTTCCTGTTTAGGAGACAAATGTTTTGGTTCTTTAAATAGACTTCGAAAATAATCTACCAATTTAACCAAATTATCTTTAAACTGAGATTCACAACCTGAAAAGGCATCATGTTGATCCTTATGTTGTTATTTTACAACCATGAGTACATATCTATTAATTGAACTTATTAGTCTCTTCATATGATTAGCAATAACTAACTCCAAGTGTTTTTTGATTTTATGTGCCCTAACAATGTATTCAATCCAATATTTATTAAGATGATATTTAAGCTCTTTCCTATTAAACACAACATCACGATCATAGAGATAAGGGCTTCCTATCACCATTCCACATATGTCTAATGGAATCACATCCAAATCCACTTCATAAATGTAATTAATGGTGATGGAAAATTTTAAACGACACTACTTTGTGACATTAATCTAAGTCTTTTCTTTTAGCCAAACTAATGGGTATGGTCTTGGATGATTCTGTACCTCCAAACCCAATTTCTTAACTAAATCTTCAGATATTAAATTTTCTTGTGATCCACTGTCAAACAATGTATCTATTTTTTAATGCTTAGAAGTAACCCTTATGTGAAAAAAATCAACTCTTTAATCCTCATATAGATGATTTATGTTTGAAGAAGATGCAGAAGTACTAGAACTTGAACTAGAGTTAGAAATTTTACCTGTTGAAACTATTCCAGTTATTTTCCTTTCATCACTTGAATCAGAGCCCAAATCTTGTTGGATTGCTGCATTAGCCTTCTTTTCACCTTTCTTTTTCTGGAAATTCTTTGGTCTGAGTTTTGGGTGAAGTTTCCAACGTCTGGCTTCATCATGTCTGATCCTCTGGTAGTGAGTACAAGTAGGTCCTTCACCTTCCTTCTGAGTTGTCACTATTTTCTTTCACTTCGAACTTCTCTTCCTCCTGTTGTCTGTGGAATACTTGATTTCCAACTTTTTGAATTCTTTCTGTGAAAACTTGAATGGTATGCCACCTGATTCAATATGTATGGATTGAAAACACACTTCATCAAAGTCATCAGAATTAAACATCAATAATGTATGCTCTAAATATGAATGTAAACTGCCAATGTACTTTAATAAAGTTTCATGTGTATACAATGGAATACCAAGCGCCAAATCTTTATTCCTAAACTCCTAAACATTCTTCCCTTTACCTTGCCTTAAATGCTTCCAATCAATAACATCTTGCTACATGTATCCAAAAGGATAGAATTTTTTTCCGAGAGCTTTTAGAAACTTAGGCCATGAAGAGATGAATTTACGATTCCACTTTAAATCTACTTGAGTTTTACTTTCCCACCAGATTAAATTTGTTCCCCCCATTCTGAGTGTAGCTAACTGAATTTTTTTTCTTTCATCAGAAATGTTCTGAATTCTATAATACACTTCTAACTACTTAATCCATTTATCTATTTTCTCAAGATTCATTTCACCATCATAAATAGGTAGTTCAATTTTTACATCAAGTTTCAAAAGAGATGACTTCTGAGATTTATTTATTTATCTGTTTCAGAATCTGAACTAGAAGAAGAATAAGAAGATGATGATGAAGATGATGGAGGAGAAGGAGGTTTATCTTCTTTTCCTTTTCCCTTTTCCTTCTTCGAGGCCTTCTAAGAAGAAGTTGCATCTATTGTCTTCTTATCTTTGTATAGTTATCCCAACATTCGCTGAATCTGTTCCTTTCCCATGACCTTCACTTCACGAGTTTCACCTACATCAGGTCCTCACATTTTCGATCCTACAACGACTTTCTTCTTTCCAACTTCTGAGTCGATCTCCTCAAGTTTTCCTTCTCCATGTCACAATTTGGACGCGGTTAACATTCACTGGAAAAATTCCTATAAAACAACTTGCTCTGATACCAAAATATATGATCTGAAATAGATCTGATCTAATACTGAAGTCGAACTGATTATTTTTCAACAGTGAATTGATTGGTAACTCGATCAGTTAGTGTGGAAGACTTAAGGAAAGAAAATGATTTTATGACTTAAACCAAAACTTAAGAAGCATATTAAACATGAATTTTCAGCAAAGAATAGATATAGAAGACAAAAAACGTTGATTACGGAGTTCATCCCTCATGGACTACATCTCCAGGTCCACTTTCAAGATGGGCCTCTGTTTTATTAAGGATTGATCCAAGGAAGTATTTACATAGAAAAAACCAGACTGAACATGCTCGTAGGCACCTCTGGTCACTGTCAATAGAAATATCTCTCTCCTAGCTTTCTGACGCCCGTCTCAGTTCTCGATTCCGCCTTAGGACGACCAAGAAACACTGAAAACAAAACTACCTCTCTCTTATAGAATCTGAACAAGTCTTCAAAAACACTCTCCTCTTCATCATGATCAAATAGGTGAAATTGATAGTGTAATGCAAGTCGAACTCCTTGAGCCGTAAATGGAAAATTGGTTTTAAATTTAAGTGTGATTAGGTGGATAGTTTCTCTCGGTCATATAAAATGCTTACACCTAAGGAATTAGGTGATATGGTGTTAAAAATAACATAGCGCATTAAACTTTGAAACCCAAATATAAACCTTATGATAAAATTAAACCTCAACAGTTTGAAAATGATAGAGAAACAACTGACTGTTTGCATGTGACTGCACTGCGGTCTTACCCCTGACTGCCACCTGGTGGTTAAGTCTGGCGGTTATGGTTGTCTTGCGGCCGAATCCCAAACTACATGTGAAAAACAATCATCCGACGACAGTTAACACTGAGGTTTTCCTGGCGTTCCATTGTGTTAACAAAAAAATCCCAATCACATGCTGCAACTCCTTTGGCGAGGTTAACTTCTCCGCTGCGATTAACGTTTATGTTTTATAATGTGGGTTTTATTACATAGTATTAACCATTACATAGTCTGAAACATATTTTGGACCATTGCATTGTTTTAAAACACTTGCATTAGGTTTTTTTTACATATGGTTTGACACCATTACATAGGATTAGGACTTAGGCTTAGGACCATAGGATTGTCATACAACCTAGTTCCTTTCATGGCTTTGGCATAGGTTTACCACATTTTTGTTAACACCACATAATGACATAAATATGAACCACATCATTACACGATGACTTTTAACCATGACTTAAAAGAATCTCATCCAAACAATTGGAGAAACTAAAGAACTGAATATTGAACTGGACTTCACTGTTGATCTGATCAGATGCAAGATCCTCCTGGATCAACTATAGAAATTAGTACATCGTTGAATCCTTATTAATTTAGGCATTAACCATAAAATTATATATTTTCCAATGTTTTAACCTAGAATTTGTTTTTTTTCATTTATATAATGTACAAAAAATTGTTTATTCGTTTTCTATTTCAAATATGATTAGGAAAAAATATTTGACGTCTTATTTCCTGGTCACTTATTTTATCTATTTTTAAACTAAATTTTAAAACCCATGGATATTGAAAGCTTTTGTCTCCCACAGTTTCATCAAAATTTTGAAAGTTTCATATTTTTCTTCTTGAGTGCATATGGACGGTTTCATATCCATGTTTTTACTAAGTAGTGTTGACACTTGTTGGCACTTCTATTTTTCTTGAGTGACACTGACACTTGTGATTTTTTGATGCCACATGTCCTAATGCCCTAATTTTCTCCTATAGAACATCGCCTCCAGCCTTTTCCTTTTTTTTACAAATAACTCATTCAGAAATTAGACATCTAGATCTTCAGGAGATTGGCCTCCTTGGCTGGTTGCAAAATTCTCTTCTACACCTTGAAAGAATGAAATGAAATCAACAACATAGCATCTTAAAAGAATGAAATGAAAGCAACAATATGGAATCAAAATCCATTTAAATCCTCTTAATCCTTCTTCCAAAGCAACTTGACATCGACAAGCTCATTTTGCAATTCAACAGTTGTCATATAAGAAGTATATGACCAGGGAGTTTTAAATTTATAACAATCCATATGTAGTTGTCATCAATAAATTAAAAAAAATAAAACAAAATTGAATTTCATCTTGAGACATGGGAACATCTTCTTGTAAACATGATATAATTTTCTTCTCTAGGAAGGTTGGGATTGATATAATAAAATATCAAGAAGATACATGATCATTTCCGAAGGAATCTAGCACCTCAAACTTAAATCTAGTTTGTCATATTAAGTCAATTTGGCCCATGGAACCTGTCTATGGCTCTAGTGGGAATGCCATCCTAAACCAATTGGTGCTCCAAGTGCATCAAAAGGTACTTCCTATAGAAAAAAAAATAGACCAAATATGATGGATACCTGAAGCACTTGTCAAAATTAAAATTTGCTCTTCAACTCTAAAATATGCTAATTTCTATATTATGAATTTCTTGGTATAATATGTGTTTTCAATAACTTTCACAAGATATCCTTCCTTTGTTATTTAGACAATTATTGGTGAGTCTCCTGCGAATGAATGCTCTTTGAGGACCTAGTTATTCTTTATTTTAGAATTGATTAAAAATAATCTTATATGAAATATTGGAGTAGAATATGTGCTGAAGAATATCATAGAATATTATAGAATTCTTCTACTGAAAACCTCTCATGAAGAGATTTTGTAGTAGATAAGGGTGCGGTGAATCCACTTAAAAATTTATTTTTTAGCTTGCCCCATTGTTGTAGGTGATTCCATAAAAAGCCTTCAAACCTAAATAAGGACAAGAACATAACACCCCTATAAGATATAGCCCAACATCTTGAGAAATATCAAAGGAATTGATTATCTATATGCCTATTCATTTCTCCTAATGAAAATGAAAGTTTTCAATTTAAAAAGTTGAAAAAAATAACTTCAACAACACAAAAGAGTGAATAAAATTTGGGAAGAATATCCCTATGCAATAGTATGAGCGGAGCTAGATCAAAAACCACCAATAACATCATAAAAATATAGGAAATACCATCATATAATGTGTGTTGCGAGTAACCCCAACTACTATGGAAAATTTTAGTTAAGGGAGGGGTTTAAGCAGGTTAGTGGAGAATGTGACTTGTTTCTTGGCCCCTCGAATATATCAGTGGGAATGCCTCACTTTATGAAAAATGATCCAAATCCAAGTGTAGATTGATATTGAGGCCCAGTTCTTGTCTCATGAGATAAATTTGTTGTCTTCCATTTAAACCAATTCCTTCTTGACTCCATGAAATAAATAACAGAAATATTTCACACCAACTAACGCCATTGATCATATCTAGTGATCCTTTCTCCACTGTTGGTAAGGTAAATCCCCTCTACGAATAGAGGCGATCCCTACTAGCCCAATTCGGGTCTACCAACAATCAAGTCATGCTAAGACACAGGTCTCTAGTTACAAAATGACAAGAAATGACAATTTGCCTACCTCAGGTCCTACACAATGGTCGTCTAAAGAAGGATGACGCTTCTCTTCCTTCGCTTCGACAGATCACGATCCTTCCACTTAGCGCATCCTAACACCTACACACATGCAAAGAAACACGACTATACAAATCACAGAATCTAAATCTTGTAACTATACATCAGTCAAAGAAGATGTAATTCATTACATCAAATATAAAGATACATGAATGAAACCATAATCAAAGTCACTTATCATTAATAAAACAAAGGAATGATACAAACTTAATCTCTAACGCTAGATCTTCCTTCGGCAGGGTCGACAGTGGAGCACGTATCAATGAAGCTTGTCGGAAATGGGACAAAGCTCTCTCTCTTCGGCTTGCCTCTAAAAGGTTGTCTGGCGATAGCCTCCTTACTACAGATTCAACTCTTAGTACTATTAGGACTACTAGCTTTCTAAGGGAAAATGGAAAGCTTATATAGATGGTGGAAGGGGATTCGGGATCCCTACAATGGTGGGATTGGCCCTATCCTCAAGGAAGCTTCCATGATAGGTGGAAAACCACTTCCCCTACATGGAGATCCGGAGCCAAACCTCCCAAATCATTTTAGAGACTCGTTCAGGAGTTGGTTCAAATAAAAATTCCGCCATATGTTTTTAAAAAATAATCCTTACTAAGCTTGGTGCAAGAAATACACTAGAACAGAGCACTAGTTGGCGCGCCCTCTTTGGTGGATTTCCCCTATTGGTGCGAGGGCTGAACTGGCTGGTCGTGCCAAGGCCAAAAGGTCTATCTTTAGGGTTTTTCATAGGAAACTGTCTTTAGAGGAATGATTTTCCTTGTCAAGGGGGATGCCATGAAAGTGGTTTCAGGTCATGTCACTGCTCACAGATCATGGAAAAGGCCCTTCAATTTGCGGGACGGGGGATTGCAAGGACGGTGAAAAATTACTGTGTAACAAATTCCCCCTAAAGCATGAGGCCCGAGAGAGAGAGAGGGGTGAAATTCTTTATGAGACCGTGTCCAACTGAAAAGACTGCTGTTGGAAAACCTACGTAGAAAAGTACAACTGATATCTCAATTACATGATATGTGGTATGGACGCAGCCATCTAGAAATCATCAATAAGAAGACTTAGTTATGGTCGCAACCATCCAATCAATGAGTCATGTAACCAATCATGATAATCCACAAAATCTGCAGCCTGGATTCCATCAGACAAAACTCAGGGTCTTGCACTCCATCTCGACCCAAACAGAGTACAAGTCCAAGCATGTGAATAAGTGAGCTGAAGTCGAACATGCAAGAACATCGTCTGATTACCAACCAGTGATGAAAGTCGTTAACAGATGCGAGAGGAACCATCAATAATGAAAATGACCCTCAAGGTACTATAGGTACAATCCACATAATGTGAACAGTAAGCTGGCATTGAACACTCGAAGAATCATCCGATCGAAGGCCAATGATTAAAACCTTGCATCAAATGCGAAGAACCTACCATTGAGGCATGTAGGCTCCAAGGTACCAGAAGGGATTCTCTAGATCAGCTTCTTGGATAATGAACTAGAGTCGACAGGAAGTGACCTCGATCAAAGGTGGGCCATAGTGTTTCCCACATCATCAACGCAAGACACAGGAACATAATTTTTGTGAATCAGGATCAGATGAGAATTAGAGGAGGGTTGAAACTACAGAGGTCAACTTCTCTTCAACATATCGGTAGCACGACACTGGATTTGGCAGTATTTGACATCAAACAATCTGAGCCCATGAAAATGAGGCAAAGAGTAGATGAGAGGTCAAAAATATAACCCAAACCCATGGAGGCAAGCAAAAAACGAGATGAGATGTCCCCAACCCGACACGAATGCAGACAAGTGCCATGTTCAAGAGTGATATACTGCCAACAAAATGATGATACTGGTTTCATTTTCCCCCACCATTTCTGGCGAGTACCCCAATTATTTTTGAAAACAAGCTTGAAGGGGATAGCATATGCTTGTGATATAAGTTCTTCCTTCGGACAAATCCAACCTAGTACATTTAACGAGCCCTAGGAAGGAGGAACTCGAGTATCTTCATTACGACAGAATATGATGTCATCAGGGTTTAACGAGTTTGACAAAGGAATAACTCGGCATCTTTTCATGTTTAGAGAGTTTTAAAAGACAGCGGAAAAGTAAAATCCAACAGTCCCTTTTCGTAGATAGTTCCTCAAATCCGAAAAGGTAGAAAAATATGTCTGAGAAAACCTCCTAGTTTCGATAGGCTAGGGTATTCATTTTTTGTAAATAATCTATCCTAACCCGAGAAAGGGGTAAACGTATACTGGGTAGATGTCGTTTCATAGCCAATTTAATGAGATCAAAACAACAAGCGACTCGGCAATATTTTCATGTTTAGAGAGTCAGAAAAGAGCTAAAAGATGACTCCAGTAGTGACTTTTTCGTGTTTTTACCGTGTCCAAAAAAGTATAAAATACAACTCACGTCGTCGTCCAAGCTGTGTGAAAACTTGTTGCTGCACATGAAAGCGAGCGTAAAACCCATTTTTCAACAAAATATAATAAAATATTGCAAAAATGACATTCAAAATCTAATTTTTACTTTGAAAAGTTATAAATATGCCAAAAATAGTAAAAACATATTCACTTTTACTTTTTACCTCTTGTGAGAGCAACAATGAGCTTTTCTTGTGCAAAATTGCGGCAGCGATTGTGGTCGATCCAGTATGTCATTTTAGTTCTCGTTCATTCCAGGTAAGAGGTGCTCTCCTTAGCTTTGTTTTAATTCATTTTTTATAGATTTCCATTGTGTTTTTGGATCCCTGAGGGTACCTTTGCAATTTTAGGGCTCGGCCAATTGGCGCGAGTATCGGGCATGGACCCGTGCCAATTGGCTCCATTTTGTAAAGGGGTCACACCAGTTGGAGCGAATGTTAGAAAAACAGTCCCGCCAATGGCACAACCTAATATTTCGCTCAATATTTACAAAAATTGAACTAATCAGTTGGATTTATGAGTGCTCAAGATATCTAATAAGGTGTTTATGACCATTTTGGTGCAGATACACGGCCACAATGGTGATCGAGTGGAAATAAAGGGAGCATAGTGAAGAAGATGAAATGGCCATGGAGAACGGAGCATGCATGAATGCTCTCCAAAACTGCGGTCTAAAAAAGTTATTCTTAATACCATGTTTGAGGGCACAACCTAAGTTACTGCAGTATTTGATCAGCATTTGGGACGAGAACGAAGAAAAGTTCAAGCTTTGAGACCAAGTGTTGGAACTTGAAGTATCCAATGTTTATTTCATAACTGGATTATCCCATAAAGGTCCAGTTCGGATCTTGATAGGTACTAGGCCATATGGTGAGAAAATGGCAATGGTGATGGAATGAGTGTGCCCAGGGGCACAAACAGGATTAGGTAGTGGGAAGGTTGATATCCATATGGTCCCCGATCTAGCACTCAGAGTAGTGCTCCATACCATTATGCGGGTTGCAGGGTCGTAGGCACCGCATGAGGCAACTAAAGTGCAGCTCCTCTTAGCATCTGAATGCATGAACCCGACACTATTTGATTGGGCCACTGCCATAACAATGAACATCAAATGACAGTTGAAGAAGTGTAAGAAGGCCAAAATAAAGCAGTTTGGGTATGGATCTATCCTAGTGTCATTCATCCTTGAACGATTATCAATCTTCCAGGGCCAGGGGGTGATAGTCGCCGAGCCACCATTGAGGGAGCCAAGGATGGCCCGATGGGCAGCACTCATACCTAGATCAAGAGGGGGTCAAAAAATTTCATGAAGGCCTGAGTTCTTTGCATGGCTTCAGTGACAACTGATCGTCATAGAGGACTGGCCCTATGCCGGTACAGACTTCATGGGAGACCCAGATCTTCCACTCCTAAAGGGGGACAACTGTGATGAGGAGCTGGGTAAGACTCTTTTTGATTTTATGTATTTGTGAATTTTTTTTTGATACATGCCTATTCTAACAAACAATCCTATATGTATGCAGACGTTGGCCCAGATAGGCTCATTGGGATGTCGCCCATCGCACGGAGGACCCCTCTCGCACATGATCCTCAAGTCAAGGGTGGCAAGCGGAGTGAGCTAGTGTACAACTTGGAGGGTATTGTGCGGGGGATCCTAGATTATGCTCGGCTAGCAGACGTCCCATTGGCTTATCAGAGGCACACTGTGGGGGTGCCTAGTTTCCTTCATCGTTTACTCAAGCGATTGGTGCGGGCGGTGACATGCTACCACGAGCGCCATGCTGATTAGTCATCTAGGGATTTTCATTTGCACATTTTTGAGAGACATGTTTTCTCTGGATATTATTAAAATAGACATGTATATTTTTTGATTTTATGTGATGTACACAAACTGCAAACCATTCGACATATATATATATATATATATATATATATATATATATATATATATATATATATATATATATATATATATATATATATATATATATATATTTCTCGGGATGGATATTTTTACATATGATGATGTTTCTTAATCGCTATACAGATATCTAATACAATTTTATCATGTGTTCTTACACCTTTACGAACCAATGACAATGGAAAAGTTTCACCAAAATGTATCATAAATCATTATTTTTTATATAAGCCAGCACAAACCATGTGGAGAAATGGAACATTTTGTGCAAACAAAAACAAATGTAAATATGTGAATGATAAGGAAAATGGGCCTTTGACATGATGTCTCAATTAAGGTACATGCCCCCAAAGCAGTCCATAGAAATTGAGTAGAAAGGTTCAAAAACATAAAGGAATTTGATCTAAATCTAACACAGCTAAAAGATTAGTGACAATAATGACTACATTATTCAATATGAGTTGACTTAAAAGAACTATCCTTGTAGCAGTTTGTTTCATTGTTTTAGGAGCTTGACATAAGAAGAATAACTATGCTCCGATGAGCTCATAGGAGGAGGCTCAGGAGGGGAATAACCAGATACATCACATTCGAGACAATCAGACATTTCCCCCAGGCCGGGCATGAATGAGGAATGATGATGTCCATCACTCCACGACAGATCTTCAAGAGACATCGTTTCAAATTTTGCTTCATCGGAAGGGAAGACTTCTCTTAAAGGATTAGGTGAATCTGCATCGCCTAGCCAAGGGGATTGAGAATATACATCTAAATCCATGCTCAAAGGAGCATGTTCAGGAGGAGGAGGATCTGATGTAGTGACAATCTCGCAATAATTGATCTCAACTGGAGTTAAAGGCATCGATTCTCCGAAAGAGGTCACCTGTTCAGGCGAAGGGATGATCCAAGGGTCATCTAACCTAGAGATCATGTTAACTTGAATGGTGTGTTGTGGTGGAATGGGAAAAATACCCATGAGGATGGGGTCTTTGAAAATACCAGGTCCTACACTGTTGCGGGGATTGGGGATTTGATCCACGTAAGGTACGTTGTTCTCGGAGGATGAGGTGAAGAAAGACAACTGATCAACAATGATAATTTTTCCCTCATGAGGAAACTTCAGAAGCCGAAAGAGGGTGGATGGAATACATAGCATGGCGTGAGTCCAACTGCAACCAAGAAGGAGATTGTAGTTGAGCTTGGCGTCAACAACTTCTACTTCTACGTTTACTATCTTACCTTGTAACGTGATCGACAAACTCTCGAGAACACCCAGGGTTTTGAGTCCCAACCATCAAATGCCTCTAGGGCATTGGGAGACGAAGTAAGAGATGGAGAGCTAATGGCCTTCCAGCAGGCAGATGACATAACACAGGTGGAAGCACCTTCGTCCACAACAGCTCTGTGGATGTTGAGGTCATTGACACCGACTTGGATAACAAGAGCGATTTGATGTGGAAGTTGGGGGACAAAATTTTCCAGGTCAAAGGTGAGAAGACTGGAATCAGTAGGATCAATTCCACCTATTGCGGACAACAGAGCTTTCCGTTGCGATGGGAAAATTTAAAGCACTTCCAACGCAGACATTGCGGAAGGTGACTGTGCCAAATACTCAACTATGTTGTAGTGATGAGAAGCACGGGCGTTTGGATTATAGGAAGATTTTCGTAGAACACCTTTATAAGGTGGCCTAACAATAGGTTCAGTGTTGGGCTTCTCAATTTCTAAAGGACCAGAGATAGGTGGGGGAGGTGGGTCATCAATGACTTCCTTCCCAGCTACCTGGCGTGATCCAATATAATCCTTCGAATGAGTAGCAATTGAGACAGGTGCAACACCATTCATCATAAAAACTTGGGACCCAAATGGTGCAAATGGTAAAGGCTGCTCAACCATCTGGGTCTGCTGAGATGGGAATGGTTCTTTGAGAACTGCCGGAGTCCATTTGGAGCATTTCAGAAGTTGACTAACTTCATATCGTCGAGGAAAATCGTTGGTATAATGATCTCCTTCACAGATAAGGCAGGGGTACTTTGGTTTGCATTGGGAACCATCGTTAGCATGAAGTTTAGAAGAATCTGGTTTCGGGGCATCAGGTTTGGATTTTCATTTTCCCTTCTTCTTCACTTTGGAAGTCTTTTCTATAGGATTGGCCTGAATGACATTGACCTCCGTAGTCTTACCAGAATCTGGAGGGGCGGGAAGGGCAGAATTATTGGAAGAATTAGACTTCTTCTTCCCATTAGAGGACTTCTGAAAACTTTGAGAAAAGGAACTAATAACACCATCCACCAATGGGGTAGTTGGTGCTTTAGAGGTCCCTCTCCATGGGGCATCAGTCAAGATATCATATAGCGTGCCGGATTGAGAGTACACCAAATCAAGGTACTGGGCACGCGTGGTGTCTTGTTCTTCGGTCACACATGCACCCATAGCAATATCTTAAGCGATCTTGTTAACGAAGGAGGTAGTGAACCAATGAGTTAGCAGCTGATCAAGTATATCAAACTTGATCAGTCTACGATGACGTCACCACTCATGAATATGATTAGATATGTGGGTGGATTTATCCTGCTTGAGAGAATTCAGGAGGTGCGTCCTGGCTTCGTAATGATCCGGTAACTGGAAATTTGTCAGAAAAGCCATAGCTAATGTATTGAAGTCTTGGAAGATATCATAGGGTAATTCTATATACCACTTAGTTGCAGCACCAATAAGCGTGCACTGAAAAATACGTAGACGAATTGAATCATCGACCCAAGAGTTTGAAGAACACCACAGATGGTAGGTCATAACATGAGCTTGGGGGTCCTCTCCAGCTTTACCTTCAAATTTAGGATAGTCACTGGGCACCTTGGTTGGAACCGGAGGCTAATAAGGATTATGAAGAATCAGATCATTGGTCAATTTAGAAACGTCCGACAATTCCAATGTGGTGAGGAAAGGTAACTAAGGATTGAAAGGCATACCAAGCCCTCGATAAGGACCTGTACCTGTACTCCACCCTGGTTGAGCATAAATTTTCCCCCATTGGTTCTGTCCTGGGGGATTCTGACCATAGGGGGTGTAAGCCGTATAGTTAGATTGATATGGTTGCTGATAACCAGTGTATGAGGGTTGATAACTGGGGTATGGAACCTGATTATATGTCAGCCCCGTTTGAGCAGTATATGGATTTGACTACTGAGTATAGGTATAGCCTGGTTGTTGAAGGTAATAACTAGAACCTAATTTTGGCGGGTTATACACCGGTCGAGATTGACCTTGAAAATAATAACCGCCTTGGGGTTGAGCGGGTTGCTGGTAAGTGGGGCACTGCTGAGCCTGATGAGTTGGGTGCACAGGAAGATTCAGCTGCGGCATGGAATAAATGGGTTGTTGAGCAGGGTTGACTAGATGTGCAGGTTGGTTTGGTTGAACAAGTTGACCTGTCTGAGCGGGCTGCCCTAGTTGAACATGTTGACCCTTGTGAACAGGTTGTCCTAGTTGAATAGGTTGACCTGGATGATGAAGGACACCAGGCTACCCCAGGTGAGCCGGATGGCCTGGTGGTGGGATAGGGCCAGGTTGTGCTTGATAACCAGGTTGGCCTGTGGCAGGACCATAATATGGCCCCGACTGTGCAACATTCGAACCAATAGGAAACTGAGGTTACAGAGGTTGCACCATAGGTTAAGAGGGTTGGATTTGCCCCCCAAGACCATACAACGGCCCCGGTTGATACCTCGGTTGACCTGTGGGTCCTTGAGGTTGCCCTAGTTGGACCACAGGGTGAGGCTGTATAGGTTGACCTTGAGGGTTGTATAACTATCCTTGCGGACTTTATAACAACCCTTGCTAGCCCGAAGGTTGGCCCTGTAAGGGTTGCCCTTGTGGGTCATATAGATAACCAGGCTGGCCCGAAGGTTGGCCCTAGAAGGGTTGTCCTTACGGGTTGGAAGATCGCTCAGCTTGGGCAGACAGAAAACCTTGAACATACTGATAAGCCTATGGAGCAGGAAAACGTAGAGGGTTTCCTTGCTCATCGTATTGATATGGAAAAACCTAAATGGGTGTACCATCCAGTCCATAATGGGAAAAGTAAGGACGGTTGGGATTTTGGGAGGACTGACCGACCTTGGAGTTCGATGTCTGTAAAGACAACTGATACTCTTCAGGAGAAATATTCTCCGGAATAGAATATGTTATGTAAACGTCTTCGGGAAGTGACATGGTCCTGATGGACTGAGTAGTAACAGTGGGCATAGATGCAGCTACATAGACAGTAGGCCTAACAGGCACCGATGTGACCCGAGGAGATGATGTGATGGGTGTCCTTGGAGACATCCCTAACGAAGGAATAAACGGCCTCATAGACAGAGTTGATACTCCCATAGAGGCAACGATGGCCACAATTTGACTTAAATATCTATACCTTGCTGGAAGCAAAGGACCAGGAGAAGACATGACAGAAGACTCGGGGTTGTTTTCTGGGAAAATCTGGTAATCTTCACCAGATGTAGGAATTTCCTCACTAGGAGAAGGACTGGGTGAGTCTATATCTAACCCTACCGCTAGATCTTCTAAAAGACGGTGAGGACTAGGAGGAATAACAGCAGCTAAAAAAGCCGATCCCGATGTAAGAGGAGGGAAATATTCCCCTACTCCAAATCCAAACCAAGTGTTGGATAAGGGCCAATTGAATTCAACTAGTCCTCCAAAGGGAAGCTCAGACAGAACCGGTCCCCCGTCGGGAAACTTGGAAACAATAGGCTACTGAGGTTCAGCAGAGGACTGAGAGACCTCTGATGAATCGTCGGTGTAAGGACTACTAGTAGACGAAACTGAAGGTTCCGCCATTATGACAGTAACGAAAAGAGGAAGAGATCAAAACAAAAGCCCACGGGCTTCGCACCAAGGAAAACAATCAAATGACCAACAAGCAAACTCTAAAAGGGCGTGTGATCGCAGGTGATTAATTTTACCACATTGAAACTTAGAAACTTTACCATTTCACATTTTAAGAGTCGAGAAAAAGATAACAGGTGACTCTATCTCTTTCAATTTGGAAACAAGCGTGAAAGGACAAGCGCTTGATTATCATTTCAAATTTAATGAGTCCGAAAAGATCGAAATGACTACTCTGGAACTCTAGGCAAAGGGTGTACCAGATATCCGTGAACTACAGTATACACCTTGTTTAAAAATGAAAGAGAAATCAACCAAGGACTTGATGTACGTGCAGGCAATATCCCCAAATGCTGTGTCCGGTGTATCACGGGTATAAGGCGGTAGACTCGGCTTCCTACGGATAAAGGATAGCAACCTAGTGGGGTCTCCCTTTATATACACGACGGTATGGGGAGCACAAGTTCATACTAGTGTTGTCTAAAGCCAAGAGGCGAACGATAGATACTAGGTTTAACAACGCTGGAACACGTCACTAGCCTAGACCTCTAAATATTTCGTTAATGTTTCAATGTTGCCTTAAGGTAAATTGAATAAATTTTAGAGTTGATCTTCAGTTGTGTTTCAATTTCAAGCCCTACCGAATGTTATGTCTCAAAATCCTCTAAATGCACACTACATGCCACAATATATCACTTTGTTCGATGAATATCTAACTACGGGAAGGTTGAGAGCTTTTCAAATAATAAGAAAATGATCACAAAACAACCACTAGTGCCCCTAATGCATGTTGATGAAACTAAAAGCTTTTCCTTTAGAGTTATATAACACTAATAACACAGAAAAATTTTCAATTTACACTAACTAATCAAAAGCAAAAGACTTGTTTTTGTGTTTTCAATGTTTTAAGAGAAAGATGCATTAAACAAAATGAAAACTAATAAAGAGAACAATTTGAGAAATGATAGCGAAAGAGTAAAGACAAGCAAGTTCACTTAATACAAAATACACAATCAGACCTCAAACTGATGGAGAAATCCTTCAAACCAAAGAGGAATCCCAGAGACTCATACAAGCCGTGTAATATAGGCTCGAAATGAGACAAAAGCGAAAGTTGAATGAGAAAGAGAGCAATCACTCAAATAACACGATAAAACAATGTAAAACCACCAAAATGAATGCAAGGAAGAAAAAACGAAGTTGAATGATCAAACGAAAACCAAAAATTCCCACGGGAGGCTCAACACACTATAGCACCCAGATTCCCTAGGGCTAGAATGTAAAACCGATAGTAGAGGGAAAACAACTGGATGATGGAGGTCACACAGTCAACCAAAACTTCAGGGCACTCAGGCAGTTGAAAAAATGACACCAAAACCATAATTCAAGCTTAGAAGGCTCAGAAACAAGAAAACCCTAGCACCACACAGGATTGGCGCGACTGTCTGGCTACAACTAGCGCCAGAACAGGATTGGTGCAGGGGCCTAACTAGCAACAAGCGCCAATTGGCGCGACTGTTAGGTCAAAAATCGCACCAGTCGAGTTTACTAATAACAAAAATAAAAAAGGGAAAATAGGGAGAATATCATGTATGGTGGAGGCTAAACAGAGGTTTTACACCGGAGGGAGACAAACCAGAAGAGCAGAACAAGTAGAGAAAAGCAAAAAGCAACTGAAAGAGACAAGACAAACTCTAGCTCACTCCCCAGTGGAGTCACCAGTTTGTTGGAGAGGTAAATCCCCTCTACAGACAGAGGCGATCCCTATTAGCCCAGATCGGGTCTAGCAACAATCAAGTCATGCTAAGATGCAAGTCTCTAGTTACAAAGTGACAAGAAATTACAAGTTGCCTACCTTAGGTTCTACGCGATGGTCGTCGAAAGAAGGATAATGCTTCCCGTCCTTCACTTCGGCAGATCACGATCCTTCTGCTTAGCGTGTCCGAACACCTGCACACATGTGAAGAAACACGATGATACAAAGCATAGAATCTAAATCTTGTAACTATACATTAGTCAGAGAAGATGTAATTCATTGCATCAAAGCTAACGATACACGAATGAAACCATAATCAAAGTCGCTTATCATTAATAAAACAAAGGAATGATACAACCTTAAGCTCTAACGTTGGATCTTCCTTCGGCGAGGTTGACAATGGAGCACGTCTCAATGAAGCTCGTTGGAAATGGGACAAAGCTCTCTCTCTTCAACTTGGCTCTCAAAGGCTGTCTGACGATAGTCTCCTTACTACAGATTCAACTCTTAGTAATATTAGGACTACTAGCTTGCTAAGGGAAAATGACAAGCTTATATATATGGTGGAAGGGGAGTTCGGATCCCTACAATGGTGGGATTGGCCCTATCCTCAAGGAAGCTTCCATGATAGGTGGAAAACCACTTCCCCTACATGGAGAACCAGAGCCAAACCTCCCAACTCATTTTAGAGACTCGTTCAGGAGTTGTTTGGAATCAAACTTCCACCATTTATTTTTAAAAAACAATCCTTATTATGCTTGGTGCAAGCAATACACTGGAACAGAGTGCTAGTTGGCGTGCCCTCTCTATTGGATTTCCCCTATTGGTGCGAGGGCTGAACTGGCTGGTTGCACCAAGGCCAAAAGGTCTATCTTTAGGGTTTTTCACAGGAAAATGTCTTTAGAGGAATGATTGTCCTTGTCAAGGGGGATGCCATGAAAGTGGTTTCAGATCATGTCACTGCTCACAGGTCATAGAAAAGGCCCTTCAATGTGCAGGACGGGGGATTGCAGGGACAGTGACAAATTATTGTGTAACATCCACCTTGTATGAATGTGGAATATATTTTTACTATGATGGATATTTGGATCTACTACATTAATTATAAATAAAGGAGGGTCGAATAAAGGATATTAAGGGTCTACATGTCTCATCAATATCTATTTATATATCTAAATGTAGACAATCAACAATACTCTTTTGAACCCATTCAGATGGTTTAGTAAATGAATGAATGAATGGGAACTACCAAAACTATTTTATGTATCTTATTGGTTGTACTCCTCTTTCTATGCCTAATCTCGTCCTTATTGTATATGGCACCCTTTTGGTGGATTTATGTTATAAATACTCCATAAATAATTTTTTTCGAGTGCTCATGATTGAATCTGTTACAACCATGTTGTTTCTTTCACCCCTAGGTGCATGGGGTTAGCTACACTTTGAGTAGCCACCTCTTTGTGTCATTATTTCCATTTAACATGAACCATTTTTTGATCCAACAACATAGCCAAAGCCACTATCTCGCAACCCATCCTTACTTGTTTGAAAAGTTGAATCAAAATTTGTAGGAAGTTTTTAATACCTTGCAACCCATCCCTTCCTATTTGAAAAGTTGAATAAAGAGTTTCAGGAAGTCTTGACTAATTATAAATTAGAAGGTTGAACCATAGATCATTTATTTTGACCCATTCTCGGTGCTCCTCCTTTTTTTTCTAGCTTCCATGGAAGTTCTCTTCCTTTTTGTTCTAGCCTCCATGTTAGTTTGAGAGTCCTATGACCATGTGGGTTACATGCAAGCACAACATGTGTACCCCACAAGTTTTTTTTCTTTTCATTTGTTTTTAATAATTTAATAATTTATAATTATGTAATATATAGAAATCATAACACATGGAATCAAGGGTAAAAATTCAACACATCACAACCCATCAATAGGGGTCTACCACATCCTAGAAGTGCGAAGACAAAATTAGACATAAAAAAAAAAGTTAATTTTTATTTATACTTGTTTAATTTATATATATATATATAAAACAATGTCCACTGAAGTCCTGTTGGGTAAATTTCCCTACAGTCTTCCATATAAATTTTTGTGGTTTTATTGTTGTTTGGGTTGTGTGCATATAAATTTAATGAAGGCTTGAATTCTCACTTGATTGAATGACTAAATTATTGTTGTTTTATTGTTGTTTTATTGTTGTTTGGGTTGTGTGTAATTTAATGAAGGCTTGAATGCTCAGTGGGTTGAATGAATCTTGTATTAATTTTTTTATGGAGCGTTCAAATATTGCAAGTCCTAATTATTTTCAAAATCGAATTTCTAATAATAATTGGAGTACATGTCTTAAAATAGAGGAGACATTGATATGCAAGTTGAAACATAAAGTGAAAAAATGTGTACCAACAAGAATGCCAAGAAATTGATTTTTCTTCATGAGTATGATTTACAATATTTAAGGTTGCTTTAAAGGAAATAATTGTGAATTGTAAGGCTGTCTCTGGTTATTATAGATAAAATACATTGGTATTCATTGTATTTCATAATCCAACAATGTCTTCCTTCCTTTAGAGTTGTTTCCTATTAAGCTTAGTATTGATGTCCACCAAAGTAAGCTATTGTATAGATTATAGATGCACCAAGATCATTAGAGAGATTTGAGAGTAGCATTTTAGCTTCACAAAAACAAAAGGTTTGAGATTTTATTTCATATCACTACACAAAATTTTTCTTTTTTTTATGTAGATTGGTATTTATGATTTATACTCATTAAGTTGCCATTGTTTTAAGAAAATATAATTCTTATTAGCATATCTTCAATATATATGTTGGATAGAATTGTGAATTATGGATAAAACACGCTTCCCTAGACATATCCTAATCTAGAACAACAGATTAAAGACTATATGACTACTTTTCCTAACTAAGAACAGACACATAGAATGGATTAGAGGCTTATTTGGAATCCAAGTGCTTCCAAATGGTTCCTTCTGTCGCTTCTGTTGTAGCTTCAAATTCCAGACAGCTGTGCAAAATATTTTCTGCAAGAATGAACACTAAACAACAGAAGATGGCAATAATACTGATTTCTATTCAAGTTATTGTGCTAAATCAATAAAGCATAAACCATATACATAAACTAAGATCTTGCAATATGGAAAATCAAATCCAATACAGATGCATATAGGGAAAATTAAGTTGTACTCTTTATTAATGATAGAAGGAGAGGTTACAACCTAGTGACTGATTTGAAGTGACCATCTCCAACAACATCCCAACCTCATTGTAGTATAAATCTCTCCAACAGCTATTACACAAATCTAACTCTCAAATGAAAATCCACTAGCATTTCTCTACTCAAATCCTTCCTTCCCAAGCACTAAGATCTGTGCTCAATTTATAGAGGAGATGAAGGTAGTTTTACAATCAATGAATTTCCAATAACAGGAAAGACTTGTTCCCAATCTTGTAGATGTCAAATGGACACATGGATTCGAAGCTTGACACATGTGAACTCTTCTAGAAGGAACTGGCCAAGTGGAGATTCTGGAACAATGAGAATTTCACTCCCAATGTGACCAACACACCTACGAATTTCAGGAAGTGCTTTGGAGAGAAGCCTTGCATGGGGCTACCTACATATGCAATGCACTCAATACCTTTAGAGACATTTTTGATGAGCTCTCATATGCTATATTATAAACTTCAAATCTTGGAAACCTTTACTTGATGAAATTCATGTATGATTTGTCTTGTTCTTTTTCTTAAGGCATGTAGCAACTTGAAATGATAGGGGATGACATACCCTATTCATTGGTCCTGGAGATGATGCCCAGTTAACCAAGCCATTGGTAATGATGCCCAAATTGACCTATAACAAATTCCCCCCTATATCATGAAGTAAAAATAATAATAAAAACATTTGATTGAGATGCTTTACACTGTGATGGGCTAGAGATGAAGCAGAGTGGTCACCTGCATCAATATTACAATACATTACATCATGATATATCCTCTTTGATCGTAATTGTTGAGGGTAGGCATTCCCATATTCAGCACATAAACAATCTAATAACATGTACATAATTCAGAAAGTCGTCTTCATTGGAATGTTGCCCAAATGCAAACATGCCTACAGATATAGGCCCATGTTTGGATGACAATCTGTATGTAAGGTCACCATATATACGATGTGTAAAATAATCCTAAAATCGCACCCCAGATGGCTAAAACTAGATCTAGGGTCTTCTTATCTCGTTCACTCAATCATTTGGGTACAAGTCTAGCCATGCGAATATATGATTTGTAGTCAAACATGGAAATACATCGTTTGATTACCAGCCAACGATGTGATTTTTTAACAAATGACAGAGAACCACCATTAATATCAATGGCCCTCAAGGTACTGCAGTACATTTTGTAAGGCATGAATAGAGGATTTGATGTCGAACTCCAAACAAAATCTTTCGATCAGAGGTCCAGAAGCGAGGATCCTGTTGATGGTGTAACAAGCTTCATGGTACTGGAATTTGATGTCTCTAAGTGAATGTATCGGATATTGATTTGTCATCGTCAAGAAGTCACCTTATTATGAAACGATACTTACTTATTTCAAAGATAAAGGTATGACTTGATATAGCAATTTTCAGCGATGGTCATGAAAATGAATTTTTATGAGTATTGCAGAAGGATGAGTACTCACTGGATGACTTCTCTTGAACATATCGGCGACACTGAGATGAGTTGGCAGCATTGACCCAAAACTGAAGTGAAGGTATGATGAACCATAGGTATGAATGAACCATCAAGAAGATTACCCAACCCAAACAGTGATGGACATGGAGTAAAGGAAGTGTCATTTTCAAGAGCGACTTGCTACCATATGTAGAAATTTGAATAACTGATATATTATTCATCGAGATTCTCCTAATCACACACTATTTTAACTTCATGCACAATACAGAATCTCTTCTACCCTTGATCATTAATTGCAGAAATAAAAACAATCGCATGCGCACATTAAAACCATAAACAATCACACATATGAACATAGTATTTTATGGGAAAGCTTAAAGCTGAAAACCCCCAACTATATGTATATTATATGTCATATAGATCATGTAACAATCGTGCCACCAGCTCCTCACAGAAACCATTCAATCTCCAGTTGCTACCCCTGTCAACCCAGAGTAGCAAATCACATACAATCTCTACCACACGATAGCTTTGCCTCTACTATGTAATCAACTGAAGAATGGCTCTTGAATGAACTCAAATTTGTCAGCCTTGTTTGTGCAATCATCAGTAGCATCTTCCAATGAGACGACATAAATCCATGCAACAATATAGTCCTGTTGATAGTCCTGGCACTCTTTCACACCACCTCTTCATTTGGTCTCCACTGAAACTGCCATGCACTGTAGTTAACTGATGTATTCTTCAGTTGATTCATGAGTTATTATTTGTGAATTAATTAACTAATTAATTCACTCCATTCTCACTAGTGTATCAATCAGTTATACTAGATACAACTAGCTCAACTGAGTCTAACTGAGTTAAACTAAATACAACTCCACCAACTACTTCTCCAACTCCACCAAACTCTGTCACATGAGTTCTAACTGAAGTCCTCCATGCAATAGCTCCACTTAACCCTCGGGAATAGCGTAATTCCTTCTGTCAGCTCTTGTGCCACATCTGTGCATTTAACTGAAGTGCTCCAAGAGAATAAGTTAATGTTTAGAGTCCAAATATTATTAAGAGCTAATAATATTCGACATAACACATTTTAGGTAGCGATCTAAAAGTATGTCCGCCCAATATGTCTAAAAATAGAAATCCATCTATTTTTCCAACTTGACCAACCATCCACAAATAGCATCCTACAACTCATAGAATATGATCGACATGTCTAAAAATAGACTTACACCAAAAATAGCCTGCGGGCCCACTTAGTGAAGGTGACTTCTTTCCACTAAGCTCATCATCTTGTTACAATCTCAACACTCCCTCTCAATAAGATAAGGATTATCTGCCACCCCTATCCTGCCCCTGTGGTATTCGAATTTTCTCTTGTTGAGTGCCTTCGTCAAGATATCAGCATCCCGATCCTCCGTGGGAATGTATGAAGGTAACATGATCTTCCGCTGCAGAAAATCTCTGATATGATGATACTGGATGTCAATGTGTTTATATCTATCATGAAATACTGGATTACCTGAGAGTTTGATGCAACTATGATTATCACAATATATCACAGTAGGATCTAAGTGTGAACTGAACAACCCGACCAATTTCTTCCTCATCCATATAGCCTTGCATGCAGCCAAACGCTCTGCCATATACTCGGCCTCTGCTGAAATGAGTGCCATGGATCTCTGCTTCCTACTGTACCAAGAAACTACTGTCGACCTGATACTGAAAATCCCTCCAGATGTGCTCTTTCTGTTTGTTGGGCTCCCTGCCCAATCTGCATCCGTGAAGCCACACAGCTTCACCTCATCCGAATGTCTCTACCATAATCCATATCCCGATGTGCCTCTGAGATATCTTAATACATGCTTGTCTACCTTCCAGTAGAGCTTGGTAGGCTTAACTATAGCTTGTGAAAGCTGGTTAACAACATAGCTTATGTCGGGTCGTGTATTGACCAGATACATAAGCGACCCCACCAAATATCGATAAATAGTGGAATCCACTACCTCTACCGATGTAGCATCCTCTTTCCTCCATCCACCAGGAAGAGGAGTGTCGATAGGCTTGCAGCCATGCATGTTGAACTTCTCCAGTATCTCTTGGGCATACTTGCCTTGAGACACAAACAGTCCATCACTGCGCTACCAAATTTCCAATCCCAGGAAATAATGAAGGAGGCCCAAGTCCTTCATCTCAAACTCTTTTGCATGATCAGTCTTGCATGAGAGTATCAATTGTTCATCACCGGTGAATATAAAATCATCTACATAAAGTAAAATGATAAGCAACTTACCCTCCACCACAATCTGGTATAGGTTCAGATCCACCTCACTCTTGGAGAATCCAAGTCCGGTAAAATAACTGTCTATCCATGTGTACCAAGCATGAGGTGCTTGTTTCAAGCCATACAATGCTCTCTTGAGCCCGCACACATGTGACTCGCTGTTTAAGATCTCGAAACCTTCGAGCTACTCTATGTACACCTCCTCCTCAATCACTCTATTGAGGAACACAGTCTTCACATCCATCTGATGAATGTGCCACCCCATCTGTGCTGAGAGAGAAAGAATCGTCCGTATGGAAGAATACCTTGCGACAGGTGCAAAGGTTTCCTCATAATCGATCCCCTCAATCTATGAGAAGCCTCGAGCAACAAATCTTGCCTTGTACTTCTCCACACTCCCATCAGCTGCTTGCTTCACTTTGTAGATCCATCTCAAACCTACCATTGATTTCCCTTCCGGCCTTGGGACAATCTCCCATGCACTGTTTCTGACAATCGAATCATACTCTTCCACCATGGCATCTACCCATGCGGGATCCTCCACAGCTTCCTCGAAAGAGGATGGCTCCATCACGATACACTTGCTCATAAGAGCCATGTATCTGAAGTGTCTGCGTCAGATGACTATCTCTGCTCCTTTTCTGATATGGGTCACTCCTGTCCTTCTTGCATCTGGGCCCGATCGCTCAACCCGTAGTGCGCTTACTCCCTCTGATGGTTGGCGCTGCATGAGTGGTTTCTTCCACTCCATGAAATTCATCTTGTGGCTGATCCACATCCTCAAGCTCATCCTTAGGAACTAGTAGCTCCTCATCTACATGCAAGTGTGGCTCCCTCTCAAGCGAACACTTCATGCGTTTCTCCTCATGAAATTTGATATCCCGTCGCACAACAATCTTGCGACTGTCTAGAAAATACACACGATAGTTGTGGGGTGTATCATTGTACCCCACAAATATCCCAACCTCTGCAGTCGGCTCTAGCTTCTTCCTGGAATCCTTCGTCAGATGAATGTAAACAGGTGAACCAAAAATCCTCAAATGGGAAATATCAGGCTTCTTACCAGAAAACGCATCCTCGAGTGTACTCATGCCAAGTATCCTGTGAGGACAACAGTTTTGCACATATGCTGTAGTATTGCATGCCTCAGCCCACAAGTGTATGGGAAGGCCCTGATCATGCAACATCACTCGTGCAACACCCACGATCATTCTGTTCTTCTGCTCAGCAACCCCATTTTGCTGTGGGTTATAAGGTGCTATGAGCTCTCTTCGAATTCCTTCTGCATTGCAAAAGTCCTTGAATTCGCCGGAGATGAATTCACCACCATTGTCACTCCTAAGAGCCTTCACCTGCTTCCCTGATTCTTTCTCAACCAGTGCCTTGAACTCACAAAACTTTGAGTATGTATTGCTCTTCTTCTACATGAAGAAGATCCAGCACTTTCGAGAAAAATCATCAACAAATATCACATAGTACCTGTGCTTTGCTGTCGAAGCTACTGAGAAAGGTCCACACACATTTGTGTGAATTCTCTTAAGGATCCTCATGGCATGACTATAATTCTCATGAAAGGTGGCTTTCAAAAAATTTCCCAAGGTACATCCCTTGCACTGAGCTGACTGTGCAAGAGTACCCTAAGGAAGCCCAGTAGAAATCTGTTGTAGTATATTCAAAGTTCCATGGTGAAGGTGGCCCAATCTCCGGTGCCACAACTCGCAATCATCCCGGCTCACCACTCCTTCTGCCTTTCCTGCCATTGCTGCACAGCCATCTACCTGTAATTGATAGAGGTTCTTAACTCGAACCCCTATCCTCCGGGTTTCACCAGTTTCCTTACTGCACAGGAAATCCTTTCCCTCGCTAAAGACAACATCATATCCCTTGTCTTCTAACATCGCCACAAAGATAAGATTCTTCTTCAATCCTGGAACATGCATCACTTCCTTCAATACGAAGGGTTTACCATACTCCCTCTCAAAGTAAATGGTACCGATACTGGTCGCACTGCATCTACCATCATCACCCATCTTGATGTGAACTCCAATATCTTTCTCATCCAGATCAGTAAACAAATATTTGTCTCCGGTCATGTGAAAAAATGCACCACTGTCAAGAAACCACACTGAACCCATCATACTTGAGACCAAGCATGCGATCAGTGAAAAACATAGCTCAAACTGCGAGGCTAATGCCTCCCCAGCTACAGATCCAGCAGCGTGCTTATTTTTCTTCTTCTATGGACAATTAGTGGCGTAATGTTCGTGTTGGTGACAGTGAAAGCACTTCACCTTCGACATGTCCTGCTTCTTGCCTTTCGCACCAGATTTAGGATCATTATTCTTGCTCTTCCCCTTCCTTGATTTGGCAGCCAAAGCTCAATTTTCTTCATTAGAGTTCTTTGATGAAGATCTATCCCTGGTACTTCGCCTTATCTCCTCTTGCACAAGATCCAACCAAAGTCACTCCCATCCTGGAAATTTCTCCCGACCATTGACAGAGTCCTGATAGGAATGCCAACTCTTCGGAAGCCCAAGGAGAGCCAAGCTCACCAAGTCCTCATCATCTATAGTCACCCCCACACTTCCCAGCTCATCCCTGCATTGGATGAACTTTGTGAGGTACTTGGGCATATTGTCGCCTTTCTCCATTTTTATGTTGCTGAGTTTATCGTTGAGTGCCAACTTCCTCTGGTCGCTCTTGCTTTGGAATAATTCTGTCAATGCTTTCCACATCAAGAATGGATAAGCCTTACCATGAAGGCTAGACACTATTTTATCCTTTACACCTTCCAACAGAATTCTTCGACACTTTGTTGTCTTCTTTTGCCATGCGTCAAGTGCGGCAACATCGCTAGAAGCAGGTTTTGGAATTTTTGCATCTATGAAGTCCTTCAACCCATTGTCATCCAGCACCGCCTCCATCCTATCCTTCCATGAAATATAATTTGAGCTTCCCTCAAGGGCATAATCCAATCACAATCCGTTGAAAGACATCTCAACTTCGACACCAAGAAAACACTACTGCAAATTCGAATTCCACCAGCACAAAACTCAATCGCTTCAATGTTTTGCAATTTCTCTAATGATCAATATCGCTCTGATACCATTTAGAAATTTGAATAGCTGATATATTATTCACCAATATTCTCCTAATCACACACTATTTTAACTTCATGCACAATACAGAATCTCTTCTACCATTGATCATTAATTGCGGAAATAAAAACAATCGCATGCGCACATTAAAACCATAAACAATCACACATATGAACACAATATTTTATGGGAAAGCTTAAAGATGAAAATCCCCAACTATTTGTATATTATCTATCATAGAGATCATGTAAAAATCATTATACAAATCTCCTCACAAGCTCTCAGTACAATCTCCAATTGCTACACACTAATCAAGTCCCGATCTAGCAAATCACATGCTCCAATCTCTGCCACTTGAGAGCCTGCCTCTACTGTGCAATAAATCCTGAAGAATGGCTCTGAATGAACTCGAATTGGTCCATAATTGATTGCACAATACTCGTTGGCATCTCCAATCACTAGTTTTTTCAAATCATGCAACAGTATAGTCACACTGCTCTTTCACCTACCTCTTCACTGGTCTCCACTGAAACTGTCCATGCACTGTAGTTAATTGATGCATTATTTAGTTGATTAATGAGTTAATAATTAGTGAATTAATTAATAATTAATTCACACCACTCTCACTAGTGTATCAATCAGTTAGACTAGATACAACTAGTTCAACTATGTTTAACTCAGTTAAATTGAACACAACTCGATCAACTACCTCAATAACTACACCAAACTCTGTCACATGAGTTCTAACTGAAGTATCCATGAAATAGCTCCACTTAACCCTCAGTAATAGCCTAATTCATTCTGTCAGATCCTGTGCCACATCTGTGCACTTAACTGAAGTGCTCGAAGAGAATAAGATAATGTTTATAGTCTAAATATTATTAAGAGCTAATAATATTAGACATATCTATTTTTAGACTAGAAATCTAAAAATAGATTCGGCCCAATATGTCTAAAAATATAAGTCCATCTATTTTTCCAACTTGACCAAACATCCACAAATAGCATCCTACAACTCATAGAATATGATCGACATGTCTAAAAATAGACATAGTCTAAAAATAGACTTGCGCCAAAAATAGCCTGCAGGCCCACTTAGTGAAGGCGACTTCTTTCCACTAAGCTCATCATCTTGTTGCAATCTCAACACCATAAATAATTCTTGCTCACTTTTCCCAAATTTTCCCTAGTCATTTTCTGACCAGTACCTCTTTATTTTTTAACAAGCTTGAGGAGGATAACATTTTCTTGATCTATAATTCAACCCTTCAGGTGAATAAAGTATCACTATTTAATAATTTAATGAGTCTAGTGATGAATGAAACTTGATTCTTGCCATGATCGACAAGCCCGTCGCTATATTATGTTTTAACGAGCTTAACGATAGTGATAGTCCGGTCCTTTTTCATATTTAGAGAGTTTGAAAAATAGGACGAAATAAAACTACATAAGTACTTTTTTGTAAATTTGTCACTCAGATCCGAAAAAGTGTAAAGTAATATCTGAGAGAACCTCTTTGGTCATGTTTAACCAAGGTATTCCTTTTTCATAAATAATCTATCTCAGTCTGGAAAAGGGTTAAACTTACATTGAGTAGATATCAATTCATTTACTTTTACGATCTCGAAAAGACAAGTGCTCGGCAATATTTTCACATTATCGGAGTCTGAAAAGAGCTAAAAGAAGAATCTAGGGGTTCCTTTTTTGTTGTTATTGAAGCTTAAAAAAGAGATAAAATTTCGCTTCAAATCCTTTTTCATTTTTAACAAAGCCTGAAAAATAAGGAGAAAAAGTATGCTTTGTGGTCAAGTGATTCTTTGAAATAAATCTACGCGACTAATCTATTCATTAGTTGTATATCATGTTCCAAACAAAATTAAATGGATTAAAAATACCTATTTTATGATAAAAACATAATAAAACTATAGTCATAGCAATAAATTTAACTTGAAAATAATTAAATGACTATTAAAAGCAATTTTACTATTCATTTTTACCATTCCATAATTACCATTTGCATTTTGGAGCTCTAAACCTGATTTTCCCCCCGAACTTCAGCTGTTGATTGTGATCGTTTCTATGGATAGATTTCATTGCCGTTTTATCCAAGTTAGTGCCATGAACCTACACTTTCCTTTATTATTCATTTCATTTCCAATTTCTGCAAATTTTCAAGATTTTAAGGTCCCTAGGGTAAATTCTACACAAAAAGAGGGCAACGCACCCCTGAATGTCAAAAACTGTGTTGCATAGTAAGTACAGTGAAGGGAACTTGCACATGCAGCACACTATCTCTTGTTAGGGAGTGTGTTGGGTGCAATCTAAGTTTTTGATTTTCATATTATGTCCAAAATTTTCCTAATTATTTTGCAATGAATGGAATCTAATGGATCTTGTGGTTGTATTTCAGGTTTCCATCAGATTAAAATGATGATTACATGGAGGGAATGAGAACATGAAGAACATGATATGATTTCCCTAAATGATCCAGGTACAGTAAGAGCCCTAAGAGATTGTGAAATTCCTAAGTACTTTAGGTTTTTAGGAATGAGGCAACAATAGAACTCTTGGAGTTCTTAGTTTGAGCATGGGATCTAGCTATTGAGGCATTTCATATTAAGAACCAAATCGTTCCCATAACAGTCGAGGATGTATATTTTCTCACAGGTTTGTTGAGGAGAGGCTTGCCTATTTCACTCTCAGGGTCTGTTGTTTGAGGGGAGACTATGAGAGATTATATTTTACAACATTGCTATCCAAAGGCAGAGCCAAGAAAAGATGGAAAGATAAACATCCGAGATGTTAGATATTTTCATTTGAGAACTACCCTTTTCATGATCGCTAAAATTGTTGGCACCATTACACTACATGTAGCGAATAGATCATATATGCAGTACACACTAGAGTGCTTAGAGCCAACAGTCTTCAATTGGTCTGAAGTTGTTCTTTCTCAGATAAAGGAACAACTGAACAAAGCAAAGGGAGGAAGGAAGAATAATTTCAGTTATGGTTCAATTGTTATATCCTTTGCTTTAGAACATATTCCAATGATGTAGCCACAACATGTGGCACTAGATATAGCTAGTCTTAGAGATCCTCGGATGCAGAGATAGGTAGAACTCATGGGTCGGCATGCAGGAAAATCGACCATTGTGTTCTCTACTACATTCTTTGTCTGGATCTGGCGATAGATCATTGCCATCAATGAGTATGCATACGCAGGTGTTGATTTCTAAGGAGATCCATATTTAGCATTACTAGAAGGTGCTCAGTGGGGTGCAATGGGTAAGAATTTTTTGACCATGTTTTTTATTATCCTAAGGTTTATACAATGTTTTTGTATTTTTGATGTTTTCCCAAGACTAAACTAAATGTTCGATGTAATGCAGATGTTGGTCGTGTTCAACCAATAGAGGAACCAGAGCGTGAAGCAGATGTGCCAATAGAGCGGGATGTCAGGAGAGCAGTCCTTCAGGATCTTGATATGGCTGAGCTTCGGCATCACATAGAGGGGTTGACCTTCAGGATTCCGGATTACCAGATGGAATAGTTACCCATGCGACTGCAGTGACACACTATTGGGGTTCCTAACCATTGGATGCAATTACTCTGTAGGATAGCTAGATCTATAACATGTTACCATGACCACCACTAGTTTACTTTTGACATTTTGCATACATTTTGAGGTCAGATGATGAATGTGTCTTGGGCACAAATTTTGTAAAAACCTATAACTATCTATCTATATGATTTTAGAGTTTTCCTATGTTTATTGTGCAATCCTATTCAATGATGTGAATGTTTTCTTTACATATGTTGCAAATGTATGTCTAAAACTTGATTAGCTAATGAATCATTCAATGTGTTCAAATTTCTGGAAATTTGTTGATATTGAATAAAATCAAAATGTATTTCCAAAAGTTGAACTCTTAGGAACAATCTATGTAGTGTTGGATTTCTAACAGTATAAACACTAGTAAGTTGTAATACCACAAGTTGTTAGCCTAAACTTATGATTATGTGGTTAATACCAAATGAAATGGCATAAGAGATAAGTTCAATCAATGCGCTCTACTCGGCGATATTTTTTGTTGATCTACCAATACAAATCCCTTGAAAACTCACTAACTCATCGTTCAGAGTGAAAATGGCCCACGTTGCAGAGGATAGATTCTGCGTACTACGACTAGCACCATCAACATATCCAAAAAATGGTTCTAAAGATTAAGACATCTGCGATGAAATGTAAAGTGGATTAATAACGTTAAGAAAACTATAAAAACAAATTAATATAGTGAATGCAAATCAACAACATATATATATAATATAATAGAAAAAATTACTACGCTCATGATTAAGCATAGTAACGTTTCAGATAAAACCCATTTCTAGGTTGCGCTAATGGAATTCCATGGTAATCAACCAACTCATAGGCACCCTTAGAAAGAAATATTTTGACAATATAGGGGCCATGCCATAATTTCTCAAATTTCCCTGTACCTATTACATCAGCTTTTTGATCGTAAAGAAGGACCAAGTCACCCTCTAAGAAAATGCGAGGCTAGACGTTTTTGTCGTATTGTGCCTTTATACATCTCTTATGCGCTTCGTTGGCCAATTGGGCTTCACGATGCATTTCATCAAGATGGATGAGGTTAAGGAGACGTGCTTCTAATTCTGAGGTGTTAGGTAACATGTCTATTGTGATTTTTAATGATGGTATTTCACATTGGATAGGTAAGATACCTTCTAGACCATAAACCAATTGAAAAGGAGTAAATCCAGTTACGTTTCTCACCGAGGGTCGATATTCCCACAAGGCAGAGTATAGGATCAAATGATAGTTTTGTTTACGAACTCCTATCATACGTTGAAGCATACATTTAAGAATCTTGTTGATAGCCTCAACATGTCCATTTGCTTATGGATAATAAGGAGTATAATTATCATGTGATAATACTAGCTTGGAAGTCAATTCAAACATCATGTCGTTGTGAAAATGCTTCCCATGATCTGTAAATATATCCTATGGGACCCCAGACCATGCAATAACATGATTAAAGAAAAAAAATGCAGATGTCTATCCCATGTTGTTGAATGTAGGCATCACTTCAGCCCATTTGGTAAAATAGTCGACTGTGACAATAATATAACCATTCCCCCTGGACAAATGGGGGTTATAGGTCATGAAGTCAATACTCCATTTCGAAAATGGTCCCACAGAGACAACATGATGCATTGGCACTGGAAGTTTGAGGATTTTACGATAAAATATCTGGCACGCATGACAACTTCTGACTAGGAGAATGCAATCTCAAAAAATAGAGGCCAAAAGTAACCGGCGCGGAGTATCTTCTATGTAGTAGTGTATCTAGATAAATGTCCACCACAAGCCATAGCATGACAATCATTTAACACTTTTTTGGCCTCCTCATGAATGAGGCACCTCCTTAAAATGGTACCGACACCACGATGATAAAGTGTATCGCCGACGATCAGATAATCTTTGGCCTAGTATCAAATACGTCGTTGTTCAGATCGAGAGGTATCAGGTTGAAAAGTTTGGGTTTGGAGATAAATAATAAAATCTCCATACCAAGGATTAGATGATTCGATCATAAATAGAGATTCGTCAGTAATTGATGGTTCCGACGTAGTTGTAGTACAATCATAGGGAAGGTCCCAGAAAAGCTCAACCAAAACTAAAGACTTTTTTGACTTGGATTTGATGAATTCCAAATCAAATTCCTAAAAAATGACAATCCATTTTAGTCATTCCCCCCTCTCCTTCGCCTCTAACACCGACGTGCGATAAGATATAAGTCATGGGGTTGCAATCCAAAACTATAGTGGTTTTTCAGAGCAGGATATAATGGCAAAATATTTGGACAGCTTGAACAACTACCAAGGGAAGATTTTCTACGTATGAGTACTTAATTTCCATATCATTGAGATTATGACTCAAATAAGAGATCAGATGTTCAATTCCACCTTCTACTTGGACCAATACCATAGCAATGGTTTTTTCAGCCACGTCAATATATAGGAAATAATCATTTTGATAAGTAGGACAATACATTAATGATGCTCGGACAAGATTATCATTGAAAGCCTCAAAAGAAGCTTGCGCAACTTGGTCCCAATGGAAGGGAACCCCCTTTTTCAAGAGTTGAGTAAATCCTTTAGCCATTTCGGCATAGTTTGGAATGATCCTTCTTAGGAAGTTAGCCTTTCCTTGAAGTTTCTGTATCTGAAGTAAATTTGATGGCACAGGAAAATCAAGAATGGCCTAAAATTTCAATGGATCTATTCAAATTATTTCTTTTGAGACTGAAAATCCAAGCAGGCGACCATAACCAACACAAAACACACATTTATGTGGATTGAGGCATATTCTGTAGTGTCAACAGTGTAATAAAATGTCTCTCAAATGCATCGGGTGATTAGTCTGATTTCATGAATGCACTGGTAAATCATCTAGATAGGGTTGAACAATGTGCTTGATGTCATTGAAAGCATAATCCATTACTCTCTTAAAATTTTCCCCAACATTCTTTAAACCAAACGGAAGTTTCCTATAAGTGAATGTGCCCCAGGGACAGATGAATGTTGTCTTATGTTGATCATCTGGGTGGATATTGATTTGATTGTAGCCGAAAAATCCATCCATGAACGGAAATATTTTTCATCCAGCACAATCATCAATAATTTGGTCAATAAAGGGAGTAGGATAGTTGTCTTTTGGACAAGCATTGTTAACTTCCCGATAATAAACACACATTTTAATGGTTTCTTTATTTTTCATGACATGAACGATATTGCACTAGCACATTTGGCCCAATTTCTGATGGCTAAATCATCGCTATTCCAATACATAGGTGTCCCAAGAGTGACACTTTGAGGGAAAAATTTGAATTGATATCTACTCAGTATAAGTTTAACCCTTTTCCGGACTAAGATAGATTATTTATGAAAAAGGAATACCTTGGTTAAACATGACTAAACAGGTTCCCTTAGATATTATTTTACACTTTTTCGAATCTAAGTGAAAAAATTACAAAAAGGTACTTATGGAGTTTTCTTTCGTCCTCTTTTTCAAACTCTCTAAATATGAAAAAGGACCAGCTATCACTATCGTTAAGCCCGTTAAAATATAAAATAGCGATGGGCTTGTTGATCATGGCAAGAATCGAGTTTCATTTATCTCTAGACTCGTTAAATTATTAAATAGCGATACTTTATTCGCCCGAAGGGTTGAATTATAGATCAAGCAAATGTTATCCTCCTCAAGCTTGTTAAAAAATAAAGAGGTATTTGTTACACCATTTTTTGGTCATCTAACCTACTATCATTAGATGGACCCAAGTACACCATGTAAGACCAATTTTACCCTAAGTAAAATTGCTTTCACTATGTAAAATAACTTAATAAAACACATTTATTAGGTTTTTTATGGTCTAAACAGGAAACCCTAAAAGGAAATATTAAACAAACCTATATTTGTTTGATTTTCCTCAAGGAATAATTAATTAAACAATAATTTAATTATTATTCCTGGTCATGTTTAACCCAAAACAAAGAAATTAATTAGATAAATCCTTATTTATTTTATTATTTTCTAGGAATAATTGTTTAAATCTTATTTAAATAATATTCCTTGTTAAATATGACTAAATCACCCATAAATAATTAAATAAATCATTATTTATTTGATTATCCTTCAACCACTTCCTTAAAATGATAAATAAATCATTTATTTATTTATTATTCATAAATAAAGGGTTTTGACCCAAGTCAAATACTTTTTCCCTCCAACAAATATAATAAAATATTCCATAAAAGGTGGATCTAGATTTGGTTAATGTTATTTTAATCATGCACCAAGATCTAGAATGACCCAATATTTTGTTATAAATAGGAGGGTTTCTTCTACCATTCTTCACCTTTTGTTGCCTATTAGATCACTTTGGATCTAAACTCTTGGTCTGAATTTGAGCCATTATCATTGTCATATTTTCCACTATTTGCTGTGTGAGCTCCCTTTGAGTTCTATCTTTGTCTGGGTTTTCTACACCAACAGGAGAGAGAAATGCTAGATCTGAAGTGCTAAGGACTTCCAAGAACCCATCCCATTGAGGAGAATTGGAAACACCTTCTTGTTTTCCTCCCAGGGCCCTTAATACAAAAATTCTTTCAAAAAAAATTTCTTGTCTTGTCTATTGGATGTATGGAGAAAAACCTTATTTTTACTGCTTAATGTCTCTTTATGCATAGATCTGGTTTTTTGCAGCACTTGTCTTGATCAACTAACTACAGATCTGAAGATATTGGCAGCCATATTTGATGTTAGGGCTATAAGTTATGTGTAGCTAAAGTGGTCTTTTTCCGTACACTTCGACAAAAGATTCATACTAACAACTGGCGACTCCACACAGGTTTTCAATTACGACCGCTGTCGTTTTTCATATTCCTGCATATCCAACTACTTTAGACCGTAGGGTTTCTTTTTAGCTTTTTTTTTTTCCTATTTTTATGTTGTTTTTCACCTATAAAACCATAAAACATTAAAATTTCTAACTTTCGCGTGTTTCTGGCCCTATTGCGCAGGTGACAGACATCAGCCGCAACTGAGACGGCAACTTTTTTGGAAATCTGCCACCGGGACACCCGGAAATTTAGGTTGCACTTTTCAGCCTAGAAACTGCAACCTGGACCTCCAGGTCGCACTTTTTAGCCCATTATCTGCGACCTGCACAAAAAACAGGTCAGAACCTGCGACCTGCCAATTTTTTTGCTGTTTTTCTGCAATTTTTCTAGGTTTTCCTGAAGCTTCTATCAGGGCTTTCCAGCCTCTGTCTCGGCCTATTTAGACCTGTTTCAGATCTCTCTTGCTCATCTAAGTGGGAAAATAGCCCCTAGGGCTTCAGTACCCTCCACTTTTGGTGGAAGAGTTTTTACTGTTTCAGGTGTCTGTTTTTTCAGAGTTTCAGCCGCCCCTTTTCAGATCTGATACCTCCTTTTCAGACCCCTTTTAATCAGCTCTTCCCCCTTTCAAAACACCTCCTGAAGTTTTGTTGGGATCTACCTTTAGGGCCTCCTCCCTGTCCCTTCTGCTTTTTGCTGATTCCCTCCTTTTTTCCAGCCACCTTGCCTCTGCCTCTTGGCTGTGTTCTGCACCTCTTTTCAGCAGATTTCTCCCTTAGATCCCTGTCCCTTTCGACCCTAGATCTATTGGCCTCTTTTTAGTGTGTTTTGACTAGATTTTTTCCCTATTTTAGCTTAGTTTTGAGAGACCTGCCTTCTTGGGTTAGATTGATGCACTAGTAGCTGTTAATTTTCCGTTATTTCAGCATTATCTACTTTTTTTTTACAGCATTATTTTTAGTTACATCGCACACTTTTTCTCTTACTCTCAAAACGAAAAGGGTTTAAAAATTAAAATTAACACATGCCACACACTCACCCTAAGCGAAGAAGAGCCTGGTTTGCACTGCCAGGCAAAGACTTTAAAATCAATTGACACTGCACCTATCTGCCCTTGTTTCGACATTGCAATCTCTTGATTTTGCACCTCCCTGCCTTTGTTGATCGTTATTCTTCCCCTTGTGCTGTGTTTGTGTGGTCACCATTGTGCCCCCAAGGTGCACCTCTCGGAGACTTCTTGGCCTTCACCCTCAGTTTCCGGTCGGTCGACCTACTCCTTCCCGTCGTCGACGAGTTTTTCCTCCTCCGATTCCACACTCCGACTCCTCTTCTGATTCATTGGGTTCTCCTTTTACTTCTAGTTCTCCCCGTGTCACCTTCACTATGTCTGGTCTAGGGCCTAACGCTAGCAGTAATCCCGGCCCTAATGTCGGGCCTCCTGCTAGCAGAACCACCACAGGAACTACCTTGGCTGCACCTTTGCTCCCTTACATGGCAGGCCTCAGCCTCCCCAATCTCAATTAGTTGATCAATGACCCCATCCGCCATGATGTTGGTTGGCCTGCTATGCCAACCAAGCTCCCCTCCGACATCCCTAAGTTTGAAGGCCTCGCTGGAGAAGATCCAACCAACCATGTCCGATCTTTCCACATGTGGTGTTCCTCCAATTCCATTACTGATGATTCCATCCGTCTTCGGTTGTTCCAACGCACGCTTACGAGCGAAGCTTCTAAATGGTATGTTGACCAGGCCACCTCGTCCCATACCACCTTTGCGACTATTGCCCAAGCCTTTTTATCTTATTTCCAGCTCCCTCTTCGATACGATACTGGTACAGAGCTTTTGACTTCTTTCAAGCAAACCTCTTTGACCCGCCTTTCCACTCATGTCCAGGAATGGCAGAGAAGAAGGAGCTTATGTCGATCTCCCACCTTTGAAGATCGAGTTTATATGGACTATTTCCTTCACACTCTCTTACCTCCCATTAGCAAAGATGTTGCCTCCCATTTCCCTCAAACCGAAGAAGCCGCCCTCCAAATCACCTTGAAATATGACCTGATCTACGCTCAGTCTGGTTACATTTATACCGTCCTTCCTGACCTCCCCAAGCCTGGTGGTGCTAACACCCCGCGGGCATATCATTCCACCGACGGTATCGTTGGAGCCCTTTCTCATCCATATGCTCAACCTCCTATGGGCTATGGTCTCCCTCCGGGAGGGGCCAACACCTCTAGCACTTTTCCCCCTCCAGGTAGCATGTATCCAGGATACAGCATGCCTCATCCTTTTGCCAAACCTCCTGCTTACCTCAATGTTTCCCAACCTAACCATTATCCTTATCCGCAGCCTGGTGCGCCAGCTCCTCCAGCATATGTGCTTCCACCTCCCTTGCCTTCTCCACCCCCGCAATAGCACCTACAGCCCCCTCCAGGGCAAGTATTTGCACAGCAAGGCGCGACTAATCCCCCTTCTTCTCAACGAAGGTGGAGAGGCAATCCAAATCAATCTGCCCTTGGTACTTTTGGACCAAATCCTCAAGGTACTGACCCTAACACTACTAACCAGCAATAGGGCACTCAGCCCAAGCCGGGCAGGCCTATTCACACAAATAAGCCTTGTTCGTGTTGGGGTGTTTACGGTCATTACACTCACGATTGTCCCCTCTTACCATAGATGTGGCAGATGTGGGAATCTAAAGCCACATTGCGAGGACAACATGCCTCCCCTCACACTCCCCCTAATGTGGCCACTACTCAACCGGTTGTGTTTACCGATCCTTTCCCCCAGCAAGGATTCATGGCTACCCAACCACCTGATGGACAGGTCACCACTCAACCTTCCCCTTCTGGTTCCTCTGATTACCAGATCCTCATGATCCATCCCCAACCATCGACCTTAACCTTCATACTCGGTCTCGCCAGTACCCCAAGCCTCCCGCTCAGTCTGCCTTTGAGTCCCCCTCTTCAGGTTCCACCGAGCCTCTTTCGACATCCAATGGTCCCTTACACATCCCTCAACCAAAAATTGAGGTTCATACAAAGATTCCTAAAGGACCATTACACCAAAATGCTGCTCCTGGTCGAGCTGCTCATTCATATAGCATAGTAGATTACTTGGCGCAGTCTCCTGTTGCCATTTCCACATTGGAACTCCTCCAATCGTGCCCTTCCCAAAAGAAGGCTCTAATATCTGCCATGGGTGCTATAGATCCTGCTGATGACCAAATGATTGTTTTCGACGCTCATCAATCAGAACATCCTCCTCTTCCTGCTTCCGTCACCTTCCAAATCCCAGTCAAAATCCAGAACACTAACGTTTCTTGGTGTATAATTGATGAGGGGGCATCCACCTGTGTGATGTACGCTTCGGTTTGGAAGCAACTCAGATCTCCTTAGTTGGCCCCTTCCACAATCACCCTTCGAGTGTGGGATGGCCACACCTCCTAGCCCATTGGCCTCTTCCGTAATTGTCCTATCACTCTTGCAGGCAAGACTGTTTGCGTTGACGTCGAAGTCATCGATGCCCCTCTAGATTACAAGATTCTCTCGGGGTGAAGCTACACCTATGCCATGTCTACTGTCCAATCCGCGGTTTTTCGCAAGATATCTTTTCCTCACAATGGAAAGATACTCACCATCGACCAGTTGACTTATCATGAGCCAAAGTCTCAGACCTCCCTTGAGATGACCATCTCTTCTGTAGCCAATAAGCAAACCATCGATTCCTTGACCAGTGTCTCTCCCGGCGTCTACAAAGACTCCTCTTTACTCGGAACCTTCCCTGGTCTTCCTCCTCCTATCTCTGATCCCAGCTTTTCGAATGTTTACATGATGAAATCGTCTCGGGCAGCCCTTACGCAGCCCGCTGCGGCTAGTCATCAACCTCAACCTCAACCTTGCCCACCACAACCCACTCCTAGCCATTCATCTCAGCCAGCTGGACCTCCTCCTTCTGGCCCTTCTTCTACAGCTAGTATCCGTGAGCCCCTCTATCCTTCTGGATCGATTCCTCCAGGCCTTAGCCACCTCTGCGCCATTCCGCCCGACCATTACCACTCCGGTCAGATACCGTTCTTCATTCCCCCCCCCCCTGGAGTGTACTCGGTACCTGTTATGGCTACCCTCTCTCTCCCCAGCCTGACCCTGGGCATACCTGTCTAGTACCTTGACCCTCCAGCCACTACCCCACCTGGTCACCCAAAACCCTACCTTGCTTTGACCCTGGTTCAACCGGTCCCCCTCACTTCTCCCGCTACCACGGTGCCTCACACACCTCTGCCAGCACCATCTCCTATTGCGACGGTATCAGGAAAAGGGGGAAAAGCTGACACAAAAGCAAATAAGGACCAAATCGCCCTGACAAACCCTACCCCTCCTCGACTGCCAAAGCGTGCTATCCAGTGCGCTTTGTGCGATATTGTCAGTCACGCCACCCATACGTGTCCTGAATTGCCACATCTCAAGGCCCTGGTCAACGAGACATTTCCGGGATCTGATCTCCCTGAAGTCTACGTCACTATCCCTGATTCTATCCCGAAACTCAAAACCTTGCGCATAAATCACCCTTGTGCTTTATGCGATTTCCATGGCCATTACACCCACCTCTGTCCCCGCCTTGACGAGTATCGTTCCTCCTTAGCCACGTACCACCAATTCAAGGCTACACATGACACGATACCTTCTCACTTGTTTGCGAGTTCTACCCCGGGGGACCCAAAGGATCTTCCTACTCCCATCCACATTCCCCCTCCAGCTGTTGAAAAAATAGAGCCTTCTTGCACCATCTTTTACCTATCGCCATCCTTGAGAGATGATTCGCCTAACCTCCTACTTGTGGACACTCTCAGCTCTACCTCAGTAGACCTTGGATCTGCTGACATTGCCCATATGAGCCCTTTTTCACAAGATGACCAGTCAGGTATTTCTCCATCATCGGGTGAACCCCCTTCCTCCAGTCTTCCCATCTTCCAGTCCATTAATGAAGACACTATGGAAGCCATGACCCACCCTAACTTTCCCTGAGATGATATGCACCATCGCGCATACTTCCTCCCACAGCAGTCCCATGACCAATATGCTGTGGAAACCAAAGACTTCATCCCCCATGTAGTTGACTCGTTCAAAAATCCCATCCCTGCACCTGATGCTTTCGAAGAAGGAAACATGGCCAATATCTCTCCTACCATTAAAATTGACATTTTAGTCAAATTGGGAATCAAAGAATATGTCACCTTGGGCGCCCAATGCACCCCGGAAGAAATTGAAGCTTACACTAAGATTTTCAAAGAATTCCGCGATGTTTTCGCCTGGTCCTACTCCGAAATGCCTGGACTCGATCCTGCCATCGTCGAACACCATATCAACACATGGCCTGATGCCAACCCAGTCCATCAAAAGTTGAGACCCATTAATCCTTCCCGACGTGATGTTATCAAAGCCGAAATTGATAAGCTCAAGCAGGCTGGTTTCATTTACCCCATTGAATACACCACTTGGGTGTCCAACCCAGTTCTCGTCCTCAAGAAACAAGGCACCATCCGTGTCTGCACGGACTTTCACGACTTGAACAAAGCTTGTCCCAAAGACAACTTCCCCACACCGTTCATTGACCAAATCATTGACAAATGTGTGGGACATGAGGTTCTATCCTTTATGGATGGCTTCTCCAGATACAACCAAATCATTATCCGTCCTAATGATCAACTTAAAACCGTGTTCATCAGTCCGTGGGAAACTTTTGCTTACCGGGTCATGCCTTTTGGCCTTAAAAACATTGGCACCCCTTTTCAACGGGCCATGTATTATTTTTTCCATGACTTAGCTCATATTATCCTTGCTTATTTAGACGACCTCATTGCACGTTCTACACATCAGGCACAACACCTCCATGATCTGCGCACCGTCTTCCTCCGATGTCACAAGTATAATATCCGCCTTAACCCATTGAAATGCGTCTTCTGCGTTCCTGGCGGCCATCTCCTAAGCTTCATCGTATACAAAGACGGTATCACTCTTGACCTGTTAAAAGTCCAAGCCATTATTGAACTTCCCATTCCTCGTACCTTACGCCAGCTACAAAGCCTCCAAGGTAAAGCTAATTTTCTTCGCCAGTTCGTTCCTGACTATGCCACCACCATACATGGGTTCCTTAGACTCCTCCACTCTAGAATCCCATTTGTATGGGATACCTATGCTCATGAGTATTTTGATGCCCTCAAGCAGGCTCTCACATCCACTCCCTTGATCCGCCCTCTTGACTTTGATAGGGACTTCATCCTGTACATCTCCGCCTCCACCTATTCGGTCGCTGGAGTTCTAATCTAGGAAGATGAAAACGGTATCAAGCATGTGATCTATTACGTCAGTAAGAACCTCGTAGGGCCTCCTGTTTCCTACTCGCATGAAGAAAAATCAGCAATGGCTGTCGTGTTCTCAGTCCAAAAACTTCGTCATTATATCCTCACGTGCTCCACCAAGGTTGTGACAAATTCCAATGCCATGGCTTTTGTATTGAGTCGCTACATCCTCACTGGGAAGTACGCCCGATGGGTCATTATTCTTCAGGAATTCGACCTCGAATTTCTCACACCAAAAAGTAAGAAAGGATTAGCTCTCGCTGAACTCATTTTTGAATTACCTACCGGAACGCAGGACCCTCCAGTTAATGATGATTTTCCTGATGAACACTTATTCGCCATTACTTCGGACGATCCGTGGTATGACGATATTCTTACTTACTTGTGAACCCAAAAGTTCGCCCTCCACCTTGATCGTGAGGCTCGCTGACGTATTTGACACCAGGCTCCCTGATACCTTCTTATCGGTGATGACCTCTATCGTCGCGGTATAGATACTATCCTTCATCGTTGTCTCACACACGCTGAAGCTGAACAGGTCATCAATGCCTGCCATAGCGGCACTTGCAGTGGCCACCTCTCCAGTCTTGCTACTGCCCAGAAAGTCATGCGCGCTGGGTATTTTTGGCCTTCCCTCTTCAGTGATTGCATTGAGGCAGTCAAACACTGTCCCAATTGCCAACATTTTTCCCCTAAGGCACGAGCTCCCCCAGCTCCCCTACATCTGTCGTCACAATTGGTCCCTTTTGTAAATGGGCCATCGACTTTATGGAGTGTCGACCTCCATCTGCTGGTAACCATAAGTATATCATTGTGGCGGTTGACTATTTCACCAAATGGGCTGAGACTATGCCCACATTTAACAATACGGCCACTACCACCACCCTCTTTTTCTTTAACCATGTTATCGCTCGATTTTGAGTTCCGAAACAACTAGTCTCTGACCACGACCAACATTTTGAAGATGAGATATGGCATGAGCTATCCTCACTGTTGGGTTTTGAGCACCAATATTCCTCCTCCTATTACCCCCAAGGTAATGGCCAAGTTGAAGTAGTCAACAAAATCCTCAAGACCATGCTTCAATGAATGCTGAATAAGCACAAAACCAACTGGCATCTTATGCTCTTCCCTACTTTATGGGCCTATCGAACTTTTGTTAAAACCGCCACCGGGTTTACTCCTTTCCACCTCATTTTTATAGAGGAGGGAGTCTTACCGATCGAGTGTGAAATCCCTTCCCTTCATCTGGCCGTCGAAATTCTCCCTGACACCCAACCTCTAGAACAACGACTTATCATGCTTGAGCGCACCTCCGAAGACTATCGTGTTGCATTGCAAACCATGGAAGCAGGCAAGAAACGCACCAAAGCTCAGTATGACCGAAAAGTCCAGCCTCGTACTTTTCACGAAGATGACCTTGTTCTAGTATATGACTAGGCCCATGATGTTGTCGGTCACGGGAAGTTTGACTCATTATGGCTAGGCCCTTATGTCATCAGTAAGGATCTTGGTAAGGGGGAATACCTCTTAGAGGACTTCGAAGGCAATCCTCTTCCTAATCCTCGCAATGCACTCTATCTTAAGAAATATTACCCTTAGCATTTCCCTTCTGAAATGCATGTTTTATTTTCTATCAGATAGCCAGCATATTTTTTTTTTCATACTTTGATACTTCGCTAGGACCTACTTTGTCCAAGAATGATCACTTCACCTCTCCTCAAAATCGCATTTCTTCACTTACAACACTTGTACTTGGGGCACCACTTTGCCTCCTTACGTGTCTTTGTTCGTGTCGATTTTCATCATGAGATACCATCTTGTACTCATTTTTTCATGGTCCCCCCCAGGATCTTTACTGTGTAGTAGCACCATCAAGTCACCCTTGTTTAGAGCATCCAAGTTGAGTCATCATCGCAATCATGGTGTCTATCTCGAGTCCCATTGTACCCCGCTATAGTCCTCCATCCTTCCTTGCTTGGTCTATCTCTTGTGTCGCACATTATGGCTTTTAGTCCCACTGTCCCCTATCCCTTATGATATTGTGTCAGTCGTTGCCATGTCATTCACGCCCTTTATGCTCTAGCAAGGGAAGTCATCCATTCGCTACTCAGTCCCCTCCATTCCATCTTCATCATTGGTATTAGTCTATCTGTCACTCTACTATTTTCTCTCGTGCCTTCGTTGAGGATCTCTCATTGCCTCACCTATGGCGGACCTCCTTCTGTTGACATCAGCTCCTTCATTCCAGAAGACAGGTCTAGAGGGTGGTGTACCTTGGTTCCAACTTCCACTCTTGTTCGGTGCCTCGGATCAGGTAAAGGGATCTCTCATTTCCCTTTGACTTTATTGTTTCTCCACTCCAGCTCCTTTCAGCATGATCGAGATCTGTATACTTGATGGTTCGGTGATGCAGCAGCAACTCTTGGTGATTCCCGGGTGTGTGTGAGATGTCTCAGCCCTCATGAGGGGGTGGCCCTGTATGTAGCCCCCCACATGCCCGGATGACCTCTTCATTGCAACCTTCGATGTAGCTCCATATATTTGATGATGTCGGCCTTAGCCGCTTGCAGCGCCTCTTTGATTTTCATGTATCAGTAAGATTTTGTGAGCCCTTCCCTACTTATAGGGGGCATTTGGGTTGTATTCGTATCTCATGTACTCAGATATTATTGTATAAGTCCTGGCTGTTATCCCAGGCATAGCCTGTATGTGGGATTCCTCATTATATTCTTATCTAGCTCATGTTTATGGCGGCTGTACTTTATGGTTTGGTCCCTTTTTTACTGGACACACTATTCTTTTGTACTTTGTCTCGGCGGGTATAGGTATGCCTCCTCTGCCGCCTTTAGCACAAGTACCCTCTCATAAAAAGAGACTTGTTGCACCTATAAGTCTCATCTCCTCAGGGTCTAGTTCTTCGGCACATTAGTCTACCTCACATTTCTCTCTCTGACTTCCCTTTTGATGTCTGATGATTGAGTTCTTACAACGTACTTCGGTCATACGACTCTTGTGAACGCCCATATGCTGTCATAGGTGTTAACTCATATAATTTCATTTTTTGGTCATCTAACCTAATAACAATATTAGATGGACCTATATTAATTATGTAAGACTAATTTTAATTAAGTAAAATTGCTTTTCACTATGTAAAATAACTTAATAAAATGACATTTATTAGGTCATTATGGTATAAATATAGAAAAACCCCAAAAGGAAATATTAAACAAACCTATATTTGTTTGATTTTCCTTATGGAATAATTAATTAAACCATAATTTAATTATTATTCCCAGTCATGTTTAACCCAAAATCAAAGAAATTAATTAGATAAACCTTTATTTATCTTATTATTTTCTAGGAATAATCATTTAAACCTTATTTAGATGATATTCCTTGTTAAATATGACCAAATCACCTATAAATAATTAAATAAATAATGATTTATTTAATTATCATTCAACCACTTCCTTAAATAATAAATAAATAATTTATTTATTTATTATTTACGAATAAAGGGATTTGACCCAAGTCAAATGCCTTTTCCCTCCAACAAACATAATAAAATATTCCATAAAAGGTGGATCTAGATTTGGTTAATATTATTTTAATCATACACCAAGATCTAGAATGACCCAATATTTTGTTATAAATAGGAGGGTTTTTCCTACCATTCCTCACCTTTTGTTGCCTATTAGATCACTCTGGATCTAAACTCTTGGTCTGACTTTGAGCCATTATCATTGTCATATTCTCCATTATTTTCTGTGTGAGCTCCCTTGAGTCTTCATCTTTGTCTCATTTCACACCAACAGAGAGAGAAAATGCTAGATCCGAAGTGCCGAGGACTTCCAAGAACCCATCCCATTGAGGAGAATTGGAAACACCTTTGGGGGTTCCTCCCTGTGTGCCCTTATTGATTTAAATTCTTTTCAAAAAATGTTCTTTGCCTTGTCTATTGGATGTATGGAGCAAAACCTTATTTTCATCGTGCTTAATGTCTCTTGTGCATAGATCTGGTTTTTTGCAGCACTTGTCTTGATCAACTAACTGCAGATCTGAAGATATTGGCAGCCATATTTGATGTTAGGGCTATAATTTATGCGTAGCTAAAGTGGTCTTTTTTCATACACTTCGACAAAAGATTCATACTAATAGTATTGGTCGACAAATGACTGGGGAAAATTTGGGAAAAGTGAGCAAGAATTATTTATGGTAGTAAGTTGCTCTTGAACATGACACTTCTTTCACCCCAGGTCTGTGACTATTTGGGTTGGGTAATCTTCTTGATGGTTCATTCATACCTATGGTTCATCATACCTTCACTTCGGTTTTGGGTCAATGCTGCCAACTCATCTGAGTGTCGCCGATATGTTCAAGAGAAGTCATCCAATGAATACTCATCCTTCCGCAATGCTCATAAAATTCATTTTTATGACCGTCATCCCTAAAAATTTCTATATCATGTCATACCTTTGTCTCTGAAATCAGTAACTCTTGTTTCGTAATAAGGTGACTTCCTATCGACGACAAATCAATATCCAGGAATTTCACTTAGAAACATCAGATTCCAGTACCATGAGGCTTGTTACAGCATCGACAAGATCCTCACTTCCAGACCTTTGACCAAAATTGCGATAATTACTCCAAATTCCCTTGAATTTGTCTTTTCTATTTGATTCGGTTTGTTTTCTACTGTGTTTTGAAAAGTTTGATCCTCATATTGACCAGTGAATCTATCTACTTCTTCCTCCTTTGAAAGATAATTTGTTCAATGTTTATTTAAAGAATTTTTCTTTATCATTGATGAATTAATTTCAAAGTATTTTCATTGTCACATTAAGGCCATTTTTTTTTGAAATAGGAAATTGTCATAAATTCTTCATTTCCTGATAGCAGAAATCGTTGTTAAATTCCTCATTTTTCCTTCAAAAGAGAAATTGTTGTTTGTATTCCTCATTTCTCGAAAGTAAAAGGCATTTGTTTTGTTGATTTAGTGCACTTAGTTTCTTTTCTGTGTTCATAACTTTAAAGGAACTGAAAAGAAAAAATTTCTCTTGCATGTAGTGGTTTGTGTGTTTTGAAAAAGGAAAAATTTAGGAAATATGCATTTAGTTTGTGCTCATTGATTTGTTTGCTCACAAATTGTTTGCTCTTTCCCTCTAGTAGTTAGGTTTTTCATTGAAGAAACTAAAAGTGAAAGATTGTTTATCATTCTTAGTTTTCATTTTAGGAATTTCCAATACATCATTGTAGTGACCCTTTGAAATGCAACTTGCTAAGCAAGGTCAACATAAAAATTGTCTCAATTTACCTAACAGAGCATTGGAACCATAACGATAAAATTTAGAAGGTCTAGGCTAGAGATGTGTTTCGGCGTCATAAAACATAGAAGCTGTCGTTAACTTGTGTGTGATACATTCCGAGTGTGATACCTCACTCCAAGTACATAAGTATATTGTAGCTCGTCCACATACTCTTAGCTATATCGAGTAGTGTTATAGTACAATAAGTATAAATGGGTGCTCTGACTGTGCAGTTTCGCATCACACAGCACTATACAGACTTGGGCCTCCACGTACCTTCGGGTATATTTGGGAGGACAAATTTTAGGTGCTATCCATCCATAGTGAACCGAGTCAGCCACCTTGTAAATTGTGATACACCAAACATAGCATTTGGGGAGATTGTTTGCCCATACTTCTTGGTTTTCCAGGAGGTATTCTACAGTTCACATTTTCTTGGTAAACCTTTTTTCCTAGCATTACCCTTTTATTTTGTTTACTTTTTTTTGGTTAAAATAAATAATTAATCATGGAAGAACAAAAATATTTTCCCCGTCGTTTGTGTAGATTAACTTTAAAACCACCTTTACCACCAAAAGTTACTTTTGGTAGGTGAAGGTGATCACGATCTGCCGAATCAAGTTCAACTCATACCTCTGGTGAAAAATCATTTTCCCACAAACCAGACTTAGCTCAAGTTTTTTCTACACATCCTGATTCGTCTACTATTGTCGAAACAGAGTCTTCACAACTACCCATGGTCACGATCCATCTAATCAGTGAGACCATACCTCCTAGACCTGACGTTGTTCAACCACAACTTGATCCAGATCATGTCTCTTATTTGCCGTAACATCTAAATCTAGAATTTGAACAACCAAAATTTGTTCCTACCTTGGTCATCCCACAAATTTCTGTAGCCATTGAAACCTATATCGCATAGTCAACCACCTAAAATATACTTTGGGCCTGATGAGGAAATACTTCCACCTGGTTTAATTGCGATTGAAGAAATCCCACAAGACGAGACACCTTTAACTCCAACCCATTTTTGGGAGGACCTTTACTTTTATGACTATTTTCCTCAATTGCTTGCATCTGATTTTATTGATCCTGCTCCCATTCAAATTCCTGTCGATTCTAAAGGGTATACATTTGGTCGAGAAACCATGCCTGAATAAACATCTTCAGTTGGGCTAGCTATTTTAATTATGTTAGATCCTGCCCTCGCTACTCCATCGATTTTCGCAACTTCACCAGAATCATATTTTCATGGAGGCTGTAATATCCAAAAATGGAAAAATCAGTAATATAGACCATAAAAACGTTATTTCCAGAAAATCACGTTACATCAGTGTGAAATAACACTTGGATCCCTTATTATATGTATTATGGCCCTCACATCCAAAAGGGGATCAGAAAAAAAATCCCTTTTGCTAATTTAAACAGACCTCCTGGGACCAATATGGCTTAAAAACACCCAAACCCCATGACTTATACCATGCAGAATTTTTGAAGCAAGGGAATGTGTTATTTAATGAGGGTTTCTAAAAAAATATGACAGAAAATCATAGATCTGGAATTTTATTAATCAAGGCACTGAGAAAATAGAGATCTAGCCTCTTGAATACATTATTGAGATAACCGGACAAGGGTTTCTTGAAAACATAAGTACAAAAGAGTAGATCTACAAAAATAGCTATGAAATAAAATAGCCTGACTACATATTTACATATATATAGCTGAATGATACAATAAATAAAGTATAATCCCCTTTAATAGCTTCCTGGAAGAAGGATTGACCCTTTCCTTAGAAAACTAGCTCAAAACCAAGGGGTTTAACCCTTGTAACAAAATTTTGGAGTTGCAGTCCTAGGATTGAATAGCAGATACAACTCAAGAACTGGATGGAGATGGCTAAAGATGATGCATAATATGAATAAATCTCCTCCCATGGATCTTCCAAGTGAAAGGCTGATCCTAACACTGAATATCTCACCCTCCAAACACACACTGCAACCCTCACTTCAAATGCCCACAGAAAATAACGTAGTCAATAAGAGGGATTGCATTGTAGGAGATAGAAAATGTATTGGCCAAGTTCCAAGATCAGAAATATTCTCCAAAGGCTTCCTCAACTATCTCCCAAAGGAAAGAAAGCTTCCTCCTCTGAAAAACAAGCTCCAGAAGTGGTGTTGTGAAACCTCCACTGCAACACCCTGCAACACAATGTTATACTTGTGCAGAAATAAGGCTGTAGCTAAAGGAGGTGGCTTGGTTTGAAGCATGGATGTGGAGAAATGAAATAAAAGCTCCCTCAAGAGGCCTCTCAAGAAAGGATAAGGAATTCCTAAATAGGAATGCCTTGTTCTAAGCAGCACAGCAATCTCAACTAAACACTTGAAGAAAGCACAATAGTCATATAGACCATAAAATCAATAATCAATAACATATCTTGCTATGGCTGCCTTGCCCTCATTTTATTCAAGTGGAAGCCTTATCATATTGGGTCCCACTCATTAGGGATTCCTTCACCAAGGAATATTCCTCCCACTATCTCCGCGTTGTCTCCAAAGATGATCTCCACCTCTTATCCCAGTGCTGTTGACTTGGTCAAACTTGACCTTGTCCACATGCAAAAGCCCCTTTTCACACTTGAGGGTGTGAAATACAACTTCTATGATGATCCATTTTCACATTATGAGGGATTTTATTCATGTTTTTAATATGCATGGGCCTCCTTACCCATTTATTCAACTGCTAGATGATAAATAAAAAAAGATATTCCAAGTAGTTGCATGCTAACTTTGGAATATTACAGTCCTCCCCTCCCAAATGTTGCTTGTCCTCAAGCAACTGCAAGGATAGAACTAAGAAGTTTTCACTCCTCCTATTGTAGCACCCACATATGATAAACTCCTCCAAGGAATGAGATGTTGTTTCATCAATAAATCTCCATATTGCCCCTCCCAAGCATGCAAGCTAGCTAAATAGCTATCATCATGAACAAGTAGAGTACTCAAGGAGGAAATAAGGTGCTATCTAGAGGTCCCTTTGAGGCATGGGATCTAAAATTTATTGGGAATCATCATTCCCATGTGGATCCTCCATCCCCAAGAAATCATCCATACAAAGTGAGTTACCTCCCAACATGGCAGCTCTTGAAAATCCTCCTCCACCTTTTGCTGCTAAAAAGTAGGTGGAATGAAAATCTGAACATGGCAGACAAAGTAGCCTACCCCACACTATCCTCCTCTCCACTCATGATAAGTTTAGAGTATTTTTTGATCTTTGGCTGCAATAATATTTCCCTCAAGTGGCAAGATGACGACTAGGTCTCCAAAGATCTTCTCTCCAATGTTGTGAATCAAGCTAACCAAAACCATCTCATATATGATGAATAGGACATGATCATCATATGGTAGCCAAATGAGAATATTTCTAAAGTTTTCATATAGGGCTGGAAGGTACCAATAGTCTCCCAAGTGGTCATAGTGCATTTTTCCCAACTGTTGCTTCATAAAATAGCATGGCAAGTTGTTTCTTGACAAATTGCTAGTTATGTATGTCATCACATCTACTAGTGAATAGTAAATGCCCTGGCACATCAACTAAGCATACATGAAATAATATAACACTTGCCCAAGTTCACAAAAAATATGGTTGTCTCCATCATAATATTTGGCCCAAAATTGACCATGGAGCCCAAAGAAAAGCTTGCCCTCTTGTGGAGCATTGCACTAGATAGAAATGGTAAGAGCATGCAAATACTCTATTAGATAATCAATAGTTGCAAAAACAAGATTATTACCATGTACCGAAAGTAAGATGATGATAGGATCCATAAATAAGCCCTCTATAGTAGTATAACATACTCTCATGAAGATATATGAATCATATGTTGCATGAGGATCCTCCTTCTTATGCTTGGAAATCCAAGTCAAGAAGAACATATCACAGTAATATATGTTTCCATCCACTACTCCATCACTCTCACCTCCTCCTTGTCCACCAAGTGCATCAAATGTGAAGTGATCCTGGGGACACTCCATCAATAAGTCCAAGCTCCAAAGTGAGAGCACTGTTGGCCTATGTAAATAGGCTCCTACCAATTCATAGCTCCATTCTTTGACATGCCCATTGTCAAAGACATTTCACACAATTCTGCTACATATAGGGAATTCCTTCCAAAGTGGAAGTACCTCCTGATCATCCAATGCTAAGGAGTAGCCCCTTTGCACGACCATCTCCTACCCCTGCAACTTCATGCAAAGTGTTAGAGAAAATCTGCCCATGCTCTCCCAAGAACAACCCAAGCAACAATGGTTTTTGCTACCTCCTCATACCTCCATCATACAAATCATCTGGTGAAGACATAATGATTGATATGAAGAATGTCATATCAACACAATGTATCCATACTTCTTGCTGCCCTATTATGCAAGTATTCTACCATACTTTCTCCACCCACATACCCTTAGAAAGAGGATATGTCACATGATGGCCAAACTCTTTCAAGAGTAGCCAACGCAACCAAGCCTCATGTTGCCTAGTGTCATATATTTGCAAGTAGCTCTCCAGCTTCTTGCTCACCATCCACACACAGTCATCCAAATGTGGGTGCCTCTCATCATGCTCTACCTTGGTACCCTTCTAATGAAGACTACCATCCTCCCAAATCAGGTTTATCTTCTTGCATTTCATGGGATGTTGAAATGCAAATCCTTGGAGATATCCTAGAGAATATCTCACACCCCTGACCCTCTTGAATCCATAAATATCCAAGTGTGTTGGAGGCAAAACCTCCTCACTATTGCTTAATGACAACGTTGTTCATCTCTCCAATGATGTAATGGATGTCTCATACTCCAACTCAAGGATGAACATGGGGTTTTGTATGAGTTTTTTTTGGACAAGATTCATCCTCTCCTTCAATTTTTCAAATGCCAACCTTAGGTGTGGTATGCAACTCAACAAAGGCACATGAGGATGATGGTTCATCCCTTCCTTGAACAATTCAAGGTTGCACAGCATAGTGAAATTCTCTTGTTCTACATAAGAAGTGTGCAATGGTATATATACCTCCATAAGATTTGCTGAAATAATACGAGATGGAAACTTAGGCATACCTTGGTGAAATTTGGAAGTATCTTGTATGGTTGTAAGAGTTCCTTCCTCTAATGTGTTGGCTCCCCCAACTGCTGATGTTGAAGGCTACTCCTCCAAGGTTGTGACAGTGCTGGTACAAGTCTCCTCAAATGGTGGTGTGGAATTCTCCTCCTCTGGTTTCTCTTTGCCAAATTCTCTAATAAAAATTTGAGTAAAATTAGCAAAAGTATTCACTCTTTCATGACTCAAATGGCTGAACCACCAAATGTTGGCTTCACCCTCAAGGTGAAGCACTGCAATTTCTACAACCTCTCTATCTACCACTATATGTAGTAGGAAGAATGCATCAAGTTTTCTTTCCCAAGCCCTTACTGTAGATGATCCATAAAAAGTATACAATAGAAACATATTGCACTTGATTGTCCTTGTGTTGCAAGGTCTCCTTTCTTCCTTCAATTGGATGAATTGAGGGAAAGATAGAGTCTCCTTGAAGGCTCTAGGTTGAGATTTGTACTCAACAAGGTATTCAATTAGAATCTTGTGATCCAAGTGTCCTCCATATTTCTTGCAATTTTTCCTCTTTTTCGAAAGGAAAGGGCATAGTCCCACTGCTTCTTTCTTCTCTTCTTTGCTTGACCTCCTTGTTGAGGTCCTTCCTGCTTCTGAAAAGAGATGAGATAAAGCTCATTATCTCCATCATTCTGATTTTTCTCTTCTTATTCTTATCTTCTTGATAGCATAATGGCTGAAATGCATAGGCTGAGCCAAGATTATGCTATGATACCACTGTAATATCCCAAAAGGGAAAATTCAGCAATATAGACCATAAAAACGTTATTTCTAGAAAATAACATTATAAAAGTGAGAAATAACACTTGTATCCCTTGGTATATGTATTATTTCCCTCACATCCAAAAGGGGATAAGAAACAAATCCCTTTTACTAAGTTAAATAGACCTCCGATGACTAATATGGCCTAAAAACACCCAAACCCCATGACTTATACCATGAAGAATTTTTGAAGCAAGGGAATGCATGATTTACTGAGGGTTTCTACAAAAATATGATATAAAATCATAGATATAGATTTTTATTAATCAAGGAACCGAGAAAATAGAGATCTAGCATCTTTAATACATTATTGAGATAACCGAGCAAGGGTTTCTTGAAAGCATAAATAAAAAAGAGTACATCTACACACAAAAATATGAAATAACGTAGTCTGACTGCATATTTACATACATATAGCTGAATGATACAATAAATAGAGGAGAATCCCCTTTACTAGATTCCTGGAAGAAGGATTGACCCTTTCCTTAGAAAACTAGCTCAAAACCAAGGGGTTTAACACTGGTAACAAAATGCTGGAGTTGTAATCCTAGGAATGAATAGAAGTTGCAAATCAAGAATTGGATGGAGATGGTTGAAGATGATGCATAATATGAATAAAAATCCTCCCATGGATCTTCCAAGTGAAAGGCTGATCCTAACACTGAAGATCTCACCCTCCAAACACACATTGCAACCCTCAGTGCAAATGCTCACTGAAAATAACGCAATCAAGGAGAGGGAATGCACTGTAGGAGATAGAAAATGTGTTGGCAAAGTGAAAAGATCAAAAATCTTCTCCAAATTCTTCCTTACTAATCTCCCAAAGGAAAGAAAGCTTCCTCCTCTGAAAAACAAGCTCCGGAAGTGTTGTTGTGAAACCTCCATTGCAACACCCTACAACACAACGTTATACTTATGCAGAAATAACATTGTAGCTGGAGGAGGTGGCTTGGCCTGAAGCTTGAATGGGGAGAAATGAAATACAAGCTCCCTTAAGAGGCCTCTCAAGAAAGGAGAAGGAATTCCTAAACATGAATGCCTTGTGCTAAGCAACACAACAATCTCAACTAAATAGTTGAAGAAAGCAGAATAGTCATACAAACCATAAAATAAATAATCAATAAAATATATTTCTATGGCTACCTTGCCATCTTTTGATACAAGTGGAAGCCTTCTCATCTTGGGTCCCACTCATTAGGGTTCCCTTCACCAAGGAATCTTCATCCCACTATCTCTGTGCTGTCTCCAAATATGATCTCCACCTCTTATCCCAGTGCTATTGACTTGTTCAAACTTGACCTTGTCCACATGCAAAAGCCCCTTTTCACACATGAGGGTATGAAATCCAGCTCCTATAATGATCCCTTTTCACATTATGATGGATTTTATTAATGTTTTTAATATGCACAGGCCTCCTTACCCATTTATTCAACTGCTAGGTGATAAAAACAAAAATCAATATTCCAAGTAGCTGCATGCTAACTTTGGAATATTACAGAGGCCCTATGGTCCCATCAGGTTATAAATCATTATCTAGAATTTGCTCTGGTGCATCTTCAAGACCATGTTATTTAAGAATGAAATCATCTGGTATTTTAATTGGTAATCCTATAGTTAGTATCGAACGACTTGATTCTTTATACACTTCATCAGGGAAATATCAAGCCGGTCCTTCTGGGTCTATTCCTTTAAGTACCATAACAATTGGACTCCCAACATTTGGAGAGCAGTATTTTCCATCTTATTATCCTCTTCATGCTAGGGGGAAACCTTTGGTCATCCAATATGACAGTACTTCGTCACTTTTTGGTCAACCTAATGTTGAAATGAATGTTTGTCAATGGCAGCCCACTTTGCCTATCCAATCACAAACGGTTGTACATTTGTATCAACCAGTTCAACCTGTTACACCCACATCATTATCGCTTTTCAATTTATCTTTACATAATCAAAATGTTGTACATCAACCTTATCAACAAAGTCCCTCAACTCAATACCATCAAATTTTGGGTCCACAGACTCCAAATCCTTTGGTTAATTTACAACAACCTGTATCTGGAATCATTTATTCACAAGTTGGATTACCATTTTATGGGATGTCGCAACCGCAAACTGGTTATAAATATCAACTGAATCCAAGTTATCCTAATTTGTGTTATAACATTGGTGGACAGACCCCTTGGAAACCTCAGGCGCAAATGCCTCAAATTTCATTTCAACAAGTATCATATCTAGGTTTTGGTCAACAGAATCCTCAAGCGTTTGATTTTCAAAACAACCCCTAGTTGGGTTACCGGCAATAGATTCCTTATCCTGGTGATCAAAGGCCTATTGCTCAAGAAATTCCATCTTACCCTAGCTATGCTCAACTTGACCTTAATAGACAGTTACCTATTGTTGCAACTTTAGAGTTACTAGATTTAAATCGATTAACCAATGATCCAATAAACTATGCTCCTTGGTGGCCGATGATACCCCACAAATTACCCTCAGATATTACTAGGTTAAATGGAAACCCTAGAAAAGATCCATTGACTCATGTCATGACTTATCATTTATGGTGTTCATCAAATTCTCTGAATGATGATTTTGTTCGGCTACGTATTTTCTAGCGTACACTCACAGGTCTGGCTCCAAAATGGTAAATCGAGTTACCTATAACTTCTTTTGATAATTTCACTACCTAGCTACTGTCTTTTTGGCTCATTTCCAATTACCTATCAGATATGAAACTGGAACAGAACTCTTGACCAATTTCAAACAGACTAATGCTACTCGCATCTCTGATCATATTCATGAGTGGCATCGTCATTGTCGAATGGTTAAAACATTTGTTTCGGATCATCTCCTTGTTGAATTGTTCATTAAGTCCCTGTTACCATCTATAACTAAGGATGTGGCTAAGGGTTGCGTCGTCACAGAAGAGCAAGTTATCACTCGTGCCCAATATTTAGACTTGATTTACACTCAGTCTGGCACGCTTTGTGAAAAACTTCCTAACGCGCCGATATATAATTTCAATGTTCCTCCTCAATTAAAGGACTCACATGCCGAAGACGGCTTGATAGGCACTGCAAGCACACACCATGCTACTGCATCTGATCCTGCTCCTACTTCCGAAATTAATGGTGTGTCGTTTAACAAAGGCAAAGGTGAAAAGCAACCCAGAAGTAAGAAAAAGGGGAAATCAAAGAAAAAAAAAACTTCTAACCCACGAGAAAGATCATCTGATCAATCGTCTGGACCTCAGAAACCTCGTTATCCATGCATAAATTTTAGTGAGGGACATTTTTTTAGGGATTTTCCTCACCGTGTTGAAGTCTCAAAAATCATCAAGACTTCCCATGCATCAGCTGTGTTGACAGACTCATTTCCAAATCCGGACACTAATTTGGTTGCTTCGGATCCAACTCCTAGTTCCCAAGTGTTAATGTTATCTATCACAAAACCTTCAATAGATATTTTGGTGTCAATGCGTAATAAAGATTATGGTAGTCAGGCCACTAATCAACCTATTACCTCGACTAAAAATCCGTCTACAAAATCAATACCACCTATTGTTATTCCTGAATTGACAATCAAGCCACCGTAGGGAGTAATTCACAAATCGACATATAATGCTCAAGCAAGAGCTGCACAAAATTATAATATAGTTGAGGGTTTGGCTCAATCCCCTTCAACTATGTCTACTCTTAAGGTATTACAAAATTGTCCCTCCCAAAAACAAGCTTTATTGTCAACCATTTGTGGAATTGATCCGACTGATTCTAATATTGTTGTCTTTAATCATACGGGCTACATGCCGCAACTACTAGCAGAATTGGCATTATCCATACAAGTAAATGTTCTCAATCACCTTGTTCATCGCACTATTATTGATGAGGGAGAATCTACATGCATTATTTCTTTAAATTTTTGGAAGTAACTTGGCTCGCCACGCTTATCACAATCATCAACGACGTTGAAGGCTTTTGATGGATGAACATATAAACCTTGTGGTATTATTAATAACTTGCATGTTGAACTAGGTGGAAAAATAGTGAATATTGATGTTGAATTTGTTGAAGGACCACTTGACTACAATATTTTACTTGGAAGGCCATGGGTATATGCAATGACTGCAATTGTTTCTACATACTTTAGAATGATTTCCTTTCCACATAAAGGTACAATCACAGTCATTAATCAACTATCCTTCTTTTCCTTTGCTTCACAGGTAACTGGAAGTGCTCCGTTCATTCACATACCCCAACTAGAAATTTAGAAAATTGGTGTAGGAATCTTAAAGGATTCTACTGTCATGGGAACCTTTTCATTACCGCCGCCCGTGACGTAAGAAAAAATTGCAAGTATAGAGACCTGCTACATGATCTCTTCCACTCTATCTGGCTTAAGGGAGAGTACAGGTGATTCTGATATTGCTACATTGGATGAATTTTTACCACCCAACCCTATTGAGCTGGCATAGCAATCAATCTAATTTTCCTCAATTTTTTTGACAGATGAAAATATTTTGGAAGCTATGATGCCAGAAGGAGAACCATGGGAATATTATCATCATCGTTCCCATCTTCTTGATTGTGAAGAAAATTATCTTAGTGAACTATATCAACCATCGACCATCAATCAAAATTTCTTTTATAATTTTTTGGCAATTAATTCAATTGATTCCGAGTGAAATCTGTCAAATATTGAAGAAACCATTTCTATCGATATTTCGACCAAACCTGCAATTGTGGAAAATATTCATGTTGGTGTATCTTGTTCTCCATCAGAACTCGAATCATATCGCTCTCTATTTCGTGAATTCTGTGATGTATTTGCTTGGTCTTACGAGGAAATGCCAAGCATAAATACTAGTATAGTTGAGCACACTATTAATATGTATCATGATGTCAAACCGGTGCATCAATGGCTTCGTTCTGTTCATTCAAGGAAAGCCGTTACCATCATCCAAAGACAACTATCATACTCCCTTTATCAACCAGATTATTGATGATTGTGCTGGATGAAAAATATTTTCATTCATGGATGGAATTTTTGGCTACATTCAAATCAATATCTGCCTAGAGGATCAACATAAGACAACATTCACCTGTCCCTGGGGAACATTCACTTATAGGAAACTTATGTTTGGTTTAAAGAACACTGGGAAACTTTTCAGAGAGTAATGGATTATTCTTTCAATGACATCAAGCACATTGTTCAACCCTATCTATATTATTTATAAGTGCATTTACGAAATCAGACTAATAACTCGATGCATTTGAGAGCCATTTTATTATGCTAATGACACTACAAAATACACCTCAATCCACATAAATGTGTGTTTTGTGTTGGTTCTGGTCACCTGCTTGGATTCATAGTCTCAAAAGAAGGAATTCAAATAGACCCATTGAACGTTTAGGCCTTTTTTTATTTTCCCGCTCCATAAAATTTACTTAAGATACAGAAAATTCAAGGAAAGGCTAACTTCCTAAGAAGGTTCATTCCAAACTACGCTGAAATGGATAAAGGATTTACTCAAATCTTGAAAAAGGTGGTTCCCTTCAATTGGGACCAAGTTGCACAAGCATATTTTGATGTTGTCAAGGATAATCTTGTCCGAGTGTCATTAATGTATCCTCCTAATTATCAAAATGATTATTTCCTATATATCGCCACAGTTGAACTGACCATTGTTATGGTATTGGTTGAAGTAGAAGATGGAATTGAACATCTGATCTATTATTTGAATCATAATCTCAATGATATGGAAGTTAAGTACTCATACATAGAAAATATTGCCTTGGAAGCTGTTCAAGTTGTCCAAATATTTCTCCATTATATCCTACTCTGAAAAACCACTATATTTTTGGATTGCAACCCCATGAATTATATCTTATCATGTCAATTACTGAGGGACAAATATTCAAAATGGATTTTCATTTTGCAGGAATTTGATTTGGAATTTTTCAAATCCAAGTCAAAGAAGTCTTTAGTTTTGGCTGAGCTTCTTTGTGACCTTCCCTCTAAGAGAACTACAACTACGTCGGAACCATCAATTCATGATGAGTATCTGTTTCTAATCAGATCATTTGATACTTGGTATGGGGATTTCATCATTTGTCTCCAAAGTCAAACTTTTCGACCTGATACCTCTCACTCTGAACAACGACATATTCGATACCAAGCTAAAGATTATCTAATCGTGGGCATTACACTTTATCGTCATGGTGTCGATACAATTTTAAGGAGGTGCCTCACTCATGAGGAGGCCAAAAAAGTGTTAAATGATTGTCATGCTGGGGCTTGTGGTGGAAATTTATCTGGATATGCTACCACACAGAACATACTTCGTGCCAATTACTTTTTTCCTACTATCTTTCGAGATTGCATCCTCATGGTCAGAATTTGTCATGCGTGTCATATTTTTTATCGTAAAATCTGCAAACTTCCAGTGCCAATGCATCGTGTTGTCTCTATGGGACCATTTTCAAAATGGGGTATTGACTTCATGACCTGTAACCCTCGTTCATCCAGGGGGCATGGTTATATTATTGTCAGAGTCGACTATTTTACCAAATGGGCCGAAGCAATGCCTACATTCAACAACACAGGGCAAAGAACTGTATTTTTTTTCTTTAATCATGTTATTGCACGATTTGGGGTCCCACAGGCTATATTTATAGATCATGGGAAGCATTTTCGCAACCACATGATGTCTAAACTGACTGCCATGTTAGGATTGTCACATGATAATTCTACTGCTTATTATCCACAATATAATGCACAAGTTGAGGCTATCATCAATATTCTTAAATGTATGCTTCAACGTATGATAGGAGTTCATAAAAGAAACTGGCATTTAGTCTTATACTCCGCCTTGTGGGCATATTGAACCTCGGTGAGAAACGCGACTGGATTTACTCCTTTTAAATTGGTGTATGGTCTAGAAGCTATCTTACCTATCTAAGGTGAAATACCATCGTTAAAACTCACAATAGACTTGTTACCTAACACCTCAGAAGAAGAAGAAAATCTCTTTAACCTCATCCATCTTGATGAAATGCATTGTGAAACCCAATTGGCCAATGAAGCGCATAAGAGACGTATAAAGGAACAATATGACAAAAATGTCCACCCTCGCATTTTCTCAGAGGGTGACTTGGTCCTCCTTTATGATCAAGAAGCTGATGTAATAGGTAAAGGGAAATTTGAGCCATTATGGCATGGCCCCTATATTGTCAAAAGAGTTCTTGCTAAGGGTGCCTATGAGTTGGTTGATTACGATGGAATTCCATTAGCACAACCTAGAAATGGGTTGTATCTGAACCATTACTATGCTTAATCATGAGCGTAGTAATTTTTTGTATTATATTGTATATATATGTTGTTGATTTTCATTCAATATCTTAATTTGTTTTTAGAGTTTTCTTGACATTATTAATCCACTTTACATTTCATCGCAGATGTCTGAATCTTCAGAACCATTTATTGGATATGCTGATGGTGCTAGTCATAGTACACTGAATCTATCCTCTGTAGCATGGGCCATTTTCACTCCGAACGACGAGTTTGTGAGTTTTCAAGGGATTTGTATTGGTAGATCAACAAACAATATCGCTGATTATAGCACATTGATTGAACTTCTCTCTGATGCCATTTCATTTGGTATTAACCGCATAGTCATAATTTTAGACTCACAACTTGTGGTATTACAAATTACTAGTGTTTATACTGTTAGAAATCTAACACTGCATAGATTGTTCCTAAGAATTCAACTTTTGGAAAGGCATTTTGATTTTATTCAATATCAACACATTTCTAGAAATTTGAACACATTGACTAATTCATTAGCTAATCAAGTTTTAGACATACATTTGCAACATATGTAAAGAAAAAATTCACATCATTGAATAGGATTGCACAATAAACATAGGAAAACTCTAAAATCATATAGATAGATAGTTATAGGTTTTTACAAAATTTGTGCCCAAGACACATTAGTCATTTGACCTCAGAATGTATGAAAAGTGTCAAAAGTAAACTAGTGCTGCTCATGGTAACATGTTATAGATCTAAATATCCTATGGAGTAACTGCATTTAGTGGTTAGGAACCCCAATAGTGTGTCACTGTAGTCGCATGGGTAACTCTTCGATCTGGAAATCTGGAATCACGAAGGTCAATCCCTCTATGTGCTACCTAAGCTCAGCCAGAGTCTCAGCCATATCAAGATCCTGGGGGACTTCTCTCCTGACACCCCTCTTTGCTGGCGCATCTGCTTCGCACTCTGGTTCCTCTACTAGTTGAACACGAACAACATTCGCATTACATTAAACATTTATTTTAGTCTTGGGAAAACATAAAATATACAAAATATTGTATAAACCTTAGGAAAATAAAAAACATGGTCAAAACATTCTTACCCATTGCACCCCACTGAGAGCCTTCTGGTAATGCTAAATCTAGATCTCCTCGGAAATCAACGCCTGTGTATGCATACTCATCGATGGTGACGATATGTTGCCGGAACCAAGCAAATAATGCAGTAGAGAACAAAATATTCGATTGGTTTGCATGCCGACCCATGAGTTCTACCCATCTCTGCATCCGAGGATCTCTAGGACTAGTTATATCCAATGTCACATGTTGTGGTTGCATCAGTGGAATCCGTTCTAAAGAAAAGGATATAAGGACTGAACCATAACTGAAATTCTTCTTCCTTCCTCCCTTTTCTTTGTTCAGTTGTTCCTTTATCTGAGAAAGAACAACCTCAAACTAGTTGAATAATATTGGCTCTAAGCACTCCAGCGTGTACTACATATATGATCTATTCGCTACATGTAGTGTAACGGTGCCAACAAGTTTAGCGATCGTGAAAAGGATAGTTCTCAAAGAAAAAAATCTAACATCCCAGATGTTTACTTTTCCATATTTTGTTGGCTCTGCCTCTGGATAGCAATGCTGTAGAATATAATCTCTCACAGTCTCCCCTCCAACAATAGACCCTGAGAGTGTAATAGGCAAGCCTCTCCTAGACAAACATGTGAGAAAATATACATCCTCTACTGTTATGGGAACCACTTTGTTCTTAATATGAAATGCCTCAATAGCTTGATCCCATGCTCGAACTAAGAACTCCAAGAGTTCTATTTTTTGCCTCATCCCTAATAACCTTAAGTACTTAAGAAGTCCACAATCTCTTAGGGCTCTTACTGTACCCATATCATTTAGGGAAAACATATCCTATTTTTCATGTTCTCTTTCACTCCATGTAATTGTTATTGTAATCCAATGGAAACCTGAAATGCAACCACAAGATCCATTAGATTCCATTCATTGCAAAAAAAACTAGCCAAATTTTGGACATAATATGAAAATCAAAAACTTATATTGTTCCCAACACACTCCCTAATAAGAGACAGTGCATTGCATGTGCAAGTACCCTTCACTGTAATTTCTATACAATGTAGGTTTCAACATTCAGGGGTGTGTTGCCCTCTTTTTGGGAAGAATTTACCCTAGGGGCTTTTAAACCCTGAAAATTTGCAAAAATTGGAAATGAAATTAATACTAAAGGAAAGAGGAGGTTCATGGCACTAACCTAGATCAAAGGGCAATGAAATCTATCCATAGAAATGATTGCAATCAACAACTGAAGTTCGGGGGGGAAATTATGTTGAGAGCTCCAAAATGTAAATGGTAACTATGGAATGGTAGAAATGAATAGTAAAATTGCTTTTAATAATCATTTAATTATTTGCAAGTTAAATAGTTTTATTATTTTTTTATCATGAAATAGGTATTTTTATTCCATTTGATGTTGTTCTGAATAGGATATACAACTGATGAACAGATTAGTTGTGCAGATTTATTTCAAAGAATGACTTGACCACAAAGCATACTTTTTCTCCTTATTTTTCGAGCTTTGTTAAAAACGAAAAAGGATTTGAAGTGCACTTTTATCTGTTTTTCGAGCTTCGATAATAGTGAAAAAGGAATCCGTGGAGTCTTATTTCAGCTCTTTTTAGACCCCGATAATGTGAAAATATTTCCGAGCACTTGTCTTTTTGAGCTCGTAAAAGTAAATGAATTGATATCTACTTAGTATAAGGTTAACCCTTTTCCGGACTGAGATATATTATTTACAAAAGAGGAACACCCTGGTTAAACATGACCAAAGAGGTTCTCTAAGATATTATTTTACACTTTTTCGGATCTGAGTGACAAATTTACGAAAAAGTACTTCTGGAGTTTTCTTTTGTACTCTTTTTCAAACTCTCTAAATATGAAAAAGGACTGGGCTATCACTGTCGTTAATCTCATTAAAACATAAAATAGCGATGGGCTTGTCGATCATGGCAAGAATCGAGTTTCATTCATTGCTGCACTCGTTAAATTATTAAATAGCGATACTTCACTCAAAGGTTCGAATTATAGATCAAGAAAATGTTATCCTCCTCAATCTTGTTAAAAAATAAAGAGGTATTGGTCGACAAATGACCCTGGAAAATTTGGGAAAAGTGAGCAAAATTTTTTTATGGTAGCAAGTCGCTCTTGAAAATGACACTTCCTTCACTCCATGTCTATGACTGTTTGGGTTGGGTAATCTTCTTGATGGTTCATTCATACCTATGTTTCATGATACCTTCACTTAAGTTTTGGGTCAATGTTTCCAACTCATCTCAGTGTCGCCGATATGTTCAAGAGAAGTCATCCAGTGAATACTCATCCTTATGTAATACTCACAAACCTTCATTCTTATGACTGTCATCCCTGAAAATTGCTATATCAAGGCATACCTTTATCTTTGAAATCAGTAACTCTCATTTCATAACAAGGTGACTTCCTATCGACGAAAAATAAATATCCAGGAATTTCTCTTCGAAACATCATATTCCAGTACCATGAGGCTTGTTACAGCCTCGACAAGATCCTCACTTCCAGACCTTTGACCGAAAAATTTTGTTTGGCGTTCCACATCAAATCATATATTCATGCCTTACGAAATGTACTATAGTACCTTGAGGGCCATTGATATTAATGGTGGTTCTCTTGTGTTTTTTAACATCTCCCATCATTGGCTGTTAATCAAACAATGTCTTTCCATGTTTGAGTAAAAATCATATATTTGCATGGCTAGACTTGTACCCGAATGATCGAGTGAACTAGATAAGAAGACCCTGGATCTAGTTTCAGCCATCTGGGCTGCAATTTCAGGATTGTTGTACACATCATCTTTACGGTGAACTTACATACAAATTGTCACCCAAACATGGGCTTATATCTATAGGCATGTCTGCATTTGGGCAACATTCCAATGAAGACGACTTTCTGAATTATGTACATGTTATTATATTGTTTATGTGCTGAATATGGGAATGCCTACCCTCAGAAATTATGATCAAAGAGGATATATCATGATGTAATGCATTGTAATATTGATGTAGGTGACCACTCTGCTTCATCTCCAACCCGTCACAGTATAAAGCATATCAATCAAGTGTTTTTATTATTATTTTGACTTCATGCTTTACAACACAATTTGTTATAGGTCAATTTGGCCATCATTCCCAATGACCTGGTTAACTAGGCATCATCTCTAGGACCAATGAATAGGGTCTATCATCCCCTATCATTTAGGGCTATTACATTCCCTAAGAAAAAGAACAAGACAAATCATACATGAATTTCATGAAGCAAAGGTTTCCAAGATTTTAAGTTTATAATATAGCATATGAGAGCTAATCAACAATGCATCTAAAGGGACTAAGTGCATTGCATATGTAGGTAATCCATGCAAGGTTGCTCTATAAAGCACTTCCCGACATTCACAGGTGCATTGGTCACATTGGGAGAGAAATTCTCATTCTTTTGAAATCTCCACTTGGCTAGTGCCTGCTAAAAGAGTTCACATGTGTCAAGCTTCGAATCCATGTGTCCATTTGACATCTACAATATTGGGAACATGCCTTGCCTATTATTGGAAAGTCATTGATTGTAAAACTACCTTCAGTTCCTCTATAAATTGAACACATATCTTAGTGCTTGGTAAGGAAGAATTTGAGTAGATAAATGCTAGTGTATTTTAAATTGGGAGTTAGATTTGTGTAACAACTGCTGGAGAGATTTATATTGTGATGAGGCTAGGATGTTGCTGGAGATGGTCACTTCAAATCATTCACTAGGTTGTAACCTATCCTTCTATCATTAATAAAGAGTACAACTTACTTTTCCCTATGTGCATCTGTATTGGCTTTGATTTTCAATATTGCAAGATCTTAGTTATAGGTCAATTGTGAATTACAGATAAAACACGCTTCCGTAGATAGATGCTAATATATAACAACACATTAAAGACTATATGACTACTTTTCCTAACTAATAATAGACACAGAATGTATTGGAGGCTTACTTTGAATCCAAGTGCTTCCAAATGGTTCCTTCTGTCACTTCCATTGTAGCTTCAAATTCCAGCTGGTTGTGCAAACCATTTACTGCAAGAATGAACACTAAAAAACAAAAGATAGCAATAATACAGATGCCTATTGAAGTTAGTTTTCTAAATCCGTAAAGCATAAACCATATACATCAACTAAGATCTTGCAATATGGAAAATCAAAGCCAATACAGATGCATATAGGGAAAATTAAGCTATTCTTTATTAATGATATAAAGAGAGGTTACAACCTAGTGACTGATTTGAAGTGACCATATCCAAAAACATACCAACCTCATCACAGTATAAATATCTCCAGCAGCTGTTACACAAATATAAATCTCAATTGAAAATACACCAGCATTTCTCTACTCAAATTCTTCCTTACCAAGCACTAATATCTGTGCTCAATTTATAGAGGAGCTGAGGGTAGTTTTGCAATCAAGGAATTTCCAATAATAGGCAAGACAGGTTCCCAATCTTGTAGATGTGAAATTGACACATGGATTAGAAGCTTGACACATGTGAACTCTTCTAGAAGGAATTGGCCAAGTGGAGATTCCATAACAATGAGAATTTCACTGCTAATGTGACCAACACACCTATGAATGTCGGGAAGTGCCTTGCAGAGTAGCCTGGCATGGGGCTACCTACATATGAAACGCATTTAGTCCCTTTAGAGGCAACATTGATGATCTCTCATATGCTATATTATAAACTTCAAATCTTGGAAACCTTTGCTTGATGAAAGTCATGTATTATTTGTCTTGTTCTTTGTATTAGGGCATGTAGGAACTTGAAATGATAGGGGATGATAGACCTGATTCATTTGTCCTAGAGATGATGCCCAATTAACCAAGTCATTAGGAATGATGTCCAAATTGACTTATAACAAATTTCCCGCTAAAGCATGAAGTCAAAATAATAATAAAAACATTTGATTGAGATGCTTTACAGCGTGATGGGCTGGAGATGAAGCAGAGTGGTCACCTACATCAATCTTACAATACATTACATCATGATATATCCTCTTTGATCATAGTTTCTAAGAGTACGAATTCCCATATTCAACACATAAACAATCTAATAACATGTACATAATTCAGAAAGTTGTCTTCATTGGAATGTTTCCCAAATGCAAACATGCCTACAAATATAGGCCCATTTTTGGATGACAATCTATATGTAAGGTCACCATACAGATGATGTGTACAACAATCCTAAAATTGTAGCCTGGATCGCTAAAAGTAGATCCAGGGTCTTCTTATCTTATTCACTCGACCATTTGGGTACAAGTCTATCCATGCGAATATATGATTTGCAGTCGAACATGGAAAGACATCATTTTATTACCATCCAACGATGTGAGTTGTTAACAAACATGAGAGAACCACCATTAATATAAATGGCCCTCAAGGTACTACAATACATTTCGTAAGGCATGAATAGATGATTTGATGTTGAATGATAAACAAAATATTTCGGTCAAAGGTCTGGAAGCAAGGATCTTGTCGATGCTGTAACAAGCCTCATGGTACTGGAATCTGATGTTTCTAAGTGAACTTTCTGGATATTGATTTGTCATCGACAAGAAGTCACCTTATTGCAAAATGTGATTTACTGATTTCGGAGATAGGTATGACTTGATATAGAAATTTTCAGGGATGACGGTCATGAAAATGAAGTTTAATGAGTATTGCAGAAGGATGAGTATTCATTGGATGAATTCTCTTCAACATATCAGCGACAATGAGATTATTTGGTATTATTGACCCAAAACCGAAGTGAAGGTATGATGAACCATAGGTATGAATGAACCATCAAGAAGATTACCCAACCCAAACAGTCACGGACATGGAGTGAAGGAAGTGTCATGTTCAAGAGAAACTTTCTACCATAAAGAATTCTTGCTCACTTTTCCCAAATTTTCCTTGGTCATTTTTTGACCAGTACCTCTTTATTTTTTAACAAGCTTGAGGAGGATAACATTTTCTTGATCTATAATTCAACCCTTCGGGTGAATAAAGTATCAGTATTTAATAATTTAACGAGCGTAGCGACGAATGAAACTCGATTCTTGCCATGATCGACAAGCCCATCACTATTTTATGTTTTAATGAGCTTAACGACAGTGATAGCCTGATCCTTTTTCATTTTTAGAGAGTTTGAAAAAGAGGATGAAAGAAATCTCCATAAGTAATTTTTCATAAATTTTTCACTCAGATCCAAAAAAGTGTAAAATAATATCTAAGAGAACCTCTTTGGTCATGTTTAAACAAGGTATTTGTTTTTCGTAAATAATCTATCTCAATCTGAAAAAGGGTTAAACTTATACTGAGGAGATATCAATTCATTTACTTTTATGAGCTCGAAAAGAAAAGTCCTCGGCAATATTTTCACATTATTGGAATCCGAAAAGAGTTGAAAGAAGACTCTAGGGGTTCCTTTTTCACTGTTATCAAAGCTTGAAAAAGAGATAAAATTGCACTTCAAATCCTTTTTCATTTTTAACAAAACTTGAAAAATAAGGAGAAAAGTATGCTTTGTGGTCAAGTGATTCTTTGAAATAAATCTGCACAACTAATCTATTCAGCAGTTGTATATCCTGTTCAGAACAACATCAAACGGATTAAAAATACTTTTTTTATGATAAAAACATAATAAAACTATAGTCATAGCAATAAATTTAACTTGAAAATAATTAAATGACTATTAAAAGAAGTTTTACTATTCATTTTTACCACTGCATAGTTACCATTTGCATTTTCGAGCTCTAAACTTGATTTCCCCCCCGAACTTCAGCTGTTATTGCGATCATTTCTATGGATGGATTTCATTTCTGTTTGATCCAGGTTAGTGCCATGAACCTCCTCTTTCCTTTAGTATTCATTTCATTTCTAATTTCTACAAATTTTCGGGGTTTTAAAGCCCCTAGGGTAAATTCTGCCCAAAAATAGGGCAACACACCCCTAAATTTCGAAACCTACATTGCATAGAAAATATAGTGAAGGGTACTTGAACATGTAACACACTATCTCTTGTTAGGGAGTGCATTGGGTGCAATCTAAGTTTTTGATTTTCCTATTATGCTCAAAATTTTCCTAGTTTTTTTGCAATGAATGGAATCTAATGGATCTTATGCTTGTATTTCAGGTTTATATCAAATTAAAATGAAGATTACATGGAGGTAAAGGGAACATGAAGAACATGATATGAATTCCCTAAATGATCCAGGTACAGTAAGAGCGCTAAGAGATTGTGGACTTCTTAAGTCTTCATGTTATCAGGGATGAGGTAACAAATAGAACTTTTGGAGTTCTTAGTTCGAGCATGGGATCCAGATATTGAGGCATTTAATATTAAGAATCAAGTGGTTCCCATAACAGTCAAGGATGTATATTTTCTCAAAGGTTTGTTGAGGAGACGCTTGCCTATTTCACTCTCAGGGTCTGTTGTTGGAGGGGAGACCGTGAGAGATTATATTCTACAACATTGCTATCCAGGGGAAGAGCCAAGAAAATATGGAAAGATAAACATCCGGGATGTTAGATATTTTCCTTTGAGAACTATCCTTTTCACAATCGCTAAACTTGCCAGCACTGCTACACTTCATGTGGCAAATAATTCATATATGCAGTACGTGCTGGAGTGCTTAGAGTCAACAGTCTTCAACTGGTCTAAAGTTGTTCTTTCTGAGATAAAGGAACAACTGAAAAAATAAAAGGGAGGAAGGAAGAATAATTTTAGTTATGGTTCAATCCTTATATCCATCTCTTTAGAATGGATTCCACTGATGCAGCCACAACATGTGACACTAGATATAGCTAGTCCTAGAGATCTTCGGATGCAGAGAAGGGCAGAACTCATGGGTTGGCATGCAAGCCAATCGAATGTTGTGTTGTCTACTGCATTCTTTGAGTAGTTCTAGTGAAAAATCATCGCCATTTATGAGCATGCATACGCAGGCGTTGATTTCCGAGGAGATCTAGATTTAGCATTACCAGAAGGCGCTCAATGGGGTGAAATGGGTAAGAATGTTTTGACCATGTTTTTTATTTTTCTAAGGTTTATAATTTTTTTTTTTTTTGATGTTTTCCCAAGATTAAAATAAATTTTTGATGTGATACAGATGTTGGTCATGTTCAACCACTTGAGGACCCAGAGCATGAAGCAGATGAGCCAGCAGAGAGGGTTGTCGGGAGAGCAGTCCTTCAGGATCTTGATATGGCTGAAACTCTGGCTGAGCTTCGGTAGCACATAGAGGGGTTGACCTTCAGGATTCTGGATTGTCAAATTGAAGAGTTACCCATGCGACTGCAGCAACACACTATTGGGGTTCCTAACTACTGGATGCGGTTACTCCATAGGATAGCTAGATCTAGAGCATGTTACCATGAGCACCACTAGTTTACTTGTGATATTTTGCATACATTTTGAGGTTAGATGACCAATGTGTCTTCGGCACAAATTTTGTAAAAAGCTATAACTATCTATCTATATGATTTCAGAGTTTTCCTATGTTTATTGTGAAATCCTATTCAATGATGTGAATGTTTTATTTACATATGTTTCAAATTTCTGTCTAAAACTTCATTAGCTAAGGAATCAGTCAATGTGTTCAAATTTCTGGAAATGTGTTGATATTGAATAAAATCAAAACGTCTTTCCAAAAGTAGAACTCTTAGGAACAATCTATGCAGTGTTGGTTTTCTAATAGTATAAACACTAATAAGTTGTCATTCCACGAGTTGTGAGTCTAAATTTATGATTATGCAGTTAATACCAAATGAAATGGCATCAGAGAGAAGCTCGATCAATGTGATATACTCAACGATATTTTTTGTCGATCTACCAATAAAAATCCCTTGAAAAATCACTAACTTTCCATTCGAAGTGAAAATGGCCCACACTGCAGAGGATAGATTCTACGTACTATGACTAGCACTATCAGCATATCCAAAAAATGATTCCAAACATTTAGACATCTGCGATGTAATGTAAAGCAGATTACTAACGTCAAGAAAATTCTAAAAAAAATTAATATAGTGAATGAAAATCAACAACATATATATACAATATAATACAAAAAAATTACTACTCTCATGATTAAGCATAGTAACGTTTTAGATACAACCCATTTCTAGTTTTTTCTAATGGAATTCCATCGTAATCAACCAACTCATAGGCACCGTTACCAAGAACTCTTTTGAAAATATAGGGCCCATGCCATAATGGCTCAAATTTCCCTGTGCCAATTACATCAGCTTCTTGATCGTAAAGAAGGACCAAGTCGCCCTTTGAGAAAATGCGAGGCTGGAAATTTTTGTCGTATTGCACCTTTATATGTCTCTTATGTGCTTCGTTGGCCAATTGGGCTTCATGACATGTTTCATCAAGATGGATGAGGTTAAGGATACATGCTTCTTCTTCTGAGGTGTCAGGTAAAGATTCTAATACGAGTTTTAATGATGGTATTTCACATTGGATAGGTAAGATAACTTCTAGACCATACACCAATTGAAAAGGAGTAAATACAGTTGCGTTTCTCATCGAGGTTTGATACCCCCACAAGGCGGAGTACAGGATCAAATGCTAGTTTATTTTATGAACTCCTATCATACATGGAAGAATATGTTTAAGATCTTGTTGATAGCCTCAACTTGTCCATTTGATTGTGGATAATAAGGAGTAGAATTATCATGTGACAATCCTAGCTTGGAAGTCAATTCAGATATCATGTGGTTGCGAAAATTCTTCCCATGATCTGTAAATATAGCCTATGGGACCCCAAACCTTGCAATAACATGATTAAAGAAAAAAAATGCAGATGTCTGTCCCATGTTGTTCATTGTAGGCATCACTTCGGCCCATTTGGTAAAATAGTCAACTACAATAATAATATAACCATGCCCCCCAGACAAACGAGGGTTACAGGTCATGAAGTCAATACCCCATTTCGAAAATGATCCCATAGAGACAACAAGATGCATTGGCGCTGGCAATTTGTAGATTTTACAATAAAAAATCTGTCATGCATGAAAACTTCTGACCGCGAGGATGAAATATAAAAAAATAGTAGTCCAAAAGAATCTAGTACAAAGTATCTTCTGCGTGGCAGCGTATCTAGATAAATTTCCAGCACAAGCCCTAGCATGACAATAAAGTGTATCACCACTACCATGAGGATGAAATATTGAAAAATAATAGTCCAAAAGAAACTGGCGCAGAGTATCTTCTGCATGGTAGCGTATCTAGATAAATTTCCAGCACAAGCCCCAACATGACAATAAAGTGTATCACCACTACCATGAGGAGGCACCATTTAAGGAGGTGCCTCCTCATGAGTGAGGCACCTCCTTAAAATGGTATCAACACCACGCCGATAAAGTGTATCACCAATGATCAGATAATATTTGGATAGGTATCAAATACGTCATTGTTTAGAGTGAGAGGTATCAAGTTGAAAAGTTTGGGTTTGAAGATAAATGACGAAACCTCCATACCAAGGATCAGATGATCCGATCAGAAACAAAGACTCGTCATGAATTGACGGTTCCAATGTAATTGCAGTACTATCAGAGGGAAGGTCACAGAGAAGCTCAGTCAAAACTAAAGACTTCTTTGACTTGGATTTGATGGATTCCAAATCAAATTCTTGCAAAATGACAATCAATTTTTAATGTTTCCCCCCTAGCAATTGGCGTGATAAGATATAAGTCATGGGGTTGTAATCCAAAACTATAGTGATTTTTAGGAGCAGGATATAATGGTAAAATCTTTGGATAGCTTGAACAGCTGCCAAGGCAAGATTTTCTACATATGAGTACTTTACTTCTGTATCATTGAGATTATGACTCAAATAATAGATTGGGTGTTCAATTCCATCTTCTACTTGGACCAATACCATAGCAATCGTCATTTCAGCCGTGATGATATATAGGAAATAATCATTTTGATAATTAGGAGGATACGTTAATGATGCTCGGACAAGATTATCCTTGATAGCATCGAAAGAATCTTACGCAACTTGGTCCCAATGGAAGGTAACCCCACTTTTCAAGAGTCGAGTAAATCCTTTAGCCATTTTGGCATAGTTTGGAATGAACCTTTTTAGGAAGTTAGCCTTTCCTTGAAGTTTCTGTATCTGAAGTAAATTTGATGGCGCAGGAAAATCAAGAATGGCCTGAACCTTCAATGGATCTATTAAAATTCCTTCTTTTGAGACTACGAGTCCAAGAAAGCAACCAAAAAAAACACAGAACACACATTTATTTGGATTGAGGCATATTTTGTAGTGTCATATGTGTAAGAAAATGGCTCTCAAATGCATCGGGTGATCAGTCTGATTTCGTGAATGTGCTGGTAAATAATCTAGGTAGGGTTGAAAAATGTGCTTGATGTCATTGAAAGCATAATCCATTACTCTCTGAAAGTTTCCCCAGCGTTCTTTAAACCAAATGGAAGTTTCCTATAAGAGAATGTGCCCTAAGGATAGATGAATGTTGTCTTATGTTGATCCTGTGGGTAGATATTGATTTGATTGTAGCCAGAAAATCAATTCATGAACAAAAAGATTTCACATTTAGCACAATCATCAATAATCTGGTCGATAAAGGGAGTAGGATAGTTGTCTCATGGACAAGCATTGTTGGCGTCCCAATAATCGACTCACACTCTAATGGTTCCTTGTTTTTTCATGACAAGAATAGATATTGGAAACTCACTAAGTCAGTGGAAATGGGGAAATGAAACCTGCACGCAAAAGTTTTCCAACTTTTGCTTTCACGATAGTGGCTTTCTTTGGATGAACAGGATGAAGCCATTGATGCACCAGTTTGACATTAGGATACATATTAATAGTGTGTTCAAATATACTAGTATCTATGCTTGGCATTTCCTCATAATACCAAGCAAATACATCACGGAATTCACGAAATAGAGAGCGATATGATTTGAGTTCTGATGGAGAACAAGATACACCAACATGAATATTTTCTACAACACCAAGTTTGGTCGAAATATCGATAGAAGTGGTTTCTTCAATATTTGATAGATTTCGCTCAGAATTGATTGCATTAATTGGTAAAGAATTTAAAAAAAAAATTGATTGATGGATGATATATTTCACTAAGATAGTTTTCTTCATAATCAGGAAGATGGGAACAATGATGATAATATTCCCATGGTTCTCCTTCTGACATCATAGCTTCCAAAATATTCTCATCTGTCAAAAACATTGAGGAAAATGGATCAGATGGAGTACCAAAATCTAAGGAATGATCAACCCAAAAACTCAGCGATGCTGATTTCAAATTTTTTTCCCAAGCCAGATAGATTGATTGCTATGCTAGCTCAATAGGGATGGGCGGTAAAAATTCATCTAACGTAGCAATATCAGAATCACCCGTACTCTCCCTTAAGCCAGATAGAGTGGAAGAGATCATGTAGCAGGTCTCTATACTTTCAATTTCTGCTGACATCGCGGGCGGCGGTAATGCAAAGGTTCCCATGAGAGTGGAATCCTTTAAGAGTCCTACACCAATGTTCTGAATTTCTAGTTGGGGTATGTGAACGAATGAAGCACTTCCAGTTACCTGCAAAGAAGAGGCAAAGAAGGATAGCTAATTAATGACTGTGATTATACCTTTATGTGGAAAGGCAATCATTCTAAAGTATGTAGAAACAATTGCAGTCATTTCATAAACACATGGCCTTCTAAGTAAAATATTGTAGTCAAGTTTTCCGTCAAAAAATTCAACATCAATATTCATTGTTTTGACCCCTAGTTCAACATGCAGGTTATTAATAATACCAGAAGTTTTATATGTTCATCCATCAAAAGCTTTCAAGGTCGTTGATGATTGTGATAAGCGTGGCGAGCCAAGTGAATTCCAACAATTTAAAGACATAATTCATGTGGATTCTTCCTCATCAATAATAGTTTGATGAACAGGGTGGTTGAGAACATTTACTTGTATGGTTCTGCTGGTAGTTGCGGCAAGTAGCCCGTATGATTAAAGACGACAAGATTAGAATCGATTAGATCAATTCCACCAATGGCCGACAATAAAGCCTATTTTTTGGAGGGACAATTTTTTAATACCTCAAGAGAAAACATAGGTGAAGGGGATTAAGCCAAATATTCAACTATATTATAATTTTGTGTAGCTCTTTCTCGAGGATTATATGTTGATTTGTGAATTACTTCCTTCGATGGCTTGATTATCAATTCAGGAATAAAACTAGGCTATATTGATTCCATAGATAGATTCATAGTCGAGGTAGTAGGTTGATCAGTGGCCTGACTACCATAATATTTATTATGCGTTGACACCAAAATATTTATTGAAGGTTTTGTGACAGATAACATTAACACTTGGGAACTAGGAGCTAGATCTGTAGCAACCAAATTAGTGTCTAGATTTGGAAATGGGTATGTCAACACAGCTGACGCATGGGAACTCTTGATGATTTTTGAGACTTCAGCGTGGTGAGGACAATCCCTAACAAAATTTTCATCATTACAGATTATGCATATATAATGAGGTTTCTGAGGTCCAGATGATTGATCAGATGATCTTTCCTGCAGGTTAGAATTTTTCTTTTTCTTTGATTTCCCCTTTTTCTTACTTCTGGGTTTCTTGTCACCTTTTTCCTTTTTCAAACAACACAACATTAATTTCTGAAGTAGGAGCAGGATTATTTGAGGTAGAGTGGTGTGTGCTTGCAGTGCCTATCAAGTCTTCTCTAGCATGAGAGTCTTTTAATTGAGGAGGAACATTGAAATTAGATCTCAGCATGTTAGGAATTTTTTCATAGAGTGTGCCAGACTGAGTGTAAATCATATATAAATATTGGGCACGAGTGATAAATTTCTCTTATGTGACGACACCACCTTTAGCCACATCCTCAATTATAGATGGTAATAGATACTTAATGAACCATTCAGCAAGGAGCTGATCTGGAACAAATGTTTTAACCATTCAACAACGATGACGCTGCTCATGACTATGATCAGAGATGTGAGTAGCATTAGTCTATTTGAAATTGGTCAAGAGTTCCATTCCAGTTTCATATCTTATAGGTAACTGGAAATGAGTCAAAAATACAATAGCTAGTGCAGTGAAATTATCAAAAGAAGCTCTAGGTAACTCAATGTACCATTTTACAGCCAAACCTGTGAGCGTACACTGGAAAAGATGTAGTCAAACAGAATCATCATGTAGAGAATTTGATGAGCACCATAAATTATAAGTCATGACATGAGTCAACGGATCTTCTCTAGGTTTTAGATTGAACTTAGGAATATTTGAGGGTAATTTGTGGGGTATCATGTGCCACCAAGGAGCATAGTTGATTTGATCATTGTTTAACCAATTTAAATCTGGTAACTATGAAGTTGCAACAAAAGGCAACTGTCTATTAAGTTCAGGTTGAGCATAACTAGCGTAAGATAGAATTTCTTGAGAAACAAGCCTTTGAGCACCAGCATAAGGAATCTGTTGTTGGTAACCCAGATAGGGGTTGTTTTGAAAAGCAAATGCTTGAGGATTCTGTTGACCAAAACCTAGATATGATACTTTTTGGAATGAAGTTTGAGGCATTTGCACTTGAGGTTTCCAAGGGGTCTGTCCACCAATGTTATAACCCAAATTAGGATAACTTGGATTCAGTTGTTAGGTATAACCAGCTTGCGGTTGTGACATCCCATAAAATGGTAAACCAGCTTGTGAATAAATGATTTCGGATACAGGTTGTTGTAAATTAACCAAAGGATTTGGAGTCTATGGACCCAACATTTGATGGTCTTGAATTGAAGGACTCTGTTGATAAGGTTGATGTACAACATTTTTATTCTTTAAAGATGAATTGACAAGCGGTAATGATGTGGGTGTAACAGGTTTAAATAGTTGATACAAGTGTACAATCGTTTGTGGTTGGATAGGCAGAGTGGGTTGCAATTGACAAACATTCATTTCAGCATTAGGTTGATCAAAAAGTGATGAACTATTGTCATATTGGGTGACCAAAGGTATCCCCTTATCATGAGGAGGATAATAAGACAGAAAATATTTCTCTCCAAATGCTAGGAGTCCAGTTGTTATGGTACTTAAAGTAATAGACCCAGAAGGACTGGAATGATATTGCCCTGATGATGCATATAAAAAATCAAGCCATTTAGTACTAACTATAGGATTACCAGTTAAAATACCAGATGATGTCATTGGTAAAGACCATGGTCTTGAAGATACACTAGAGTAAATTCCAAATAATGACTTATAACCTGATGGGACCATAGGGCCTTCATGTAAATATGACTCTGGTGAAGTTGTGAACATCGACGGAGTAGCAAGGGTAGGAGCTAACGTAATTGGAACATCTGGCCCAATCGAAGATGTTGATTCAGGCATGGTTTCTTGACCAAATTTATACCCTTTAGAATCAACGAGATTTTGAATGGGAGCAAGATCAATAAAAGTAGATGGAAGCAATTGAGGAAAAGACTTGTACAGGTAAAGGTCCTCCCCAAAATGGGTTGGAGTTAAAGGTGTCTTGTCTTGTGGGATTCCTTCAATCGCAATTAAAACAGGTGGAAGTATTTCACCGTCAGGCCCAAAGTATATTTCAGGTGGTTGACTGTGTGATATAGGAGTTTCAATGGCTATAGAAATTTGTGGGACGACCAAGGTAGGAACAACTTCCATTTGTTCAACTTGTAGATTCATATGTTCTGGAAAATAAGAGACAGGATCTGGATCAATTTTTGGTTGAACAACGTTGGGTTTAGGAGGTATGGTCTCACTGATTGCATGGATCGTGACCATGGGTAGCTGTGAAGACTCCTTTTTGACAACAGTAGATGAATCGGGATGTGTAGAAACAAATTGAGCTAACTCTGGTTTGTGGGAAAATGATTTTTCACCAGAGGTATAGATTGTACTTGATTCGACAAACTGTGATCACCTTCGCCTACCAGAAGTAACATCTGGTGGTAAAGGTGGTTTTAAAGCTAATCTACGTGAATGACAGGGAAAAATATTTTGTTATTCCATGATTACTTATTTATTTTAACCAAAACAAATAAATAAAATAAAAGGGTAATGCTAGGAAAAATGGTTTACCAAGAAATTGTGAACTGCATAATACCTCCTGGCGAACCAAGAAGTACGGGCAGGCGGTCTCCCCGAATGTTGTGTTCGATGTATCACAATTTACAAGGCGGCCGAATCGGTTCACTATGGATGGATAGCGCCTAAAATTTGTCCTCCCAAATATACCTGAAGGTACGTGAAGGCCCAAGTCCATATTAGTGTTGCCTGATGCGAAACTGCACAGTGAGGGCACCCCTTTATACTTATCATATTGTAACGTCGCCCGATATACCCGAGAGTACATGGACGAGCTACAATATAATTACATACGTGGATTCAAGTATCACACTCGGAATATATCGCACACAAGTTAAAGACAGCTGATATGTTTTATGATGCCAGAACAGGTCTCTAGCCTAGACCTTCTAAATGTTATCGTTATGGTTCCAATGATTTGTTATGTAAATTGAGATAAATTTTATGTTGATCTTTCTTAATAATTTTCCTTTCGAAGGTTCACTATGATGATGTATTGGAAATTCCTAAAATGAAAACTAAAAATCATAAACAATCTTTCACTTTTAGTTTCTTCAATGAAAATCCTAGCTACTAGAGGGAAAGATCAAACAAATCAAGAAGCACAAACTAAATGTATATTTCCTAATTGTTCCTTTTGAAAAACACACAAACCACCACATGCAAATTATTGTTTTTCTTTTGAGTTCCTTTAATGTTATGAATACAGAAAATAAAATAAGTGCACTAAATCGACAAAAACAAATGTCTTTTACTTACAAGAAAAGAGGAATACAATCAACAATTTCTCTTTTGGAGGAAAAATGATGAATTTAACAACAATTTCTCCTATCAAGAAATGAAGAATTTATGAAAATTTCCTATTTCAAAAGAAAATGGACTTAATGCGACAATGAAAATACTTTGGACTGAATTCATCAATGATAAAGAATTTTTTTTTAAACAAACATTGAACAAATTTTATTTCAAAGGAGGAAGAAGTGGATAGATTCACTAGTCAATATGAGGTTCAAAATTTTCAAAGCACAACAGAAAACAAACTAAATCAATTTGCAAAGAAAAATTCAAGGGAATTTGGATGGTTTTAGGAAGCAACGCAGGCTCTAAGGAGAGAGTGCTTTTCAATGCAGGCCTGAAAGAGAGACAGTGCTATGCAAAGCACTGTGTCCTGTCCAAGAGTGCATTGGGTGCAGTGTATAAGGAGAAACACTATTATTTAACGCACTTATTTTGCAAGTTAAGATTTTAAAAATTTTAATCTTTGTAAGTAATAACTAATGGGTGAATGAACAGAGAAAATCAAAGGCTAAAACACATAGAATAAAGAGAAATTATCCCCGGTGGAGTCGCCAATTTGTTGGAGAGAATTGTGAATTACGGATAAAACATGCTTCCCTAGACAGGTGCTAATATATAAAAACAGATTAAAGACTATATGACTACTTTTCCTAACTAAGAATAGACACACAGAATTGATTAGAGGCTTACTTGGAATCCAAGCGCTTCCAAATGGTTCCTTCTGTCGCTTTCGTTATAGCTTCAAATTCCAGCTAGCTGTGCAAAATATTTCCTGCGAGAATGAACACTAAGAAATTAAAGATATCAATAATACAGATGTCTATTCAAGTTAATTTTCTAAATCAGTAAAGCATAAACCATATAAATCAATTATGATCTTGCAATATGGAAAATCAAAGACAATACAGATGCATATAGAGAAAAGTAAGTTGTACTCTTTATTAATGATAGAAGGAGAGGTTACAACCTAGTGACTGATTTGAAGTGACCATCTCCAGCAACATCCCAACCTCATCAGAGTATAAATCTCTCCAGCAGCTGTTACACAAATATAACTCCCAATTGAAAATCCACCATCATTTCTCTACTCAAATTATTCCTTCCTGATGCTGGGCAAAAACCCACAGTCCCTGTTTACTCAATTTTTCTCAAATTTTCTCTGCATATAAAATGCACTCTAACTTTCATGCCTCAATTAATATCAATCCGTGAAATACAATATTTTGTCTAGCAGGAAGTTCTAAAATATATATGTGTGCTTTTAATATCTCAATCTGAGATTGAGATATTAAATTAATTTCCTCTTATATTTATAAAATGCATCCCAATTTATTGCCCCAATCAAATCTACAATCTGGGCGACTCACTAAAATCTCAGTTGGCAACTTAAATAAGTGAATATGGGAGCTTTTTCTTCAAGGGTTATAAAAACCCACAATGCCTATGATATACTATTTTATTAAAACCCAATCTCAACCTTCATATGTGGAACTCCTTATCAAAAGTTACGAACCCCCATGTGTATATACCAAATCTACATACAGGATCAAACCAAAGTCCAACATCACTTACGGTTCACTAAGCCTTCAACCTTTTATATTAAAGCATGAGGGGTTTAAGGCACACCCAATTGATAATAATATTAAAATATCCTCGACCGTTTGGGTTATCATTCGAAACTCATGCACTTATATGTGAATCAACGAGACTATACGAAACCTTCACACTGTATTCAAATATTACTATATATGAACATTTTCCCATATACAACCCAACTTTAATTGAGGTCTAATGCCAACAATGAAACATTGGCCCATAGCATATTAGCTCTCATCCGACGGTTACAGCCTTGTCGTGTTCCACTTGGCATACCAACGGTTATAGCCGGATATCGCGTGAATTAGATGCACAAACGTTAATTCTCAAAAGTCACACGATGTAAGTGGTTTTTACAAACCACCTTTGACCACGTGTCAACCAATTGCACATATTGTGTTCGTAAAAGTGATACAGCTTACCACTTGTAATTGCACGCGATACTACCCATTTCACTCATCAAAACCGCCTTCAGTTCAATATTTTTCTTGCTCACTTATTCATGGTTATGCCTTTTCACAATTCCAACACTTCAACTTCCTTAATACGTTGTTCCTCGACAGCTCTTTTGCAATTGCAGATTCAATTCTGCCTTCTCCACTTGCTCGTAATTCTACTACGATTTACCATGAATTCTCTGCATTTTAATTTACCAGCAATCCTATTAACTGAACTTGTTCTCGCTCAGGGTCGGGTTCTCTTGGTCTTTACTGCATAACTTCCACCATATTAATCGCCTTCAATGACTTCAGAGATAAAAATTACCCGCATCCTTCATCAGGAAGGGTCAAACCCCATCTATCCTCTATATTATGGCTTTAAGAAAGGAATGGGCATCGATTAGGAAAATCGAACCCAACAGTTCTTACTAATTCATATCAATACCAGGAAGGCATTCTCCTACGTTCCAAATCTCTCAATTGTATGTATGCATAATTCTATCAAAGTCTCTTTTCACCCAGAGACACTAAGCCCATCATTCACACCCAACTACACATGCATAATTCAATCAAAGGATACATGGATCACATAACTAAGTCCTTCATTCATACAGGGTTCGCTGAGCCTCACATTCATCACGTGGAGTCATTCATACATCACATCCTTAACACATGATTTAACTATAAATAAATTAATCAATGCACAGGTAATGCCAAAACTGGTTCCTTCATATAATTGAATTTACTTACAGTCTTCTGGTCCTCGGCCATATCTTCGAATTAAATGGCCTCCTACTCTCCTAACTCTATGCAGCTCTATGCAGCTCTATGCAGCTCTATGTAGGTCTATGCCTTTGAGACTTATTTTATACAACTGCTACCAATGAATCGATTCAGATAAATACAATGAGTCAACAAACTCTTCAATTTCCCATATTCCTGACTTTAGACTAGACCCTAAACATAAACTGACTATCTCTTCATATGCCCACTAATCATTAGAGGGTTGTTACAATTCTCCCCATACTTAACTAAAATCACTCAATTTATTCAATAATTACATAAGCAAGTGAAATGTAAGACCCACTATGTCTATATATATACAAAATATTTTCTTGGGCCTAATGCCCCTGCATCAGACTCCCCGGGTTAAAATGATTCATGATCTTCTAATCATATGCTTTATCCTTGTCTTCCTGGATCCCACACTTTGTTCTATAGATGGTCATCTGCTGCAACATTCTTCTTTTGCACTCCTCCAGGCTTCCATATTTTATGCTGCATATTTCCACTTGATGCACCCTTACATTCTCTCTCTGTTTTTTTCCTGCTGCTACTTCTTTGTTTTCTTGCTGTTATCTTTCTCTCAGACACTTTCACCATTAGTCTTCTTATCAATGCAATTTCTGCATCTAATATGTCTTTTGACTGTTGGATACTGCTCCATCTTGATTTCTGAACTTCTACTTCTGCTTCTGCTTTCTAATTTCTTATTTCTTCAGTTCTTACTGCTGCCCTAGCTGCCACCCAATCATCCATACCTTCTTGCTCTCTGCAACAGTAAAACTCTTCCTGATTGTCATACATGAAAATTTCTTCAGTCCCTAACTTCAGTAATCTCTTGGACTAGTATTTAAATTTCCAGTCACTATCAACATCTCTCTTTTTCTCCTGGACTAAACATCCCTTAGTTCTTATTTCAGTACCTACAGTCATAAAAAAAACATCAAAATCATAGAACCCTTGTGTTTCTTCCTCCTCTTCTGGCAACACTTCAATTTGTTGCTCCAACATTTCCTCCAGCAACACTCCAAGCTGCTGTTCTGCTATTTCACTCTCTTCTCTAGATGTTTTCTGCAAACATTTCAGCCACTTATTTTGTGCTTGTCTCACATCATCAGCATGCAGTAATTTGAATTCAGCATGTTCTTCTTCTCTTTTCTTGGAAATCTTCAGCAATTTCCTTCCTTCTTCTTGAATCATTTCAAGCTCTTCAAGTACCGCGTTCTCATATTCTATCAGAGTAAAACTCTAATTCTCTATTGCTGTAGCAGCCCCAAAATTCTACCTTGCAGTCTTCTCTTGGCCATTTAGACAAGCCAACTCTTCTCTGCTACCAACAACAACCAATTTTTGCACATGAGACATGACTGTCTCATCTTCTTTCAGCTGCTCCTTCACACTCTGCAATCCCCAATTCTGAAATTGAGGTTCTCCTCTCTGCACAGGATCCTGCTGATTCAACATACTCTCCAGCAACTCAAATTCTCCATTCCATGGATCAAAATCTTCCACATAATTCTCCTCTGCCAGCATTTCATTATGCTATCCTAAATTTCTTTCCTTCTCTATCAGCACCTTAGTTTGCTGATTCCAATCCTTCTCGAGACTGTCAGCTAGTCTCTCCTTTGCGTCATCCTCTTCAAGGATGTCTCTCTACTCTAGTTCATTAAAATGAACTTTCTTATCCTCAGTCATTTCTGCCCTTACAATATGAATACCTTCTTTCTGTGTTTCTATCCTCTGCTCATGCCACAATCCTGGCATCTCATATGAGGAAACATTTTCACAATCTTCACAAGTTAAGTTTCCTACTGTCACTATCTCTTTAGCCTTCATTAGAATAGAATCCTGATTTTCCAGCTCTAAAATAACTTAAGTTATTTGTCCATCATCTTTCATTTGGCCATTTAATAAAAGAAATTTTTCATTATCAACATTAACAACAAATTTATCACCATCAAACACAACTTCATTGAAACAATCCCTTTCATAAAACAAGGAATTTATGAATTCCTTCTGTTGCAATAATTCAATCTGATATTCATCTGAAAGATACTCATTACACTTTACTTGGCAGCAATCATATTCATTTATCACAGTTTCATCATGTAAACTATCTTCATCAATTTCTGCATTCATACACAATTTGTCAGTTGCGAAACCATAAGACCCCATGGTTTCATTTGATGATTTGATCATCAGATCTCCCTGTTGTTCCAAGTCTTCTATACATTTTAGAGATTCTTCAATGGTCCTATCTTCAATATCTTCAAGCTATCCAACTTCCAGCTTCTGGCCATCATCACAAATTAAATCTCCTCTGCTTCCAATATGTTGGAAAGCAAGGCTTTTCTCCAACTATGTATGGACATATTCAAAACATCTGGCTGTTCCATTTTCCTTCTCAGTGACAACATCAGTAGGTTGTTCTTTCCCACACGTTCTTCCTACAAACATACAAAATTTGTCATATGTAAGGCCATTTCACCTCTTGGTCTCACTTGAAGTCTCAGTCTTCAAGTCATTTTCCAAATACTCAATCATCCTGAGTAATCTCTCCTTCTGTTGAGCATTTATCATCTGCTCTCTCTTAATTTCTAGCCTCTGCCACGTTACCTTCTTCTTCATGAGCCAACCAACTCTCTAGTTTTCCTCCATAATCAGTTCCACTTTTTTGAACTGCTCTATGATCTCAGCTATCTCTTTCCAATACTCTTCATCAGTGAGCTTCTTCCTCATGCCATTTTCTTTAGCATCTTCCCTCACTCTTCTATTGTGGCCTCTTTCAGAACCTCTACAATCTCTATTGTGGCTATTAGTAGCCATCTTCTTCTCCATGATTTCTTCACTCCCAAGCTGCACTAAGACTCTGCAACAACAATATCTCTTGCTGCAAATTACCTCACCAATCCCTTCCTCTGGATCTGGCTTTTGGCAAGTACTGGTCCCCTATCTGCTGGAACCTTTTGAGCACTCTCTTCTGCTCTCTCTAGGCTTCAATCTACAACTTCTCTCAAGAACACATATGTTCTTCTTTCATCCAACCTCTGTTGGGAATCCTTCGGTTTTGCCACACTTCTTCTTGAATCAGAATCCCTTGCTGGACTCTTCTACTACTGCTCTCAAAGCTGTGATCTGCCTTTGCTGAGATTCTTCCTCAATTTCTTGCACTCTGCACTCTAAAAAAAATACCTTCAAACCAGAGTTCAAATAGGCTCACCAACTCACCTTCCAAGATCCTTGAATGATCTTGTTTCTCCTTTCACCTGCACTGCATTTCTATCTGCGGCAATATTCAAGACCCTCTATCTTCAACCCCAGATCCTGCATATCTAGAGACCTTCAATGCATGTCTAATCAAATATGCAACTATGTTAAACATATTTGAAAGCAAAACTTCTCATCACTATTTCAGTACATGTGCATTTTAAAAATAAACTTTCAAAGAGCTATTCCAATTCTAGCTTTGATACCACATGATGTCGGGCAAAAACCCACAGTCCCTGTTTACTCAATTTTTCTCAAATTTTCTTTGCATATAAAATGCACTCTAACTTTCATGCCTCAATTAATCTCAATCTGTGCAATACAATATTCTACCTAGCAGGCAATTCTAAAATATATCTGTGTGATTTTAATATCTCAATCTGAGATTGAGATATTAAATTAATTTCCTCTTATGTCTATAAAATGCATCCCAATTTATTGCCCCAATCAAATCTACAATTTGGGCGACTCACTAAAATCTCAGTTGGCAACTTAAATAAGTGAATGTGGGAGCTTTTTCTTCAAGGGTTATAAAAATCCACAATGCCTATGATATACTCTTTTATTAAAACCCAATATCAACCTTCATATGCGGAACTCCTTATCAAAAGTTATGAACCCCCATGTGTATATACCAAATCTACATACAGGATCAAACCAAAGTCCAACATCACTTACGGTTCACTAAGCCTTTGGCCTTTTATATTAAAGCATGAGGGGTTTAAAGCATACCCAATTGATAATAATATTAAAATATCCTTGACCCTTTGGGTTATCATTCGAAACTCAAGCACTTATATGTCAATCACCGAGGCTATACGAAACCTTCACACTGTATTCAAATATTACTATATATGAACATTCGTCCATATACAACCCGACTTGACTTGAGGTCTAATGCCAACAATGAAACATTGGCCCATAGCATATTACCTCCCATCCGATGGTTACAGCCTTGCTGTGTTCCACTTGGAAGATCAACGGTTATAGCCGGATATCGCGTGAATTAGATGCACGAACGTTAATTCTCAAAAGTCACAAGATGTAAGTGGTTTTTACAAACCACCTTTGACCACGTGTCAACCAAAGGCACATATCGCATTCGAAAAAGTGATACAGCTTACCACTTGCAATTACACGCGATACTGCCGATTTCACTCATCAAAACTGCCTTCACTTCACTGTTCTGCTTGCTCACTTATTCATGGTTCCGCCTTTTCACAATTCCAATGCTTCAAATTCCTTAATACGATGTTCTTCAACATCTCTTTTGCAATTTTGGATTCAATTCTGCCTTCTCCACTTGCTCATAATTCTACCGTGATTTACCACGAATTCTCTGCGTTTCAATTTACCAGCAGTTCTGTTAACTGAACTCGTTCTTGCTCAGGATCGGGTTCTCTCGGTCTTTACTACACAAATTCTGCCATATTAATTGCCTTCAATGACTTCAGATATAAAAATCACCTGCGTCCTTCATCAGGAAGGTTCAAACCCCATCTATCCTTTGTATTATGGCTTTAAGAAAGGAATGGGCATCGATTAGGAAAATTGAACCCAATGGTTCTTACTAATTCATATCAATACCAGGAAGGCATTCTCGTGCGGTTGAAATCTCTCAATTGTATGTATGCAGAATTCTATCAAAGTCTCTTTTCACCTAGAGACACTAAGCCTATCATTCACACCGAACTACACATGCATAATTCAATCAAAGGATACACAGATCACAGAACTAAGTCCTTCATTCATACAGGGTTCGATGAGCCTCACATTCATCACGCAGAGTCATTCATACATCACATCCTTAACACAGGATTTAACTATACATAAATTAATCAATGCACAAGTAATGCCAAAACTGGTTCCTTCATATAATTGAATTTACTTATAGTCTTCTGGTCCTTGGCCAGATCTTCGAATTAAATGGCCTCATACTCTCCTAACTCTATGCAGCTCTATACAGGTCTATGCAGGTCTATGCCTTTGAGACTTATTTTATACAACTTCTAACAATGAATTGATTCAGATACCTACAATGACTCAACAAACTCTTCAATTTCCCATATTCGTGACTTTAGACTAGACCCTAAATAGAAACTGACTATCTCTTCATATGCCCACAAATTATTAGAGGGTTGTTACAATTCTCCCAAGATTTAACTAAAATCTCTTAATTTATTGAATAATTACATGAGCAAGTAAAATATAAGACCCTCTATATCTATCTATATACAAAATATTGTCTTGGGCCTAATGCCTCTGCATCACTTCCCAAGCACTAAGATCTGTGCTCAATTTATAGAGGAGCTGAAGGTAGTTTTAAAATCAATGAATTTCCAATAATAGGGAAGACATGTTCCCAATATTGTAGATGTCAAATGGACACATGGATTCAAATCTTGACACATGTGAACTCTTCTAGAAGGCACTACACAAGTGGAGATTCTGAAACAATGAAAATTTCACTTGCAATGTGATCAATGCACCTGTGAATGTCTAGAAGTGCTTTGCAAAGAAACCTTGCATGGGGCTACCTGCATATGCAATGCACGTAGTCCCTTTAGAGGCAGCATTGATGAGCTCTCATATGCTATATTATAAGCTTCAAATCTTGGAAACGTTTGCTTGATGAAAGTCATGTATGATTTGTCTTGTTCTTTGTCTTAGGGAATGTAGCAACTTGAAATGATATGGGATGATAGACCCTATTGATTGGTCCTGAAGATGATGCTCAGTTAACTAGATCATTAGGAATGATGCCCAAATTTCCCTATAAAAAATTTGGGCATCATTCCCAATGACCTGGTTAACTGGGCACCATCTCGAGGACCAATGAATAGGGTCTATCATCCCCTATCTTTTCAACTTGCTACATGCCCTAAGACAAAGAACAAGACAAATCATACATGACTTTCATCAAGCAAAGGTTTCCAATATTTTAAGTTTATAATATAGCATATGAGAGCTCATCAATGCTGCCTCTAAAGGGACTAAGTGTGTTACATATGCAAGTAGCCCCATGCAAGGCTACTCTTCAAAGCACTTCCCGAAATTCATAGGTGCATTGGTCACATTGGGAGTGAAATTCTCATTGTTCCGGAATCTCCACATGGTCAGTGCCTTCTAGAAGATTTCACATGTGTCAAGATTCAAATCCATGTGTCCCTTTCACATATACAATATTGGGAACATGTCTTGCCTATTATTGGAAAGTCATTGATTGTAAAACTACCTTCAACTTCTCTATAAACTGAGCACAGATCTTAGGGCTTTGAAAGGAAGAATTTGAGTAGAGAAATGCTGGGGGATTTTCAATTTAGAGTTAGATTTGTGTAACAACCACTGGAGAGATTTATACTGTGATGAGTTTGGGATGTTGCTGGAGATGGTCACATCAAATCAGTCACTAGGTTGTAACCTCTCCTTCTATCATTAATAAAGAGTACAAATTACTTTTCTCTATATGCATATGTATTGGCTTTGATTTTCCATATTGCAATATATTATTTGATGTATATGGTTTATGCTTTACTGATTGAGAAAACTAACTTGAATGGAAATCTATATTATTGCTATCTTCTGATATTTAGTGTTCATTCTTGCAGGAAATATTTTGCACAACTGGTTGGAATTTGAAACTACAACGGAAGCGACAAAAGGAACCGTTTGGAAGTGCTTGGATTCCAAGTAAGCCTCTAATCCATTCTGTGTGTCTATTCTTAGTTAGGAAAAGTAGTCGTATAGTCTTTAATATGTTTTTCTATATTAGCACCTGTCTAGGGAAGCATGTTTTATCTGTAATTCACAATTATGTCCAAGAAATTGGTGACTCCATTGGGGAGAATTTCTCTTTATTCTAGGTGTTTTAGCCTTTTGTTTCCTCTATTTATTCACCCAGTATTTTTTACTTACAAAGATTAAACTTTTTAAAATATTAATTTTCAAAATAAGTTTGTTAAACAGTTGTGTTTTCCTTATACACTGCGCCCAATGCACTCTTGGACATGACACAGTGCTTTGAATAGCACTGTCTCCCTTTCAGGCATGCGTTGCAAATCACTGTAGTTGCTTACTGAAACCCTCCAAATTCCCTTGAATTTGTCTTTGCAAATTGATTCAATTTGTTTTCTGCTGTATTTTGAAAAGTTTGAACCTCATATTAACCGATGAATCTATCCACTTCTTCCTCCTCTGAAATAAAATTTGTTCAATGCTTGTTTAAAATGATTTTCTTTATCATTGATGAATTCATTTCAAAGTATTTTCATTGTCACATTAAGTCCATTTTCTTTTGAAATGAAATTGTCATAAATTCTTCATTTCTTGATAGGAGAAATTGTTGTAATTCCTCATTTTTTCTTCAAAAGATAAATTATTGTTTGTATTCGTCATTCCTCAAAAGTAAAATCCATTTGTTTTGTCGATTTAGTGTGCTTAGTTTCTTTTCTACATTCATAACATTAAAGGGACTGAAAAAAAAAACTTGCATTTGCATGTATAATTTTGTGTGTTTTGGAAAAGGAACAATTAGGAAATATGCATTTAGTTTTTTCTCATTGATTTGTTTCCTCACAAATTGTTTGCTCTTTCCCTCTAGTAGCTAGATTTTCATTGAAGAAACTAAAAGTGAAAGATTGTTTATCATTCTTAGTTTTCATTTTAGGAATTTCCAATACATTATCACGGTGAACCTTTGAAAGGAAAATTGTTAAGCAAGATCAACATAAAATTTATCTCAATTTACCTAACGAAGCATTGGAACCATAATGATAACATTTAGAAGGTCTACGCTAGAGACATGTTCTGGCGTCATAAAACATAGCAGTTGTCGTTAACTTGTATGCGATACATTTCGAGTGTGATACCTCACTTCACATACGTAAGTATATTGTGATTCGTCCATGTACTCTTAGGTATATCGGGAGGTGTTACAGTACGATTAGTATAGAGGGGTACTCTCACTATGTGGTTTCGCATCAGATAGCGCTAATACGGACTTGGGCCTCCACATAACTTCAGGTATATTTTGGAGGAAAACTTTTAGGTTCTATCCATCCATAGTGAACTGAGTCGGTCACGTTGTAAATTATGATACACCGAACACAAAATTTGGGGATATTGCCTACCCGTACTTCTTGGGTCGCCATGAGGTATTCTGTAGTTCACAGTTTCTTGGTAAAACCTTTTGCCTAGCATTACCATTTTATTTATTTATTTATTTTTTGGTTAAAATAAATCAGTAATTGTGGAGGAACAAAATCCTTTTCCCTAGCATTCGGGTAGATTAGCTTTAAAACCACCTTTACCACTAGAAGTTACTTCTGGTAGGCGAAGGCGATCACGATCTACCGAATCAAGTACAATCCATACCTCTGGTGAAACATCCTTTTCACACAAACCAGAGTTAGCTCAAGTTGTTTCTACACATCCCGGTTTGTCTACTGTTGTCGAAAAGGAGTCTTCACAGCTACCCGTGGTCACAATCCATCCAATCAATGAGACCATACCCTCTGCACCCGACGTTGTTCAACCACAAATTGATCCAGATCTCGTCTCTTCTTTGCCAAAACATCTGAATCTAGAAGTCGAACAACTGGAAGTTGTTCCTACCTTGGTCATCCCACAAATTTCTGTAGCCATCAAAACTACTATATCACACAGTGAACCACCTGAGATATACTTTGGGCCTGACGGTGAAATACTTCAACCTGGTTTAATTGTGATTGAATAAATCCCACAAGATGAGACACCTTTAACTCCAACCCATTTTGGGGAGGACCTTTACCTATACGAGTCTTTTCCTTAATCGCTTCCAAATTCTTTTATTGATCCTGCTCCCATTCAAATTCTCGTCGATTCTAAAGGGTATACATTTGGTCGAGAAACCATGCCTGAATCAACATCTTCAGTTGGACCAGTTGTTCCAATTATGTCAGCTCCCGCCCTTGCTACTCCGTCGATGTTCACAACTTCACCAGAGTCATATTTTCATGGAGGCCCTATGGTCCCATCAGGTTTTAAACCATTATCCATAATTTAATTTGGTGCATCTTCAAGACCATGGTCTTTTCTAATGATATCATCTGTTATTTTAATTGGTAATCCTATAGTTAGTACTGAATGGCTTGATTATTTATACACACCATCAGGGCAATATCAAGCCAGATCTTCTGGTTCTATTCCTTTAAGTACCATAACAACTGGACTCCCAACATTTCGAGAGAAATATTTTACGTCTTATGATCCTCCTCATGCTGCGGGGCAACCTTTGGTCACCCAATATGATAGTACTTCGTCACTTTTTGGTCAACCTATTATTGAAATGAATTTTTGTCAATGGCAGCCCACTCTGCCTATCTAATCACAAATAGTTGTACATTTGTATCAACCAGTTCAACCTGTTACACCCACATCATTACCGCTTGTCAATTCATCTTTACAAAATCAAAATTTTGTACATCAACCTTATCAGCAGAGTCCTTCAACTCAATACCATCAAATTTTGGGTCCACAAACTCCAAATCCTTTGGTTAATTTACAACAACCTATATCTGAAATCATTTATTCACAAGTCGGTTTACCATTTTATAGGATGTCGCAACTGCAACCTGGTTATACATATCAGCCAAATCCAATTTATCCTAATTTGGGTTATAACATTCATGGACAGACCCCGTGGAAACCTTAGGCACAAATGCCTCAAAGTTCATTTCAACAAGTATCATATCCAGGTTTTGGTCAACAGAATCCTCAAGCATTTGATTTTAAAAACAACCCTTATCTTGGTTGCCAGCAACAGATTCCTTATCCTGGTGCTCAAAGGCCTGTTGCTCAAGAAATTCCATCTTATCCTGGATATGCTCAACCTGACCTTAATAGACAGCTACCTTTTGTTGCAATTTTAGAATTACCATATTTAAATTTTTTAACTAATGATCCAATCAACTATGCTCCTTGGTGGCCGATGATACCCCAAAAATTACCCTAAGATATTCCTAAGATCAATGGAAACCCTAGAGAAGACCTGTCGACTCATATCATGACTTATCATTTATGGTGTTCATCGAATTCTCTGAATGATGATTATGTTCGACTATGTCGTTTCCAGTGTATGCTCACAGGTCCAGCTGCAAAATGGTACATTGAGTTACCAAGAGCTTCTTTTGATAATTTCACTACCCTAGCTACTGTATTTTTGGCTCATTTCTAGTTACCTATCAGATGTGAAACTGGAATGGAACTCTTGACCAATTCAAACAGACTAATGCTACTCACATCTCTGATCATATTCATGAGTGGCGTCGTCATCATCGAATGGTTAAAACATTTGTTCCGAATCAACTCCTTACTAAATGGTTCATTAAGTACCTGTTACCATATATAACTAAGGATGTGGCTAAGGGTGGCGTCATCACAAAAGAGCAAGTTATCGCTCATGCGCAATATTTAGACTTGATTTACACTCAGGTTGGCATGCTCTATGGAAAAATTCCTAACGTGCTGAGATCTAATTTCAATGTTTCTACTCAATTAAAGGATTTTCATGCTAGAGACGGCTTGATAGGCACTGCAAGCACACACCACGCTACTGCATATGATCTTGCTCCTACTTCTGAAATTAATGTTGTGTCGTTTGACAAAGGAAAAGGTGACAAGCAACCCAGAAGTAAGAAAAAGGGGAAATCAAAGAAAAAGCAAACTTCTAACCCACAGGAAAGATCATCTGATCAATCTTCTGGACCTAGGAAACCTCATTATCCATGAATAATCTATAATGAGGAACATTTTGTTAGGGATTTTCCTCACCATGCTGAAGTCTCAAAAAACATCAAGACTTCCCATGCGTCAGCTGTGTTGATAAACCCATTTACAAAACCAGACACTAATTTGGTTTCTACAGATCTAGCTCCTAGTTCTAAAGTGTTAATGTTATCTGTCACAGAACCTTCAACAAATATTTTGGTGTCAACACATAATAAATATTATGGTAGTAAGGCCACCAATCAACTTACTACCTCAACTAAAAATTCGTCTACAGAATCAGTATCGCCCACTGTTATTCCTGAATTGACAATCAAGACACCAAAGGGAGTAATTCATAAATCGACATATAATCCTCGAGCAAGAGCTACACAAAATTATAATATAGTTTAAGATTTGGCTCAATCCCATTTAGCTATGTCTGATCTTGAGGTATTACAAAATTGTCCCTCACAAAAACATGCTTTATTGTCGGCCATTGGTGGAATTTATCTGACTGATTATAATCTTGTCGTCTTTAATCATATGGGCTATGTGCCGCAACTACCAGCAGAATTGGTATTCTCCATACAAGTAAATTTTCTCAATCACCTTGTTCATCACACTATTATTGATGAGTGATCATCTACATGCATTATGTCTTTAAATTGTTGGAAGTCACTTGGCTTGCCACGCTTATCACAATCATCAACGATGTTGAAGGCTTTTGATGGATGTACATATAAAGCTTGTGGTATTATTAATAACCTACATGTTGAACTAGGGGGGAAAACATCGAATATTGATGTTGAAGTTGTTAACAGACCACTTGACTACAATATTTTACTTGGAAGGCCATGGGTATATGCAATGACTACAATTGTTTATACATAATTTAGAATGATTTCCTTTCCACATAAAGGTACAATCACAGTCATTAATCATCTATCCTTCTTTGCCTCTGCTTCGCAGGTAACTGGAAGCATTTCGTTCGTTCACATACCCGAACTAGAAATTCGGAACATTGGTGTAGTGAATCTTAAAGGATTCCACTCTCATGGGAACCTTTGCATTACCGCCGCCCGCAATGTCGGCAGAAATTGCAAGTATAGATACCTGGTACATGATCTATTCCAATCTATCTAGCTTAAGGGATAGTACGGGTGATTCTGATATTGCTACATTGGATGAATTTTTACCACCCAACCCTATTGAGCTAGCATAACAATCAATCTATCTGGCTTGGGCGGCAAATCTAAAATCAACATCGCTGAGTGTTTGGGTTGATCGTTCCTTATATTTTGGTACTCCATCTGATCCATTTTCCTTAATGTTTTTTACAGATGAAAATATTTTGGAAGCTATGATGTTAGAAGGAGAACCATGGGAAGATTATCATCATTGCTTCCATATTTCTGATTATGAAGAAAACTATCTTAGTGAACTATACCACCCATCAATACAAAATTTCTTTTCGAATTATTTACCAATTAATGCAATCAATTCCGAGCGAAATCTGTCAAATATCAAATATCAACCAAACGTGTGTGGTAGAAAATATTCATGTTGGTGTATCTTGTTCTCCATTAGAACTCGAATCATATCACTCTCTATTTCATGAATTCTGTGATATATTTGCTTGGTCTTACGAGGAAATGGTAGGCATAGATACTAGTATAGTTGAACAAAATATTAATATGTATCCTGATGTCAAACCTGTGCGTCAACAACTTCATCCTGTTCATCCAAAGAAAGTTGTTGCCATCAAAGCAGAAGTTGAAATTTTTTTGCGTATTGGTTTCATTTACCCAGTTTCGCTAATTGAGTGGGCTTCCAATATCGTTCCTATCATGAAAAAACAAGGAGCCATTAGAGTGTGCGTCAATTATCAAGATGTCAATGATGCTTTTCCAAAAGACAACTATCCTACTCCCTTTATCGGCCAAATTATTGATGATTGTGTTGGGTGCAAAATTGTTTTGTTTATGGATAGATTTTCCAGCTACAATCAAATCAATATGCACCCAGAGGATCAACATAAGACAAAATTCATATGTCCCTTGGGTGCATTCACTTATAGGAAACTTCCTTTTGGTTTAAAGAACGTTGGGGCAACATTTTAGAGAGCAATGGATTATGCTTTCAATGAAATCAAGCACATTGTTCAACCCTATATAGATGATTTACTAGCACATTCAAAAAATCAGAATGATCACCTGATGCATTTGAGAGCCATTTTCTTACACTATCAACACTACAAAATACACCTCAATCCACATAAATGTGTGTTTTGTGTTGGTTTTGGTCGCCTGCTTAGATTCGTAGTCTCAAAAGAAGGAATTCGAATAGACCCATTGAAGGTTTAGGTCATTCTTGATTTTCCTGCGCCATCAAATTTACTTCAGTTATAGAAACTTCAAGGAAAGGATAAATTTCTAAGAAGGTTCATTCCAAACTATGCTAAAATGGCTAAAGGACTTACTCGACTCTTGAAAAAGGGGGTTCCCTTCCATTGGGACCAAGTTGTGCAAGCTTATTTTGATGTTGCCAAGGATAATCTTGTCCGAGCATCATTAATGTATCCTCCTAATTATCAAAATTATTATTTCCTATATATCTCCGCGGCTTAAACGACCATTGCTATAGTATTGATCCAAGTATAATATGGAATTACACATCAGATCTATTATTGGAGTAGTAATCTCAGTGACATGGAAGTTAAGTACTCATACGTAGAAAAGCTTACCTTGGCAACTGTTCAAGTTTTCCATAGATTTCACCATTATATCCTGCTCTGAAAAACCACTATTGTTTTGGATTGTAACCCCATGATGGCCTCATCTTATCACGTCCGTTAAGTGGGGGGATATTCAAAATGGATTGTCATTTTGTAGGAATTTGATTTGGAATTTGTCAAATCCAAGTCAAAGAAGTCTTTAGTTTTGGCTGAGCTTCTCTGTGACGTTCCCTCTTATAGTACTGCAACTACGTCGGAACCATCTATTCCTAACGAGTCTCTATTTCTGATCGGATCATCTGATCCTTGGTATGGGGGTTTCATCATTTATCTCCAAACCCAAAATTTTCGACCTGATACCTCTCACTCTGAACAACGACATATTCTATACCAAGCCAAAGATTATATGATCGTCGGCGATACACTTTATCGTCGTGGTGTTGATACCATTTTAAGGAGGTGCTTCACTCATGAGGAGGCCAAAAAAGTGTTAAATTATTGTCATGCTGGGGCTTGTGGTGGACATTTATCTGGATACGCTAATGCGCAGAAGATACTCTACACTTTTGGCCTACTATTTTTCGACATTACATCCTCGCAATCAGAAGTTGTCATGCGTGCCAGATTTTTTATCGTAAAATCTGCAAACTGCCAATGCTAATGCATCCTGTTGTCTCTGTGGAACCATTTTCGAAATGGGGTATTGACTTCATGACCTGTAACCCTCGTTCGTCTGGGGAGCATGGTTATATTATGGTTGCAGTCAACTATTTTACCAAATGGGCCGAAGTGATGCCTACATTCAACAACACGGGACATACAGCTACATTGTTTTTCTTTAATCATGTTATTGCATGGTTTGGGGTCCCACAGGCTATAGTTACAGATCATGGGAAGCATTTCTGCAGCGACATGATGTCTGAATTGACTACCAAGCTAGGATTTTCACATGATAATTCTACTCCTTATTATCCACAATCAAATGGACAAGTTGAGGCTATCAACAAGATTCTTAAACATATGCTTCAACATATTATAGGAGTTCATAAAAGAAACTCGCATTTGATCCTGTACTCCGCCTTGTGGGCGTATTGAACCTCGGTGAGAAACGCAACTAGATTTACTCATTTTCAATTGGTGTATGGTCTAGAAGCTATCTTACCTATCCAATGTGAAATACCATCATTAAAACACACAATAGACTTGTTACCTAACACATCAGAAGAAGAATCATGTCTCCTTAACCTCAGCCATCTTGATGAAATGCATCATGAAGCCCAGTTGGCCAATGAAATGCATAAGAGACGTATAAGGGCGCAATACGACAAAAATTTCCAACCTCGCATTTTCTCAGAGGGAAAATTGTTCCTTCTTTACATTCAAGAAGTTGATGTAATAGGTACAACGAAATTTGAGCCATTATGGCATAGCCCCTATATTGTCAAAGGAGTTATTGCTAAGGGTACCTATGAATTGGTTGATTACAATGGAATTTCGTTAGCGTGACCTAGAAATGGGTTGTATCTGAAACATTACTATGCTTAATCATGAGCGTAGTAATTTTTTGTATTATCTTCTATATATATGCTGTTGATTTGCATTCATTATCTTAATTTGTTTTTAGATTTTTCTTGACGTTAGTAATCTACTTTACATTTTATCGCAGATGTTTGAATCTTCGAAACCATTTTTTGGATATGCTGATGGTACTAGTCGTAGTACATAGAATCTATCCTCTATAGCGTGGGCCATTTTCGCTCTGAACGGTGAGTTAGTGAGTTTTCAAGGGATTTGTATTGGTATATTGACAAAAAATATCACTGATTATAGCGCATTGATTGAACTTCTCTCTGATTCCATTTCATTTTGTATTAATCGCATAATCATAAGGTTAGAATTAAAAATTGTGGTATTACAACTTACTAGTGTTTATACTGTTAGAAATCCAACACTACATAGATTGTTCCTAAGAGTTCAACTTTTGGAAATGCATTTTGATTTTATTCAATATCAACACATTTCCAGAAATTTGAACACATTGATTGATTCATTAGCTAATCAAGTTTTAGACAAAAATTTTCAACATATGTAAAGAAAACATTTGCATCATTGAATAGGATTGCACAATAAACATAGGAAAATTCTGAAGTCATATAGATAGATAGTTATAGGTTTTTACAAAATTTGTGCCCAAGACACATTGGTCATCTAACCTCAAAATGTATGCAAAATGTCACAAGTAAACTAGTGGTGCTCATGGTAACATGTTATAGATCTAGCTATCCTACGGAGTAACTGCATCCAACAGTTAGGAACCCTAATAGTGTGTCACTGTAGTCACATGGGTAACTCTTCAATCCGGAAATCCTGAATCCCAAAGTTCAACCCCTCTATCTGCTGCTGAAGCTCATCCATAGTATTAGCCATATCAAGATCTTGAAGGATTGCTCTCTCGACAGCCCTCTCTGCTGGTACATCTGCTTCGTGCTCTGGTTCCTCTACTGGTTGAAAACGACCAACATCTACATTACATCAAACATTTAGTTTAGTCTTGGGAAAACATCAAAAATAAAAAAACATTTTATAAAACTTAAGAAAATGAAAACATGGTCAAAACATTCTTACCCATTTCACCCCACTAAGCGCCTTCTGGTAATGCTAAATCTGGATCTCCTCAGAAATCAATGCCTGCGTATGCATACTCATCGATGGCGATGGTTTGTCACCGGAACTAGGCGAAGAATGTAGTAGAGAACACAATGGTTGATTGGCCTGCATGGCAACCGATGAGTTCTACCCATCTCTGCATTCGAGGACCTCTAATACTAGCTATATCTAGTGTCACATGTTGTCACTGCATCAGTGGAATTCATTCTAAAGAGAAGGAGACAAGGATTGAACCATAACTGGAATTATTCTTCCTTCCTCCCTTTGCTTTGCTCAGTTGTTTCTTTATCTGAGAAAGAACAGCTTCAAACTAGTTTAAGACTGTTGGCTCTAAGCACTCTAGCGCATACTACATATATGATCTATTCACTACATGTAGTGTAACAGTGCCAATAAGTTTAGCGATCATGAAAAGGATAGTTCTCAAAGGAAAATCTGTAACATCTTGAATGTTTATATTTCTATATTTTCTTGGCTTTGCCCCTAGATAGCAATGCTGCAGAATATAATCTGCCGCAGTCTCCCCTCCAACAACAGACCCTAAGAGTGAAATAGGCAAGCATCTCCTCAACAAACCTATGATAAAATATACATCCTCAACTATTATGGGAACCACTTGGTTCTTAGTATGAAATGCCTCAATAGCTGGATCCTATGCTCAAACTAAGAACTCCAAGAGTTCTATTTTTTGCCTCATCCCTGAATACCTGAAGTACTTAAGAAGTCCAAAATCTCTTAGGGCTCTTACTGTACCCGAATCATTTAGGGAAATCATATCATGTTCTTCATGTTCTATTTCCCTCCATGTAATCGTCATTATAATATGATGGAAACCTGAAATACAACCACAAGATCCATTAGATTCCATTCATTGCAAAAAACAAGGCAAATTTTGGACATAATATGAAAATAAAAAACTTAGATTGTGCCCAACGCACTCCCTAACAAGAGACAGTGTGTTTCATGTGCAAGTACCCTTCACTGTACTTGCTATGCAACGTAGGTTTCGACATTCAGGGGTTCGTTTCCCTCCTTTTGTTTTCTTTTGCCTTCAAATATTTGAAATTTGTAACAGGAAATTATCATTTTATGGACAACTTGAAAGAGGGTGGGCCAATAATAACCATCTCTAAGGATTTTGTTGACAGTAGTTTTCCAATATAGGTGGCCTCCACATTATCCTTCATGAAACTCATGCTTGATCTTATCTGCATCATTCTCAGGAAAACATTTAAGCAATAATCCACTAGAATTTTTCCAATATAAACATTTATCTAAAATGCAGTAATTAACAGCTTTTAACTTCAGAAACCTTACCTTTGTTTTAGACAAACCAGGAGGAACATTAAGATTAAGAAGCACATACAAAAAATCAGAATACCAAGATGAATTTAGGAAATAATATTCAATAAGTGGAGTTGCCAACTCCTCCTATTCATATAATGCATTAAACATGTTTATATCAAGTGCTTGTAAGTTGGATTCAGCCATTAGTTTTGCTAGTCCTTGGCCTTTAATGAGCTTAGTGGGCTTAATTTCTAAGTCATATTCTAGTATAACAGCAATCCACTTTCCTCTTTTGCCATAAAGATCTTGTGTCAAGATGTCTTTCACCACTGAATGGGGAACAAATGCAATAATGTGTGAGTGTAAAATGTAAACTATGAAATATTTTAAGGCTTTGACTAAGGAAAAAACATGTTTTTCCATTATGTCGTATTTCATAGGTGTATCACTTAATGCCTTCCTAAAAAATGCAATAGGATGCTCTTGTCCCTTTATGTATTTCTGGAGTAGGACAACAGCAACTGCATGTTCTGATGCAAAGGAGAAAATGAATAAGTCCTTAGTAAAATTAGGACTAATAAGAACTGGTGTTTGGGTAAGTGCTTGTTTTACCAGTTCAAAGGATTTCTTTGCTTCTAAGGTCCATTTAACTCCTGCTTCTCTTTTAAGCATGTTTGTAATGTTTCTAAGGAGTTCAGCTAAGTTGGGTACGAACCTTCTCAAGAAATTAATCTTTCTAATGAAAGATTGAAGTTCTTTGATATTTCTAGGACGATTTATTTGCAATATACCTTCAATCCTCTTTGGGTCTATCTTTATCCCTTCTTCAGATATGATATGGCCTAGAAGTTTACCTTCTTGGAGGCCAAACAAAGTTTTCTTGGAGCTTAAGGACAAACCATACTTTCTACATTTCTCAAAGACGTTTCTTAGGTGTATTAGGTTTTCTTCATCTGTTTTGGAATAGACTGTGATGTCATCTAACTAAATCACAATGAAGTAATCTATTTCTTCTGAAAAAGAAATATCCATGGCTCTCTGGAATGTGGCATCGGCATTCATTAAATTGAAAGGCATTTTCACATACATGAAAGTGCCCCAAGGTGTGGTGAAGGTTGTTTTAAGTTGATCATTAGGGTGTACCAATACTTGGTTGTACCCTAAGAAGCCATCTAGAAAAGAAATTCTTTTAGAACCTACTACCCTTTTTAAGATGTGATCGATTTTGGGCAAGGGATAGTTGTCCTTTAATGAGGCCTTGTTTAAGTTTTTGAAGTCTATACAAAGCCTTATTTATCTTGTTTTCTTCCTTACAGATACAAGATTGCATACCCATTCTCAGTATTTCACAGGGATTATAATTCCAGCATCATACATTTTTTTATTTCTTTCTCAACCAGAGGTAATTGAACAGGGTTTATTCTGCACAATTTTTGTATAAAAGGTTTCTGGTTTTCTTTGAAGGGTATCTTGTGCTAAATTATTTCTGTATCATATGATTTTAAATCTTCATAACTCCAATAAAACACATCATAAAATTCTTTAAACAACTCCAGATATTTCAGTTTGATGTGAGCTGGAAGTGTTTTGGATAGTTTGATCATTTTAGTCTTTTCTTCACTGCCTATATTACATTCTTCAACATCAGTTTTAGTGGGTTCTATTTTTGGATTTTTGGAAACATCATTAAAATCAAACAATTATTCTAGAGGCACTAGTCCTTTTGGCAAGTTTTCATTGTTAGACTGCAGCACTTCTAGATCCTCTTTTTCTAAATCAGTGCATATTTATGTTTTATGTTTAAATACTTTGGTTAACAGATTTATATCAGCAGTTTTACGAGGTTCTTCTTGGCAAGATTGTTCCTCAGTAGGACAGTATTCTTCATACTCTGAGTCTCAATTTGGCACTTCAAAATCATTTATGGATTGCAGGAAGTCTTCTATGTTTATCTCCTTCAAAAACATACTAGTATATTTCATTATCTGGGACTGCTAGTCTATATTTGACTTGGATTGAATATTGTTTGCTTTCATAAGGTTTTAGACATGTACTAATAGGAAAGGCCAAACCATTGGGAAGAATATTTTGGTTTCTAGGGACAAAGGTGAGTTTAAATTCTGCAAAGGTTTTTAGGAGGTCTATGGCATCATCTCTATAGGCTCTTAGTCTTGGATGTTTGGCAGTATATTCTCCATTTACTTGCCTAATTATCAGTTTTGAATCTCCATGGACAGTTATCCTCTTAGCTCCTAATTTCTTTAGTAAATGTAGTCCTAAGAGGAGTGCTTCATACTCTGCTATGTTGTTAGTACAATGAAAATTTAATTTGTATGAATGGCCTTCAGCATGAATTTTTCCTATGTTATGCACCCATATGCCTTCCTCTGCACTAGTTCTACTACAAGACCCATCAAAACTCATACTCCAAAGAGGTTCATGTTCAGATTTATCATTAAAGTCATTTATGTCCTCTTTGGTCTATTTTTCATAGCTGCCACTGTGTTTTTCCTTAGGGTTTGCACTATGTTTAGTTTTGTCTTGTTCCTCATGGTTTTCATTGCGTTGAGGATTTTCTATTTGTTTCTCATGGAAAGAACTATGTTGGTGATTGATTTGTTTCCTAGGATCTTCCTCATGTTTGCTATAATTTTCTGAATTAGCAAACTATTTTGGCCTTTCCTCCTTCTCTCCCTCTTTTCCTATTGTTACTTTGTCATCTACCTCCTCTTGCTCATTAAAATTTGCATCATTGTAAAGAATGAATCAGTCAATGTCTATATGAATAGAATAAAGAGGGGAGTTATTTGGTATTTCTTGAATACTCACCATGTATTTCATGTGTGTTTCCCTATATAGTCTTCTAGGTTGACTGAAGACAGGGATGGTGGCATAAGTCATATCCATTTGCATAGTGCCTTGAAGCTTAGCACCCCAAGACCTTGAAAGGAGAATGCCATACTTGGGAGGTATATCAGCCCCTACTATGCCCATCACTAATCTTTTGGTTGGGATTTATGCTAAGTTGACACAAAGATCTTTTATTAGGCCTAGGCGTTTGACTCTGCTGGAGTCAAATGAGTATAAATATTTATAGGGCCTAGTTACCTCAAGGCCTAATATTTCCATTATTACTTTGGGAATGAGGTTGTGTGATGATCCTAAATCAAGCATGGAATTGTGAAAAATGTTATCATGGATGTTTAGACTAACATAAGATGGAGGAACACCTCCTTCTTGAAATTTCCCTTCCACTTCTGGTCCAAACAGAAGCTCAGGTTTGTCATCATTTAAATTAATAGAATCATTGTTGTCTCCTATGTTCAAATATCTTAACACTTTGGATTTATATATATCTTGTGTGACTAATTCAGTGAGAGGGATGGAGATTTTAATTTTGGCAATTTCACTCTTTTTGCTAAAAGGAGTTTGATTCTTGGAAATGTTTATTTCAGCCTTTTTAGTCATTGTTTTCTCAGCAAAATTATCTTGGTAGTTTTTATTATGGACAACATTTAAAATGGTTTTATCAGGAGCATTAGCTAAGGTGCTAGTGCTGCTAGGGCCACCACTATGTTTGCTAGTGTTTTTTCCTTTGTTTTGATCAGAATTTTCAGCCACTGCGTTACGGTCTTTTGTTGTATTTTTAAGTGTTACAGGGCTATTTTTAGCACAGATTTTAGAGGTCTTTTTATTGGGGACTTCTTGATTCTTTTTACTCCTTAAGTCATATTGTTTATGTACTTCTATTATGGCATTTTCAAAACCTTGTTGGTAGTCTACAGACTCTAGACTCTCTTGTTCATAACGTGTATATATGACTTGTTCTTTCCTAGTGAGGAAAACAATATCCTCATCATTTGTTCCCAACATGTTAATGTGACTCTCCTATTATTCCTCTACTATCCCCTCCTCCTCATAAGCATAGTTTTTTTGAAAGGGAGGTCTGATCTGCTGATCAGGACCTCTTTGTCTTATTTAAGGGGGGTTTCTCCTAAAATTTTGATTTTGATTTTGGGCTTGGTTCCTATTTTGAGGAGTTGTTTGATTTTCTCTAGGATAAGCTCTCTCATTTAAATTCATCCTTTCCATCATCCTTTCCATAGTTTTCACTAATTTATCAAGTTTTGAATTAGATGTGGAAGGTGGAGCCTCATCTCTATATGTCACCCTTTTCTCACTTTTCATCCTAGTTCTTTTGGCAAGCAGATTTGCCTTAACATTTACTGCCCCTCTCTGCATATCTTCTAAGGTGAAGGGTTCTCTTCTCTCAATTGGTAGGCCATTTCAGTGTCAAACCCATCAGGAAATTTCATTAAATCTAGGCCTTGTGGTGGTTTCATATGGCTAGGTAGGGCATTATATGCACTATTAAATCTAGTGCAGTAATCTTGTACTCCTTCTCCAGTATTCCTTTTAATGTTCCCATATTCTTATGGAATTTGGAGAGGGTTCTCCTTGAATTCCCATTTGCTTAAAAATAATTGATGGAAAGCAGGGAGGTAATTAATACTATTGGGGGTTAAGCCTTTGAACAATTTTCTTGCTTCTCCCCCTAAAATTTGAGCAAACATTCTAAGTTTCACAATTGCATCATCTATTTCTTGTCTGTCAAAGTAGTCATTCATTCTATCCACATGTTGTTGAGATGTAGTAGAGCCACTAACATCATATAATGGAGTTTTGGACTGATAGTCTAGTGGTAGAACAACTAGAGGTAAAGGAAGGACTAAGGGAGCATACCATGTTGCCATGATATGAACTTGTGTAAACAGTGGATGATTAACAAATGGAGGAAGGTGATGAAGTGGAGTGGTTTGAATAGTGGGTGTATGTATGGGTGTAGCTAAGGTACTTGGACTAGCTAAATGATGGTGAGTATATCTAGGATGAGAGAAGCCAAATTTATGGAGAAAATCGAGTTCGGGAGGAGTGGAAGGAGAGGCTTCCCTACTGCTACTTTGTTGCGATTCTACAAGCTCAAGGTTTATCAGGTCTATACCACTTTGTGACTTGGTTGTAGATAAGCTTCTTATATGAGGTAAGTCAACTTCGGTATTTTGCAAGTTTATAAGGTTTTCAGGAGATGAAATTTCTCTGAAGATGGATCTGAAAATAGTTGGGTTCTTAGATGTAGGATATTTCCTAAGAATGCTTTCAGGATTATCAACTATTGTAGGAGGATTTGGGTCAGGATGGGATCTAGTGTAGATTCTTCTAGAAGCCAGGATTTTGGACCCAATGAATTAGAAAGGTTTTTAGAAACATAACAGTCTTTATAAAAAAACCAAACTGTAAAAGAGATACTTAATCCACAAATATTCTTGACTAGGTATTGTTTAATGTTTGAATGATAGGGTAATTTTCCCAGTGGAGTCAGGGAGAATTAGTGGAGTCACCAGGTGGAGGATTTTTACTTGTTTTATAGGACTAGTTGTTGTCCACTATCAACAATCAGGAACCAATCTTGGCTGACACTTGATTCATCCTTAGATTAATGAGGTTTTCTGAGTTTTGAGTGAATCTGAAATGTTTACTACTCAAGATTCCCTAGTATGGTCGCCACTATGTTGGCTCCCTGTCATTTACAAGAATGGAAAGAATAAACACTGCAAGGGCCACATCAGAACCACTTTGGAATCCTAGGATCTAGCCTTCCTGGATTCAGAGAGGGATCTCTCTGTATAGGTGTTTTAAAAAAGATATACCTTTATGCTTTTTTTATGATATTAGGATAGTTATGAAGCTCTGAGAAATTTTTTTGGTTTTGGTTGATTGAAAAGGTACTTGAAGGATTAAAGGTTGGAGAAAACTGAGGGAAAGTTTTAGTTGGAAGGATAGACTATAAGACGACATTAATCCATTGGGCTATGGAGTCACAAAAGGATTTTAATTGTTCAACAACTATTCAAGGGTTTTCATAGGGCAAGTTATCTAGATTAAATGGATCTCTTTAGATTAAGTTGTGATATGAAACATTAAGGTGTTGTGAAGGAAGGAAAGCTATATTCAGTCAATAATCTTCTAGCTCTACTTAAACAAGAAAATCCTTTCAAAGTAACTGTTTGAAGTAAGCCAAAGAACAGGTCAAACCATAGACTTCTTTGGACGGACCTTTATTAAAGAAAACTTTTAAGACAATAATACAATAATCCTAAGACTAATTTCAGATAAAGAAAACATACAAGATAACAATGAGAGCAGCCTAAGATCAAACGGAAATAATCTAATCTGCTTTTGACATACTCTCTAGGGATCTTTCCAAACAACCTTTAGAGACAGACCAGAGGATAGGGCAAACCATAGAATTCCTTGGTTTGGAATATACTTAGCATAATTTGAAGAATCTATTTCAAGAACAATATCTCAAGTTTTACTCAGAAGGACATGGGCTCAACAACTTTCCTTGGTTAAACTCTATTGAATCATTATTAAAATAACAAGCTAGATAAAACTGAAGGGAAACTAAGAATCCTTCAATCAAACCTTGCAATAGAAAACATGAAGATAAAGCTTTGTAGATAGAAATAGGGTACTTTTGATAGTAAATCCTAATCTAAATTTTCTTTTCTTTATCAGAGAAAATGGATAGAATGAAAACATAAGGAGGAAAAAAAATCAGTGAGGAAAAACATCACCATTAACATAGACCAGGATCCTGTGAATCAACTTGTTATTGATGTTCGAACCAGTTACATACTCCAGCACAGTGGGTCTTTAAAGCTCAAATATTTCTCTATCTAACCTAACGCTCCTCAACTAGCTCAGGAACACCCTAAACAACTAGCAGTAACAACCTTCTACAACCAACCAAAAACCAACATTTACAATGAAGTCCTCATGCTATATTTATAGATAAATGAGGAGGTGGGGTGAAAGGAGGATCCTAAATGTTCATTTATGATAGAGTAAATGTTTCTTGACCTTTGAGGCCATTCAAGGCCCAAGGAAAAATTTATTTAAGAGTCTAACTCTACATAATGAATGTTACATTAACTTCTAAGTTGATGTAGTTGAAATGTTTGAATTTTGGGCACTTTAGTGACATTTAGACAATAACTATTGAGTTGTCTCTTTAAAATATCTCTGATTGTAATAAATTTATGTGTTTTGATGAAAATATGTAGGTGGCATTTAAAGTGTGAAGTGTGAAGTTAGGGCTGCTTTAAAGTCTTTTGACGTTGAAAATTGTAATTTTCTATGTTTTCAACTTCAACTCCACTAAACTCATATTTTTATTGTAAATTATGCTTTGACATAAAAACAAGAATTGTAGAGAATTGTCTTACCTCCATACCCATATTTAAAAAAAAAAAAAATATTGACATATAGAGGGATAAATTTCCTGTTTACTAACTGCATATACTTGAAATTTTCAGGCAAACATAAATAGTCACTTTATAATCCTTTACTTTTTTTAGGGAAGGTTATTCATTTTTTGGAAAAAAACCATAGCATCATAATCTGCATATATTGCACTAGTGCAGAGACTATTTTTCGGTAATTTTCGGATTAAATCACTATTTTTTATTATTTTTTGAAATGGACGAAGAAAAAAAACAGTGATGTTTCAGTACATTTTATAATCCTTTGATTTTATTTTCAATGTGACCGTCAATAAGAAAAATGAGAGTACCCTTTTGAAGTAGACAGGGAGAGGAAGTGCAGCATGATTTTTTTGAATTTTTTGGTGTCCTCATTAGAAAGTTATTGAATTTTCATTCAGTGCAATTTTTTGAAAAATGAAATTCCATAGTGACACAGTTTAGTAAAAAATTAATAAAAAATTGAATTTTTTAATGAAACTCCACAAATCTCATATCATCAGAAACTAGATTCAGAGATGAATCTAATGATACTTGGTCTGACATATAAAATTTTGTTTTTGTAGGTGTTCTGCCCCTCCAAAGTTGCAGGTTCCTGAAAAATGCAGAATTTTCTGTGTTTTTCGTTGACCAGAAACTCTCGGCCGAGATAATGTCTCGGACGAGAAATTTATAAAACTCTCGACCGAGAGTTTAACCCACCTAAAGTTACATTTAAATGCATGGCCAAACTCTCGGCCGAAAGTTTAAAAAACTCTCGGACGAGAGTTTGCGCCCGAGAGTTTACCCAATGAAACTCTCGTATGAGAGTTTTGAAAACTCTCGTATGAGAGTTTTGAAAACTCTCGTATGAGAGTTTTGAAAACTCTCGTATGAGAGTTTTGAAAACTCTCGTATGAGAGTTTTGAAAACTCTCATCCTAGAGTTTTTTCAACTCGAGTTTTATTCCTATAATAAAACACAACAATTATTAAGTTTTTAGAATTGGTACTTTATATAATTTAAATAGTACTTTATTAAAATTAAAAAATGATAAAAAAAAATAAAATTATAATTTTATTTTAAATTATTTTATTATTATTAATGATAAAAAATACATGAATATTTAATTAAATAAAATTTGTTACAATATTTTGTAATATCAATGTTATATAAAAAAATAAAAATATTTTATATAAAACTAATTGATATATTAATATAAATAAAATAAAATTCTAAAACATAAATCAAAATAAAAACAACTATATATAATTTATATAATATTTTTTTTGAAATTAATGAATAAATTTAAATTTAAAAAACAATTGACTAAATGCAGTGAGGTGATAAAGGAGACAATGCATAGCACCTTAATATCGTTATAAATTCTTGGAAATCTCGAGAAATTTTTGAAGTGAGATGAGCTTCTTGGAATGGGTCACTTTATCTTCCACTTCAATTTCACATGATTAACTTGAAAGGAAGTCTATTTTCCTAGGTATGGATGTAAGGGAATGAACAATATTATTTGAACATTGAGTGAGATGCCCTTCTTGGAATGGGTCCTCCTATATTCCACTTTAGTTTCACAAGATTAAATTGAAATGAAGTTTATTTTCCTAGGTATGGATGTTTCGTTAATACTTCTTTATTTCGTTTGAATTTAGTTTCTTTAAAAACGAAAAATAATAAAAATTCTGTGTTTTTTTCGCGTTGTTGTTCCTTTCTAACGGAACAACACTTCCGCCGTTCCTTTCGAATGGAACAGCAGTTTCGCGCAGTGTTTCTGCTGTTCCTTTCAAATGGAATAGCATGTCTGCAGAGCATTTCCTTGCTGTTCCTTTCGAATGGAACAGCAGTTTCGCGTAGTGTTTTTGATGTTCCTTTCAAATGGAACAGCATGTCTGCAGAGCATTTCCTTGCTGTTCCTTTTAAAAGGAACAACAGTTTCGTAGATTATCTTTGTTGTTCCTTTTAAAGGAACATCACTTTTTGAACGATTGTTTTAAGTTTGTATTTTGAATTTGTGAGCATTTTTTTTTTATGGACACCTGTGGGCAACAGAGCTCTGTTAATAGTATTGAAGTCATACTTATACAAATCAATAGTTATTTAACCCTCTTTCCTATCATTTTTATTGAATATCAAACGAAATGCATAAAATTCCTTAAGTTCTATCCCCGAACCATCACACATGAAAAATATTATTAATCGGTCATATTACTTTAATGTGGTAAATAGCGCAATTACATTAATCTTTTGATGTCCCTTCACCTCATACTTGAATTATTACAACGCGATTCCCTCATTATTACCGATTTATCTTACGCATCGATTTCAGTAATTACTTAATTTGATTGACTTTATCATGATTGCGCCTGTTTTTTCACTGCCGTCCTATTGTTGTTCCACACATGCCACCTTAATCGACGGTCGAGGTCGACCTTTCATTCGTTTGCGGGGCGGAAATATCTGCATGCAGATCAGATACCCAAAATTTCTTCACCTGTATCTCTGCAATAGATTTTTATGAATTAAAACCCTTGCATTTTCAGAAAATAACGAATTTTAGCGAACTGTGCACTGTGTTGTTCCATTAAGGTTACTGAGTGTTGAGAACAATTAACGAAAAACAGAAATGGGCGGACGTTCAATTCGCAACGAACCTCAGACGTTGGTTGTCTCTGATGCTGCACGGGCAATATTAGACAAACTGGGATGGATTACATACTTTATGAGAATGCAGCAACCCAGTGAAGCAGTGGCTACTGAATTCTTGTTAAATCTGCAGGAAGGTTCCTCCACAGTCAGAGGAAGGCAGATAGCGGTGACCGATGAGATAATTGCAGAAGTATCTGGCATCCCCGCACAGGGAACTGTCTGGACTCAGAAGAAAATCAGAATTCGGGAGGCCATGCAAATCTTTCAAGATGAAGGACAGAGGCTAATAGTCAAAGGGAGAGGAGTACACTCGGCGTCGCTAGGCGAACCATGGACAGAATTAGCCAGGATCGTGCAGGCTTACATAACATGCGACGGTAGAAAAGACGTGGTAAGACCTCGCCATCTTAAGATGTTAGCTGTGCTAAAACAAAAATGCACTATCAATTTACCTGCATTCTTAAACTCTTTATTGCATGATATTGCTCGTGGAATTAGAAAAGCACAGCATGCAGACATGGTGGTCAGCCACCATTGCTTGATTCGGCTAATAGTAAGTTACAACCTCGCCCAGCAGCAAACCAGCTGGGAAGAGCTAATTTTTTCTATTGAAGGAGGGATGGCTTTACCGCTCCGAGACGGAAAAGGATGGCCGACTCAATAACCGGGCCCTCCACTTACAGACAATCCTTCCAAGGGGTTATAGGTTTAGAGGTTAATGGGTTACAGGTTTAGAGGTTTAGGGGGTTAGGGGATTTAGCAATGAAGGATTTAGGGGTTATGGGTTAGGGTTTTGGGGGTTAAATGGAATCCACACTTAAATGGGTTAGGTTTTTAGGGGTTTAGGGTGTTGAATTGGTTAGGGGTTGGGAATTAGGGTTTAGGGGGTTAGGGGTTAAGGTTTTAGAGGTTTAGGGTTTAGGGGGTTAAATGGGTTACAGGTTTAGAGGTTTAGGGGGTTAGGGGATTTAGCAGTGAAGGATTTTAGGGGTTAGGGGTTAGGGTTTTGGGGGTTAAATTGAATCCACACTTAAATGGGTTAGGTTTTTAGGGGTTTAAGGTGTTGAATTGGTTAGGGGTTGGGAATTAGGGGTTAAGGGTTGAGGGGTAAGGAATTAGGGTTTAAGGGGTCAAGGGTTATGGGTTGGGAATTAGGGTTTAAGGGGTTAGGGGTTTTGGGGTTTAGGGGCTTAAATGGGTTAAGGGTTAACAGGTTAGGGGTAGGGGTTAAGGGTTTAGAGGTTTAGGGTTTAGGGGTTAAATGGGTTAGAGGTTTAGAGGTTTAGTAGGGGTAAATGGTTTGGGGGTTAAGGGTTTAGAGGTTTAGGGTTTAGGGGGTTAAGAGTTTAGGGTTTAGGAATTAGGGTTTAAGGGGTCAAGGGTTATGGGTTGGGAATTATGGTTTAAGGGGATAGGGGTTAAGGGTTTAGAAGTTTAGGGTTTAGGGGGTTAAATGGGGTATAGGTTTAGAGGTTTAGGGGGTTACAGGATTTAGCAGCGAAGGATTTTAGGGGTTATGGGTTAGGGTTTTGGGGGTTAAATGGAATCCACACTTAAATGGGTTAGGTTTTTAGGGGTTTAGGGTGTTGAATTGGTTAGGAGTTTTTGGGTTTAGGGGCTTAAATGGGTTACAGGTTTAGAGGTTTAGGGGGTTAGGGGATTTAGCAGTGAGGGATTTTAGGGGTTAGGGGTTAGGGTTTTGGAGGTTAAATGGAATCCATACTTAAATGGGTTAGGTTTTTAGGGGTTTAGGGTGTTGAATTGGTTAGGGGTTTTGGGGTTTAGGGGCTTAAATGGGTTAGGCATTAACGGGTTAGGGGTAGGGGTTAAGGGTTTAAAGGTTTAGGGTTTAGGGGTTAAATGGGTTAGGGGTTTAGAGGTTTAGCGAGGGTAAATGGGTTATGGGTTAAGGGTTTAAAGGTTTAGGGTTTAGGGGGTTAAGGGTTTAGGGGTTATGAATTAGGGTTTAAGGTGTCAAGAGTTATGGGTTGGGAATTAAGGTTTAAGGGGTTATGGGTTAAGGGTTTATAGGTTTAGGTTTTAGGGGGTTATATGGGTTACAGGTTTAGAGGTTTAGGGGGTTAGGGGATTTAGCAGTGAAGGATTTTAGGGGTTGGGGGTTAGGGTTTTGGGGGTTAAATGGAGCCACTCTTAAATGGGTTAGGCTTTTATGGGTTTAGGGTGTTGAAGTGGTTAGGGGTTTTGGGGTTTAGGGGCTTAAATCGGTTAGGGGTATGGGTTAAGGGTTTAGAGGTTTATGGTTTAGGGGTTAAATAGGTTAGGGGTTTAGAGGTTTAGTGGGGGTAAATGGGTTAGGGGTTAAAGGATTAGAGGTTTAGGGTTTAGGGGGTTAAATGGGTTAGCCCGGTTAGGAATTAGGGTCTAAGGGGTCAAGGGTTAAGGGGTTAGAGGTGTAGGTGTTTAAGGGGTTGAATGGTTTATGGGTTGGGAATTAGGGTTTAAGGGGTTATAGGTTTTGGGTTTAGGGGTTTAAATGGGTTAGGGTTGGTTTAGAGGTTTAGGGGGTTAGGGGATTTAGCAGTTAAGGATTTTAGGGGTTAGAATTTAGTGGTTAATGGGGTTAAATGGGTTAGGTTTTTAGGGGTTTAGGGTGTCTAATTGGTTAGGCATTGGGAATTAGGGTTTTAGGGGTTAGGGGATAAGGGTTTAGAGATTTAGGGTTTAGGGGGTTAAATGGGTTACAAGTTTAGAGGTTTAGGGGGTTAGGGGATTTAGCAGTGAAGGATTTTAAGGGTTAGGGGTTAGGGTTTTGGGGGTTAAATGGAATCCACACTTAAATGGGTTAGGTTTTTAGGGGTTTACGGCGTTGAATTGGTTAGGGGTTGGGAATTAGGGTTTAAGGGTTTAGGGGTTAGGAATTAGGGTTTAAGGGTTTAGGGGTTAGGAATTAGGGTTTAAGGGGTCAAGGGTTAGGGGTTGGGAATTAGGGTTTAAGGGGTTAGGGTTTTTGGGGTTTCAGGGCTTAAATGGGTTAGAGGTTAACGAGTTAGGGGTGGTTAACGAGTTAGGGGTAGGGGTTAAGGGTTTAGAGGTTTAGCGTTTAGGGGTTAAATGGGTTAGGGGTTTAGAGGTTTAGTGGGGGTAAATGGGTTAGGGGTTAAGGGTTTAGTGGGGGTAAATGAGTTAGGGTTAAGAGGTTTGAGGTTAGGGTTTAGGGGTTAAATGGGTTAGGGTTAGAATTAGTGTTTAAGAGTCAAGGTTAATGGGTTAGGAGTTTAGGTGTTTAAGGGTATAATGGGTTATGGAGTTGGGAGGCGGGGTTTAGAGGTTACGAGGGTTAGGGTTTGGGGGGTTAAATAGGTTATCGGTGGTTTTAAAGAGTTTAGGAGTTGGGGATTTAGTAGTTAGAATTTTTAGGGTTAAGTTAGGGGTTAATGGGAGTTAAATGGGTTAGGTTTTTTAGGGGGTTTAGGGTGTTGAATTGAGTTGGGGTTAGAATTAGGGTTTAAGGGGTTAGGGGTTAAGGGTTTAGAGGTTTAGGGTTTAGGGGATTAAATGGGTTATAGGTTTAGAGGTTTAGGGGATTTAGCAGTGAAGGATTTTAGGGTTAGGGGTTAGGGTTTTGGGGGTTAAATGGAATAAACACTTAAATGGGTTAGGTTTTTAGGGGTTTAGGGTGTTGAATTGGTTAGGGGTTGGGAATTAGGGTTTAAGGGGTTAGGGGTTAAGGGTTTAGGGTTTAGGAAATAGGGTTTAAGGGGTCAAGGGTTATGGGTTGGGAATTAGGGTTTAAGCGGTTAGGGGTTTTGAGGTTTAGGGGGTTAAATGGGTTAGGATTGGTTTAGAGGTTTAGGGGGTTAGGGGATTTAGCAGTTAAGGATTTTAGGGGTTAGGAGTTAGGGGTTTGGGGTTTAGGTGCTTAAGTGGGTTAGGGGTTAACGTGTTAGGGGTACGGGTTAAGGGTTTAGGGGTTAAATGGGTTAGGGATTTATAGGTTTAGTGAGGGTAAATGGGTTAGGGATTTAGAGGTTTAGTGGGGGTAAATGGGTTAGGGGTTAAGGGTTTAGAGGTTTAAGGTTTAGGGGGTTAAAGGTTTAGGGGTTAGGGGTTAGGAATTAGGGTTTAAGGGGTCAAGGGTTAAGGGGTCAAGGTTTAGTTTTCTGCAATAACATAATTCTCCAATGCCATACACATCTGCTTGGAATGTCACACTTAACATTCATTTCCTTTTCGTATAATATTCTTTATCCCCTTACGTCCATACCTAGGAAAATAAACTTCATTTCAATTTAATCTTGTGAAACTAAAGTGGAATATAGGAGGACCATTCCAAGAAGGGCATCTCACTCAATGTTCAAATAATATTGTTCATTCCCTTACATCCATACCTAGGAAAATAGACTTCCTTTCAAGTTAATCGTGTGAAACTGAAATGGAAGATAAAGTGACCCATTCCAAGAAGCTCATCTCACTTCAAAAATTTCTCGAGATTTCCAAGAATTTATAATGATATTAAGGTGTTATGCATTGTCTCCTTTATCACCTCATTGCATTTAGTCAATTGTTTTTTAAATTTAAATTTATTCATTAATTTCAAAAAAAATATTATATAAATTATATATATTTGTTTTTATTTTGATTTATGTTTTAGAATTTTATTTTATTTATATTAATATAACAATTAGTTTTATATAAAAATATTTTTAGTTTTTTATATAACATTGATATTACAAAATATTGTAACAAATTTTATTTAATTAAATCTTCATGTATTTTTTATCATTAATAATAATAAAATAATTTAAAATAAAATTATAATTTTATTATTTTTATCATTTTTTAATTTTAATAAAGTACTATTTAAATTATATAAAGTACCAATTCTAAAAACTTAATAATTAATTGTTGTGTTTTATTATAGGAATAAAACTCTCGAATGAGAGTTGAAAAAACACTAGGATGAGAGTTTTCAAAACTCTCATAGGAGAGTTTTCAAAACTCTCATACGAGATTTTTCAAAACTCTCATACGAGAGTTTTCTAAACTCTCGGCCGAGAGTTTTTTAAACTCTCGTATGAAAGTCTTCCCGAGAGTTTCCGTCAATAAAACTCTCGGACGAGAAAATGCATAACTCTCGTTCGAGAGATTTTTAACTCCGGTTAAACCCAATAAAACTCTCGGATGAGAGTTTTTAAAACTCTCGGTCGAGAAATAGAGTTGACTATTTTCTCGGACGAGAAATTAAAAATTTCTCCCAAATTCTAGCCATCCGCCAAAAAGTGTTTCCCAGCAGAATTCACCCAGCTAGCATTTTGATGAAGTAATTGCTTCATGGATTTATCATTCGAAGCTTTCTTCAGGATAATCTATCATGCTTTATTATTTTTTCTTTGATTAGGCCTTAATATTTTTGTCTTCATTCCTTCACTGTTCTTCCATCTTTCGTTAATATTTTTGTCTTTTCTATGTGTAGGTTTCTTCTTCACGCTGGAGGGTTTCTTTGATTTTTATAAATGGTCATGAATCATTGATTCAAACCTTTTGGAATCAAACCCTTATCCCCTTTCTTTATGTATTTGGCACTTAAGGATCGTCATCCTGAGACCAAGCCACTTAAATTGGCTGTGGGATGGCCTGTAAAACTTTGGCCGCCATATAAAACCTACAAAATAAAAAAAAACATATTAAAATAAACCTACGCTTTATTGGGCTAAATTGTGTTTCAGAGGCATGGGAGAAGGAGATGGAGCAATTGCAGAAGATGAAAATGCACAGAAGGGGTTCTATGGATGGAACCATGAAGAAACAGGGGAAATTTTTGAATTAGGGCGTGAGATGGAAAAGGCAATTTTGGGCGAAAAATCAATGGTATCGTGCGAAGGTTGGGTGGTAATTGGTTTCTGCCTAAATGGACACGATTCCACTAAGGGAGTGACACTTTCCCCAGGAAAAACTTCCAATTTCACATGGAAATGGGGCATTAAACCATTCGGGAAAATTGGGTGCGATATTGATTGTGGACCATTGGATCTGGGGGAGCCAGATCCACGACGGAGGTTGAGCATGATCGTTTGGTGGACAGATAGTGGGACCGATAGTGAGGTCATCTCCTTTGTCGAGTAGCGAGAGTTTTATTGGTTGGGGTTTGAAAGGTGGGGATTAACGTGGGCCGTTAGATCTGGAGTGATCTACAGTGGAGATCTAGTCGCGGGGGTGAAGGGATAGAGGTGGTCGGGAGGATGGATGGTGAGAAAAATCCCGATCACCGTTAGATCAGAAATATCAATGGTTACGATGAGATCAAGGAAAGGTAAGTTGGGCGGGTAATTTATATAAAAAAAAAAGGGCTAAAGTGAGGAGTGGGGCATGGTTCTATGGAAGAAGAAAGGGACCGGGGTTAGGATGAAAGGGGTTGATGCCTTTAGAGGATGGTCATGGGCCTCGGGTCACATGAGGAAGGAACAGAGCGCTTAAGCCCAAAGGGGCTTAAGGCCTTATGTTACAAATAATCATATTTAGGCATAAAATAGGGGCTTTTAAGCCTTTTTGAGGATTTCGATAGGGTGAAAGAGGGTATTTTAAACCAAATAAGGAGGTTTTATATGGTTTAAATGGTATTTTTAAGGGAAATGAAGGATAAATGGAGGGAAAATGAGTTTTTTGGAAGGGAAAATGACTGATAGAAATGGAGAGAGAAACTTAGTAAATTGAGGGGAAAATTCATGAAGGGGTAACTGGTGAAAAATGGCCTGAAATTAGTTTCTTTTTGGATCAGTAGGTTATCTTGGAATGGATTTGAATGAAGATCTTAGTGAATGGATAGCTTAAAGATAATGAATTTAGTGAGATTTCAAAAACTCACAAGATTTTCATAAAAGTTTGCTTTTTAGAAATATAAGGAACTATTTAGCCATCATTAGATATAGCAAATTTTGTAGATGGCTAACATGGGGGAAACAAATGTAGAAAATAAGTACAAAATTGGCATCCAAAATCTCCCCCCAGCTGAATCACTTTCATGTCCTCATGCAAAATCTCATCTCTCATGAGAATATCTCTGGTGTAGGTCAATGAGATCACAAGCATTGACCGTATCTTCATCTGCAGACCTGTACCCATGACTAGCCATTAGTTTTCATACCCAGGACCTTGATTCATACTTGTTCAATTCATAATTAATCTGGCAATCCTCAATTGGTAGCCAGATCAAAGGGAACTTGAATCTTAACCCAAGCCAAAAAGTGCCAAGGGTTTGTACTATGTGTGCATATGCCGGTACATGTGTAACAGCTACCATGAAACTCTGAAATGAAAATGGTTCCCCCTTTAGCAGCTCAACACTGTTGGATTCTATGTGTTTCAAGCACCCAGTAAAGGGTTGACTCTTCATTACTGAGAACCAATTAAGGCAGAAGTTCACAATTCTTCTTCTGTAAGTGGCAAGAGGTTCCCTTATCTCGGGAGTGCTCAAAATTATTCTAAATTCTTGCCTTAACTCGGCAGCCCATCCTAGTTCTACTCGGATCCATAATGCCATCTTTTCTTCTTTAGCATCCATATATTTGGTGGCCAAATGCCACTCAATATGATTCTTCATGAAGGACACAAAAGCTCGCAACTGCAGATCCCCCATATTGGAGAATATTTTCACCACAATTGGCATACTTACGTGCTTGCAAATAGTATTGTGCAATAATAACTCACACAACAGGCTTTGCTTGTCAAAATCGAAAGCACGAAAGACGTCTAAGAATGTGAGATTGGAAGAACACAGATAGGGCCTGTTCTCCATGACAGCTTTCATATGAAACAGAAAATAGCGTTCCCATATAAAAATGGGGTAGGATGGGGAAGGTCGTCTGCTCCCCAATAGATTGAGGGCAAGGTCATGGACTTTTTTCTTATCCATGGTAATATCCTAAACCTTATGTTGTAACAGCAACATTCGTTCCTCCTGCTTCTTCATAGCTTCCTTCCTCTTATAATTCTCCCATCCTTTGTTCAATACTTCTTTCATCCAATTTTACTGTAGAGCTCTTATCTCCTTCTGATGTTATTTTAATGAAATCATTCCCTCCCGAAGGGAGATTTATTCCTATTACCACTTTTGCAATTCAAAAATTAACAATATTTTCTCATAACTCCATCCCCCGACGGGACTCGGTGCTCTTCTGCATTCAATATCAACATCAATAATGGGTGTAACAACCTCTATTGAATGGGTCTCCTCCACCTATTTTGTTGGTTCTTGTGTAACAATAGTTCCATCAATGGGTTCTTGTGTATCAACCCCTTCATTTCCACCTAGAGTAACCTTTGTGTCCATTGTTTTTCTTCTGTAACAACAGTGGCTTCCACAAGTTCTTATCTATTGGCATCTAGGTCAATTACTACAGGATGATCTGATTTAACTATTGGTTCTTGTGTAACAATAGTATCCTTAGCAGGTTCTTGTGTAATAGCCTCCTGAAGTTTTTGTTTCTATTTCTATTGGGCTGGTGTTTTCCCCACAGACCTTATACCCTGCTGCTGTTAGTTCTTGAAAGCATGTTGTGCATATAGGTACCAATATTTCCTTCCCCTCATATTATATTTATTTCAACTGTTCATTTTATTTTCTTAGATTTTCGAGTTCTAAAAGCAGGACATGAGTTTCATCCTTACGTGATGAGGAGGGCTCTCTTTCTTCTTCTAATGCTTCTACTTCTCCCTGCGTTTTGGCTGTGGGTGAAGGTTCTGTGGACAAGTTAACTTTCACCCTCATTTTTGGCCATCTATACCCAATTGGTTCATCAGTGGGTTCTTTCCAAATTCTAACCTTGGCAATCTGAGTCTGGGTCTCAGCTTCTTCCTAACTTCCTTTCGAAGTCGCGACCCATTTTCCCCGGCTTGTCCTAGGCCTTTTTTGCTTGAATTCTTCCCAGCTCCTTCCTTAATGACGTAGGGAATCCAGCATGATCAATTTGATGAGTCCATGATTGGTCACACATACTTCCAAATGTGTTGCTATATTCAATACCATCGCCATATGCTTAATGTTCCCCAATAACTAGAATGGAAGGTTAATATTTTTCTAGTGTCGAAGATGATTGAGTAGAGGGAAGTGATAATTAAAAAAAATTATGGATATTACCTCACAATTAATTTATTTGATTAAACCCAAGGTGAAATCTTCTGATGGCTGAGGGAGTGATAACATGCGAATTCCTCTTCTTTTCTTCTCCTTCTAGGAAGTCTTCCTACAAAGAGGGGTCATTGATTTTTCTATTGAAACACCTTCGTTTCTCTACTGGAAATGTGGTTACATGGGCGATTAATTCTTCTGTCACCTCAATTTATAGGCCCTTGACTTGAGTCTGGTGGTTATTCAAATTCTGAGCAAATTCAATTACACCTACCTTATCCGATCCTTCTAATTTCTGGAAATACTTAATTCATCTGGCATTTCTAAATACCTGGTAGGATTCAAGACAGTTCTGAAAGGCATCCATGGAATCTGGATAATGTCTAACTGCTGCTCCACCCATCTTGTTGTTGTTTCTGAATTCGCTCCTTGCTGCTCAACCAACTGTAATGTTGCCTCACTGCTTATTTCGTCTCGGCTCCTTACTTTGCTTATCCCAGATGTTGATTTTGAGACAAGGATACAAGGCTTCAATCGATGGGGGTGATGGGAGGTGACATGATTTATGGATTAGTGAATCATACCTCACACAACTCTTCATAAATGTCCCATTATGGAAATAAATGGGTTCTATTTAGTCATTATTGGAGATTGTGCTATTAATTGGATGCATGTAGGGTTGATAACGGTTTATGAATATGGTTGTTTTCAATGATTACAAGATATATCCCCCCTGCTTTAATGGTGACGGCCGCTTGTGGTCGTCACAGGAATATCATTAATTTTCCATTAATCACCAAACTATAAATGATGACATTTCCTTTTGAATGACATATCTGAAGTGACAGGGAGGAGGATTTTGAATTGGTGGGGTACTACTGCTTGCAGTGATCATGGCTGTCACACTTAGGTAGCACAATTATTTCTACATGCGGCGAAAATGAGAAACAATGTTCGTGGCTGTCGGCTATTACATGTGTAATATCCAAGAAAGCCTTCATATTATTCTTCAAAAAAACATGACGATGAGAATAAATAGGTACAGAAAGAAAAACAAATGAATAACATCATCTTGTAAAATGTATCAGGAAAGAAGGATGATGTTTTAGGAAGGGAAAAAAATGGGTGTAACAACTACCACAGGAGTGGTTTTCAACTGTTACAATTGTGTGACTGCGCCCCGTAAAGAGGTTTTCACAATCAGATTTTTATTATCATTTTTTTTTTCTTTATTTTTTTTTTAAATAGGTGTAACAGCTGCCACAAAGGTGGTTTTCAGCTGCTGCACTTATTGGAATTTCAGATTTCAGGCTACACAGGGGAATGTTCCCCTGCTGCTGTAACATGAAGATCAGATTTCGAGACAATGTTAACAAATGATTCCTTCAAAGAGGGTTGATGATATAACCTTAGACAGTGCCCATTAACCACTAATCATGTCTTAGCACTGTCGATGGTTACCATTTGTATAGTCCCATTGTCAAAGACCTTGTCTACTTCGTAAGGACCTAGCCATTTGGTGCAGATCTTGCCTTTGAAATTCTTGAACCTTGAATCGTACAAGAGAGCCCAATATCCTTTCTGTAACTTCTTATTCTTAATAAACCCGTCATGCTATCTAGCTCTTTGCTGCTGAATGATCTCTATCTGCTGAATGGCAGCCAGTCGTTTCTCTTCCAACTCATTGAGCTGGTCTAATATTTATTTTTGTGTTGTGCTTAAGTCTAGATTGACCTGCAATGCTATTCTTAATGTCTTTATTTTGAAATCTATGGGGAATAAAGGATTCTTACCATACACCAATTCATATGGTGAGAAGCCTGTAGTACTCCTCCATGTTATTCTGTAAGCCCACAACACCTCTGGAAGTTTCTCGGCCCAATTTCTTCGGTGGTTGGCTACTGTCTTTGTTAAGATTCCCTCAATGACTTTATTGGTGCTTTCTACTTGACCATTTTCTTGTGGTTGATAAGGTGAAGAGATCTTGTGATGAATTCCATACTTCTTGACCAACTTATTGATCAAATGAGATACGAATTGAGACCCTCCATCCATCGCTATCTCCCTAGGTATCCCAAAGCGAAAAAATATATCTTCGAACAAGAAGTCTAAAATAGCCTGCTCTATGTCTCTAATTAGTGCCTTTGCTTCAACCCACTTTGTGACATAGTCGGTGCAGACCAATATGTATGATTTTTGTTGTGATGAAGGATTAATTGGCCCTACAAAGTTCATGGCCCATTTCTCAAATGGTTCTATCATTATCTGACGTTGTAATGGCATCTCATCTGATTTCAGAGGATAGCCCATCGTTTGGCAGCTATCACATCCCTTCACAAACTTCTTGGCATCTTGGAATATAGTTGGCCAGTAGTACCCTATTGAGAGTACTTTATATTTCGTCCTTTTGTCAGTGAAGTTCCCTCCATAGGGCTCCTCATGACAATCTTTGAAGATCTCAAATACCTCATCTTCTCTAACACATCGCCTAATCTGAAAGTCTGACCCGGTGTGATAGAGATTGCCCTCTATCTAGGAGTAGGTGTCACTCTATTGTATAATCTTACTCTTTTCTTTGGAAGATAAATGGCGTGGAAATTTTCTTGTAGCAAGATAATTGGCTATATCTGCATACCATGCTGAGTGATTAGAGATGGAAAAAATATATCCATCTGGAAAAGAATCCTCAACGGGAGTGCAATCAACACTTATAGTTAATCTAGAAATAAAATCAGTAACCACATTATATTTTCTGGGTTTATCTAAAATAGTGATATCAAATTCCTGTAACAAAAATAACCGTTGTGTAACTCTACCATTAGTAACAGGTTTATTTATTAAAAATATAATTGTAGCATGGTCAGTGTGTATAAATAATTGATACATGGTGATGTAGTGCCAAAATTTGTTGATAGCATGCACTGCTGCTAGGAATTCCTTCCCAGTCACTGTGTAGTTGAGATCTACTAGATTTAAATTCTTGCTGATGTAATAAATGGCATAAGGTTTGTTTTCCTCCAACTGCCCCAAAACAACATCCATACCTATGTCAGATGCATCCATAGTGATATCGAATGGAAATCTCCAGTTTGGTCCTCATAAAATAGGTGTTGTTGTTACACAATTCTTTAACTTCAGAAAGGCTTTCTCACACTTTCTTGTCCACACAAATTCCCCATATTTCATGAGAAAATAAAACAAAGGAGATGCAATCTTTGAAAAAATTGCTATAAATATCTTGTAGTACCCTGCATGTCCCAAAAAATTACGTACCTCTTTCAGAGTTTTAGGAGTTGGGATTTTCGAGATTACCTCAATTTTTGCAGGATCTACCTTGATTCCATCTGCCAAAATTAAATGTCCTAGCACAATTCCCTCGGTCATCATCATGTGGTATTTCTCTATGATCAGAGCAATAGTAGTTTTCTCACAACGTTTTAGCACCTTCTCCAAATTAACTAATGATGTCCCAAAGGAATCCCCATGGGGTGTAAAATCATCCATAAATATTTCAAGGCAGCCATTCAGGAGATGATAAAAAATACCCAATATTTCCCTATGAAAATTTGTTGGCACATTATAGAGGCCAAAAGGAAGGACTCTGTATACAAAAGTATCCCGTGTGCAAGTGAAGGTTGTCTTGTCTCGGTCTTCCAGGGAAATTTGTATTTGATTATAGCCACTGAACCCATCCAAGAATGAAAAAAAATAAATCCTAGAGAGAGTATCTAGGACCTTATCAATGAATGGTAAAGGGAAATGATCCTTTTGAGTGGCCTTATAAAGCTCTCTATAGTCTACACAGACTCTCCACTTTTAATTCTTTTTCAGAACTATGACAAGCGAAGACACCCACTAGCTATCAGAAATGGGGTAGATGAAATTAGCATTAAGGAGTTTCTACAATTATTCTTTCACTATATTCTTAAGTGCGGGGTTCATTTAGCATTGCGGTTGTCTAACTGGTTTGCAGTCCTCTTTAAGGTAAATGTGGTGAATGCATAGGCCAAGATGGATTCCTTTCATATCAACATAGTCTCATGCAAATGAATTTTTATATTTTTGTAACATTTGTATCAGAAATCTAATTTTTTCAGGATTCAAGTTAGGATTAATGTTTAAATATTTCCCAAGTTCAATTTCAACGGGATTGCTAGTAGTATGTGGAGTAGTTTTCAAATGTTCAATGATTACATCATCGACCTCATCTTCTTCCCCAAGATCTCTAATGGAGGAAACGGAGAGTGAATTGCTAATAAAACCATTAATGATATCATCCTTTGTTTCATCCTTAAGTATTATTCTTTTCCAAGTGTGAGGAGAGGTAGGGAAAGATCATATTCATGTTCAAATTTTTCCCACCAGGGACTACTCAAATCCATATGAGGTTTTGTTGGAGGGTAAAGGTTCAAGTTCCGAGTGACCTGCCCATCTGAGATCACCATAGATCTAGACCTACACCCGATATATGTGTTTGTAGTGGCTATCCATGATCTTCCCAAGATTAAAGGATGGCCCCCCAGGTTGGATTTGGTTTGTAAAATGATAAAATAAGCAGGGAAATTCTAAGAGTCCACAATGATAACCACATATTCTATCATTCCCTTGGGCTTGACATGGGACCTATCTACTAATTCAAGCATTATGGGTGTAGGTCTAAGTCCATGAAGTCCTAGGGAGATAAAGAGGTCTTTGGTCATGACATTAATGGTTGCCCCAAAATAAATCAAAGTGTTGGTTATGAGTTGGTCGTCAATATGGACAGTCACTGTAGCATTCCCTAGGTCATTATATTTAGTCAAAAAAGGCTGATCAATCATTAGATTAGAAAGTTTCCACATAACATGGATAGTAGCAGGGTATTTTAGTTTTCTTCTAGCCTTTTGACACACAGATCCCTCACTGTTTTAGCATAGATAGGTACTTCCTTAAGATCTTGTAAGAGCAGAATCTGCACGTACAAATTTTTCAATTCCTTGAGGAACTCAGATTCAGATTGTGAGGATGGACCAATTTCAATTAACCATTGATGGTATGGAGGATCCATAATCTTAACAGTTGAGTCAGCTGTCACAGATGCACCAGCCTTGCTCGGGTTGGCTGATGTAGAAACAACATGCCTTCCCAAGCTGGCTGCTATAGGTGTAACAACAGGTGTTTTATCATCTATTACATGTATAACAATTGTCTCATAATCGACCATATCCTTCCTAGGTGACTCACATTCTTCTTCGGTAATAATGGGAGTATGTTCTAATCTGATTACTTTCCCCGATCGAATTTGAACCTCATTTATTCTAATAGGAGTAATGAGATAAGTCTGGAAGGTAACTAGAGCGTCTATGCTATGATCTGCCTTATTATTCAGATTGGGGTTAGGTTGCATAGGTAATTGAGGTCGGATAGAAGGTGTAGGATTTTGAGGAGAAGGAAGTTGTAACTGCTTTTGCATTAGTAGTGTAGGGGGTATTGGACCTTGGTCATTACCTCTCCAATTTTGGCTCCAAGGATGAGTTTGCAATGGAGGATATTACATTGGTGGAGGGGAAGGCCACTGGTTCCATGGTGAAGGAAATTGTGTTAAGGAAGGAGTAGGATACTGCCATGGATATTGTTGACTATTGTAAACATTATTCCAAGGATAAAAAGAGAAAAAATCTAGAGGCATACCTATAGGTCATGGCTACCATGGCCTCTTTGATCCAATGAAATGGGAAGATTGGACATCCTCTCTTGATTCTTGAAGTACAAAGTTTAGTCTGGGAAATTCAGGACATTGATTCGTAGAATGTGAAAATTCATAGATATTTCACATGTTAACGCTACTCAGTCCACATTCTCTTTCCAAATCTTTCTTTTTACATTGGGGATAGAATATTGCTAAGGCTGCTCCAGCTTCTGCTTGTGCTTACTTAACTTGTACCATAGTGATTAGGAAAGAGAGAGTGCTAAGGAGGTCTTTTTTAAAATCCTCAAATAGATTTCCGATCTCTGCTCTGGTTACTCCTCCACATGTGGACTTTTGTATTTGAACTGAAGGGTCCCGAACTAAAATTATCCGTTTGACCGATCCTCTTGAGCTTTGCAGGAAAAGCTTCATTATTTCTTCAAGTGATTCTTGCGATATGTCTCCTTTTCCCAACAGATTCAAATGCTCTAGACAATCATCTCTTATACCTCTTAAGAATATTTTTTTCAGAATTTCCGGGGCTAAGTTACTGAACTTAGTCCTTTGTAAATTGTAATGGAATCACTCCATATAGTCTTCCAAGCTCTCCTCCTCCTTCTGTGAAATTGTGAAGATCTCTTCCTTCAAGTCCTTGGTTCAACAGTAATCCTGATATTTAAAGATAAAGGCCTCCCTCATGTCATTCCAGGTTTGAATCGTGCCAGCACCCAGCCTCATGAACCATCTTAATGCTATCCTTTCAGAGTAGCAAGAAATAATTTCAGTTTCTGGGCATCTGAAGTGTAGTCATAACCTCTACATAACACATCGAATTCAAACAAAAAGGTATCAAGATCTTCAACAACCATCCCTTTAAAGAATGGTAGGAATTTTTTTCATAGGATCCTCATCCAGTGTCACTACTATCGGGAATTCAAAGTAACAGAGCTATCTATCTTGAAATTCACATCGCCCATGGATGATTCTTCCTGATGGGATGAACTAACCTCGGCAAATGCAGGAGATTGATAAATAAAAGGACCAGGGTGTTCCAAGACCAAATTTTTGACTGCACTACCAGCATCCAAATGATGATCAACTGAATGTTGTTCCTCAGGCCCCTGATGCTCCCCACTGGTCTCCCCTTGTCCTTCAATTCTTAGATCCTGATCAATGATTTTACACTATTGTTTTAGATCTGGAGTCTTGATATCAGGAGTAGATATATTGTTCGAAGGGTGGTGAGGCCCAGACACGGAAGGCACCGATGACTCAAGCTTTGATATAGTAACTGATTTATGTGGTCCTATCTTCCTATTATCTCTGTATGAAATAGATTGTTCCATTTATGCTTTTGAGATCAAATCTCCAAAGAATGTCTTTCTTCCCAAGTCTACACTCTTCTTTTCCTTTTTACGACCCGTCTTTCGTGTACTTAGTACAGTGATGAATATTTCTATATTTTTCTATCATCCTACTGGCATGCATGGACCCTATGTGTATCAATGCATCCTAAAAGTGCTTCAGTTTCTACAGCAGTGAGCCTACCCAAGTTTGTTAGAGCGATGCACAGGTTCTTACCTCTCGTCTTACTGCCCAACGACTGTATAGCTGAAGACACCCTAAAGGAAACACCAAAAAAATAACACTTATAAGTCTCCCAGTGAGACATTTGTGAGCCCACTCAAGCATGTTAGAGAAATGCACAAGTTCTTACTTCTCATCTTACTGGCCGAAAATCGTGTCGCTGGAGACACACTAAACAAACACACAAAAATTGCACCTTTAAGTGCCCCATTGTACCAATGGTGAGCCCTCCCAAGTATGTTAGAGCGATGTGCAGGTTCTTACCTCTTGTCTTACCACCCAGTAGTTGCAGACTGAGTACAATCTATCATCTAAAAAACAACTTTGGTTGATTGGATCGTCACTGCCATCCCCAACAACAGCGCAAAAATTTTGGGTTGTATTAATAGCAGTTAAATGACTAAAATAGTACACATAATTTATCAATCCAAGGATCTCTTTTATTTCAATGACAGTCACACTATCTATGCCGATACATCAAACCAGAAGAAAATCCAATTAAAGGAAATCGTTACTGAATTAAATGCTAGACGAAATCACTCATGAAAAAATAAAATGATCTACAAGACTGTGATCACACCTCAATTAATTTTTTCCTAGCGCACCACACAATAGTTACCCAACTGTTGTCTCTAATCCCACATGTGTAACATATAAAATATTGGAATTGAAGTAGATCAATTCACAGCTAAAACGGTAGCAACATCACTTCCACTAATACATAAAGCGAATATAATTATATTTACATAGATACATTAATCGTTGCAATCCCTGCTAAAGAGGAGGACCCTTCTGCCCTATAGGGTGCAGTAAGAGAAAGAACTTAACAGAAGCTAAATCAGATAATTCATGTAGAGGATAACTTGTATTAATGTAACCAAAATTACAGAGCCAAAGTAATACTATTCTCTGCTAACCTTTCAACCTCAAGGGTCAAGAACTATATAGTGGTTACATATCAGAAAAATGAGGGATGGATCAGTCATGAAAATATTATGATTCTCATGCTGATCAAAATAAAATACATATAGTTACAACCACTCCTTAATAAAAAGTCTGACTGGAAGAACATAGATTACAATCAAAACCACCTAGAGGTTGTTATCCAAATATACAATACGTAATAACTTCTACAGCTATCATGATAAATCACAGCTATAGGATAACAACTAGAGGACAAATCAGCATCAGAAGTTGACGATATACAGTCAGCGGTACAGATGTAACAACAGTTTGTCAGTGGGTTTGTAACACCATTGTGTAACAATGTCATGGTGGAACAGCTCATTGTAACAACACACCTATAACTGCTCATGTACGCCTCATGCTTTAGATATTTTTTGCTACAAATAACATCTGAAAAGACAAAAAAAATACCATAGAAATTCTCCAAACATTCATCCTCAGTTATTCATAAAAAGACATGATACATCACAATAATTGATAAAATGAAAAGGTAATGAAAATATGGTGAAACGACACAAGTTACGATAGAAAGGTAGGAAAAAGAGGTGAAGATAGTCCCAATGCTTATAGTCATGAGGTAAAATGGGGGAAACAAATGTAGGAAATAAGTAAGAAATTGGCACCCAACACTAGCTTAGAAAACCCTGACGACCTCCCATGGTGAAATAAAAGAAATACGAGGGAGCAAGAGATCCTATCAAAATATTTCTTGAGGAGGCCCTCGAGAAAAAAAGGAATCCAATGATGGATAACTTTGCCCAGATCCTTCAACGACCACCCACCAACAACACATCTTCATCCAACATCCACTCTGGAGGAATCACTCCTTTTAAGGTACAATTTAACTTCGACATTCCTGTATTGGAAGGCCAGATAGATGCAGACGTCATAGATATATGGTTGATTTTTCTGGAAGGGTATTTTTTGGTCCATGATTTCTCTGATCAAGAAAAGATTACCTTTTCGCTTCTCAAAGCTGCCCCTCATGTCAAATATTGGTGGGAAACCTACAGTGAATAGAGGAATGAGGAATAACCCTCACTCTTTTCAGCCGCACCCAATGGACCACACCGCGGCAACAAAGGGATCAAGATGTACATGAGTAAAATAATTTGTTCCATACCCTGCACACTAAGTTGGGTATTAAAAATTTGGAGAAACATTTGGTGCTCAAGTACAGAAGTTGTTTGAACATATACATTCAGGAGGAAATTTATGTCCTCGACATTACCTCACTTGGCGCGACATATCGATATGTGTCCAATATCGAGCAGAAATTTAAGTAGAAGAAGCAAGACTTTGGATATGCGAATATGAATCTAGGGAAAGGCACCCCCAAATGGTAGAACAAGGGGCAAAGCCAAAGCGGGGTGACTTAGGATAACCTGTCGAAGTAGCAAGAGAAAAACAAGACCATAAAGCCAAAGAAGGACATCGGGAAGTGGTGTGAATTTCATAAAAGCTCCACTCATAACATAAGTGAGTGTCGGGCCAAACATTCACTTGTGGCTGAGCTAAAGGCATCCGAATTAGATGCATGTTATGATTTTGATACAAAACCAGACAAGGGGAATGAAAAAGGGAATCTGATCATCGATATGGAACCGAGTGCCATTGTTGCCACCACCAATCTCGAAAGGGATGAGCCCAAGAATCCAAAGGAGGGGGAGCACCTCTTCCATTCCTAGATGTGGGTGAAGAGTTCTCCACTGCAATTCATTGTCGATACCAAAAGACAAAAGAACTGCATTTCAGCATACGTTGTGAAGTGTCTCGACCTACTAACCAAAACACACCCACAACAATATACCATCATGTGGATTCACCAAGGAATATATCTCTACATCAGCTAGCACTGTCACCTTCCCTACAACATCAAAACCTTCATAGATGAGGTATTGTGTAATGTTTCTCCTCTTGAAGTTTCCAATGTATTATTAGGAAAACCATAATTGTGGAAGCGACATGCTGTGTATGAGTTTAGGCCTTTTTCTTTTATTATTACTTTGGAAAATAATTTATACATGATACTGGAGGTAGTACTACCTTCTTCCATCTCTTTGATTACTGCAAATAAATGCAGTAAGATTATTTACCAAACCAAGAAATTTGTTTTTATTATGATTCTCCTAGAGGGAATGAATAATATTTTGGTTGCAGCCTCCAAACAGAGCTCCCCTACATGGCAGAAGCAGATGGAAAACGTCATGGAGGAACACAAGTAAATTTTATCCTTGTCCACAGGGGTTCCTCTACACTATCAAGTCAGGAACTCCATTGATCTAACCCCAGGCGCACCACTACCTAATGGGTCAATCTTTCGATGCTCTATTCTGGAGAATGATGAAATTAAGAGGAAAATCCAAGAGTTATTGCAGAAAAGGCACATCAGGCCAAGATCCTCACCTTGTGGGAGCCTGAACATGTTGGTACAGAAGAAGGACGACACATGGAGTCTCTTTATTGACTATCGGGTGTTGAACAAGATCACTATACAGAATAGGTATCCAATCCCATAGGTCGCTAACCTCCTATACCAGCTAAGGGGGGCCAAATATTTCAGCAAAATTTACTTAACGTATGACTATCACCAAGTATGAATCGAACCCTCTAATGTATGGAAGAATTCTTGTAAGTCTAAGGAGGGCCTCTTTGAATGTTTGGTCATGCCTTTTGGGTTGACGAATGCCCCCACAACCTTCAAGAGGTTGATGGACAACATCTTGCGACCTTTTACCAACTCATTCATGGTGGTGTATTTGGTTGACATTCTTATCTTTAGTCAGAGTTGGGAGGACCACCTCCACCACATTTGAAAGGTCCTCCAAACACTATGACAACACAAGTTTTGTGCCAATTTTGAAAATTTCACTTTTGGTATGACCTAGGTTCAGTACTTGGGGTACATCATTGATGAGTGAGGTGTGCATGTGGAACCAACTAAGATACAAGTCATTCAGGATTGGCTAGCCCCAACCACTCTAAAAGAGCTCCACATATTTTTGGGACTTGCCAACTTCTACTATAGGTTTGTGTTGGGATTCTACCATGTCACTTGGCCCCTGAGTCAAGTCACCAAAGGAGGAGCAAAAAAAAAAATCTTTTAGTTTGAATCCAAACAAAAGGAAGTTTATGAATTGAAGCATTGTCTTTTCTTTGCACTTGTGCTCATATTACCAAACCTGCAACAACCATTTGAGATTGAGACAAATGCCTCTGACTACGAGATAGGTGCAGTTCTTACTCGACAAGGTAATCTAGTAGCTTATCACAGTGACACACTTTCAAACAAATTTTGGAAGTATCCCACCCCTGGAAAAGAAATATATTCCATTGTGTAGGCCTGCCAATAGTGGAAGCACTACATTCTGGGGAATGAAATGGGCATCCACACATATCATCGACCCCTACACATACAGACACAAGGGAAGTTGCAGAACGATCGCCATTAGAAATGGTCCACATACATGCAATAGTTCCGTTTGAATATTAAGTGAAAAAAGGGCAGCACCAACAATGTTGTGGACTGCCTCAGCTGACCACCTATCATGGAACTAACCATTTTTCTCGACTCTTGTGGGGCTGAGACTTCAAGCAGGCCAAATATTTACAAGAGTGATCCAGACTTCATCAGCACATACTAAACACTCTTGGGAGGAAAAAAAGTGCCATATTATCACCTCCAGGATGCACTTTTATGCCACCTGGGACACCTTTGTATTCCTTCATGTGAGCGGGCCAAGGCGATTTTGGAGGCACACTATAGTCAGGTCACTAGACACTTCGGGGTAGAAAATAAAGTGGTTGTATTGCAGCAGTATTTCTATTGGCCAAAACTTCGACAAGATGTTGGGAAATATATAAGATACCGCATTGCCTTCATCATTGCCAAGCCAACCATCAAGAAGCAATGCATGTGCACTCTTCTTCCCACTCCCAGTAAGCCTTGGGAATCCATCCTCATGGACTATATGTTTGGCCTCCCTTCTACCAAGCATGGTAATGACTGTGTATTTTTAGTTGTGGACATATTCTTTAAAATGGCTATATTGGCAGCCTGCAATAAGAGTATCACAATAGAGGACACTGCCAAAATATTCTTTGAATGAGTGTGGGTACATTTTGGGATCTTGCAAAATATTATATCAAATCGGGATAATAGGTTCTCGAGGATATTCTAGTGAAGTCTATTTACACTTTTGGACACTAAGATCACCAATTCAACTGCATTCCATCCCCAAGTATATGGCCAGAGAAAGGTTGTCAACGAGATGATAGTGCATATACTCCACATGTACAACTCCAAGCATCCATGAACATGGGATGAGAGCCTTCCATATATGCAGAACATCTATAACAGAGCTCTCCATAGCTTAACTTGTCGCAGTCCCTTTCAAGTGGGCCTAGGATTCCAACCATTGTGTCTGATTGATGTTTCCATACCTCATGCGACCACACAAACAAAATCCACACATGTACTATCTAAGGCTAAAAAAGAAACCATATTTATTGAATGCATCTAGCATGTCCTCCAGCAGGTCCATGACATCTTGTAGAAATCCAATGCCAAGTACTAGCAGTGAGATGATCAACAACGGGTGCCACACAAGTTTCAGGTCGGTGACAAATTTTGGTTGCATTTGCAGAAAGAATGCCTAATTGGAGCCCATTAGAAAATAATACCACTCTACTATGGGCCTTACACCACCATTAGGGTGGTGGGAGATAATAATTTTGAGCTCATAATTCCCCCATTACTTGGCCTGCATCTAGTGTTCAATGTGGACTGCCTTCAGCGATACTTTCCACCATTACTGGACACATCTGACATTGTAGAAAAACTCACACTGACATAGTTAAATCTAGATTGCATGGAACATGATGCAGCTAATCAGATCATGGACACATAGCTTAAGAGAACTCGCCAACAACAGATCCATCCATATCGAGTTGTCAAAGTAGGAAAACTCCTTCATCAGGGAAAGTGGTTCACCAAGGACCAAGTTCAACAGAAATTTCCCCACCTCATGGAAGCTTTGCATGCAATGGGGACCATTAATTTCTAAGGGGGGAGGAATGATCCAGGTGGATATTGGTGGCCACCTGCCTATTCCACCTAGAGATTTTCATCAATTTTCTTATTTACTATTTCTAGCAGTTTTCAGGTCCTGAACTTCTGGAGAAATTTTAACCCCCTAAATGGATTTTTTTTAGGTCCGTTGTAGTCCCATAGCCAAGGGAACATGAATACAAATATATATTTCAAATGAGGTATAATATGCACCAAATGGAGATAATATTACCAAGTTATGACCCCTCGAAGTTGGTTTCCTAACTAACACCAACTACGACCATAAACTATTGGTGTTACATATCATTGGGTTAGGGTTTTGGTTGTTTAGGGTTTTATTTTATTGGTAAATAATAAAATGGCCCTTGATCCTCCTTGTAACATAGTTCATAGGCATGTAGCTGCCACATCTCTTCTCAAAGATAAGCTACCGTCGTGAGAGCTAGTTTCTTTCAATTATGTGTGTAACCATTTTCAATATTTGATATTAATGAAAGGAAATATTATTTTTGTTGTATCTATGTATTTGTGATTATATTTGTATTATGTTTTGTTTCTTATTAAACTCATATCATCTGATATCCTTGATGACTTGAATATGGCTTGACATGAAATTTCCTCAAGATAATATTCTTGAGCCCGTTTTTTTTTCTGACACATAGATCCTTTCGCTACTCTGACCAAACCATCTATTGTGAGATGTTGATCCACATCCTGATCACTTGCACCCTGTTGTCGTAACATGTGCTTAAGCTATTGGTACCTGTCATCTTGTTGTCATGCATGAAAGATACGTTCATGTAATTTTTTCCCATATGAACTCATAGCTACAATTGTGATTTTACTGCACTCCTCCACTAAGAGCATCTAAAACCCTATTCTCTTTACCCCTAATGTACCTTATCTCAAAGTCAAACTCACTGAGTGTGGAAAACAACCTATCTTTCCTGGAATTTAGATTATGTTGTTCAAACAAGTACCTCAACTCACTTTGATCACTCAATAAGATGAACCTCCTACCAAGAATATAATGTCTCCACATATTCAATGCATGGATGATAGTTCCAAACTCAAGATTGCGATTCACATAGTTATTGTTATATGGAATTATAATCTATGGATAAAATAGTCTTCCCTAAGTGTGTTGTTCCTTCACTAAGAACAATAGAAGAAAGGTAAATGTCCTTTTCTCTAAAATAGACAAAAAGAGAGAAGGGATAAAGACATACTTGTGATCCTTCGCTCTCGTTCCTCTTCTATTGTTGTTCTCATCACTCTTGATCTAGTTGAAACATGCTTGATCAATACCTGCAATCAAAGACATAAGAAAAAAAATGACATACAGATATACATTCTATATACCTTAACCAAATTGAACCAATTAAATTTGAGAATACATAAACATTTGAGAATACATTCACAAGATATAAGTGCATATATGAGAGAAAGAACAAATATCTTTATTGAAATAATAGGAGTATATTACAACCAGTGGATCAATTCATCGTCAACCTACTCCAAATCCATTCTGTCCTCATCACACCAAGCATCATCTCATCAACATAACAATATTTCAGCTCTCAAGAATTGAGAATCCAGCAGCATAACACTACACAAATTTCTTCCTCCCTTTCACTTATATGAGTGCTCAATTTATAGGGAAATTGTAGGTAGTTTTTCAATAAATGATATTGAATGGATTTCTAGTAATATATGAGACATGTTTCCAAGCTCAAAGGTAATGGATTAACACATGTATTTGAAGTATGACACCTATGATCTCTTCTACAAGGCACTTGACATGTGGAGATTCTTGGAACAATGATGATTTCACTCCCATGAGACCAACACACCCTTAAGTGTCAGGAAGTACTTTGCAGAGCACCCTTGCATGGGGGTAAGTTCTTTGAAACACACTTAGGCCCATTTAGAGGAGTGTTTTTGAGTCAATGGGTCATTTTAAATATACTTCAAACATTGAAACTCTCATCAATTAAAGCCATCAGTGGAATTACTTCTCTAGGGCATGTAGCAACTGAATTAGGGGATGATAGACCCTATTTGTATTGAATTAGGGAATGATAGATCCTGTTCATACAGGTCTTAGGGATGATTCCCAAATTGACCTATAAAAATTTCCCACTAAAACATGAAGTAAAAATAATGATAATATTTGGATGAGATGCTTTACGATGTAATGAGTAGGATCTGAAGCAAATGGTGACGTGAATAATTTTGAAATACCTTACATCATGATATCTTGTACTTATTGGACATGAATTTCTCAGGGAGGCATACCCATGCTCAACATATAAACTATCATAACACGTACAAAAATTAGAAAGTCGTCTATAAATATAGAGATGCCTACAGATATAGGCCCATGATAGGATGACCATCTATATGTAAAGCCATCATACAGATGATGTGGTACAATTCCTAAAATTGCAACCCAGATGGATGAAACTAGATCCAAGGTATTCTATCTCTTTTACTCGATTGTTCAAGTACAATTCTAACCATGCGAATATGTGATCTAAAGTCGAACATGGGAAGACATTGTCTGATTACCAGCCAATGATGTAAGCCATTAACAAACACGAGAGAAACCACCGTTGATGTTAATGGTTATAAAGGTACTACAATACAATTTGCAAGGCATGAATAGATAATTTGATTTCGAACACCAAACAAAATATTTTGGTCAAAGGTCTATGATTTCAACCTATCATCAAAAATGAGAAACTTGTCGTTGATGTAAGAAACTTCCAGGGCACTGGAAAGATGTTTCAAAGTCAACTTCTTGGATGATGAGCTGATGTTGATAGGAAGAGACTCATTATAGATACGACATAAAAAAATAGTAATGATTTTGGAGACAAAATGTGACTTGATGAAGCAATGTTCAGGGATGGAAGTCATGAAAGTGAAGGTTTATGAGTATTGTAGAAGATGAGGAATTACTGGATGACTTCTCTTGAAAATATCGGCTACACTGAAATAAGTTGGAAACATTGACCCAAAATTGAAGTGATGGATGGTATGATAGACTGTCAAGAAAGTTACCCAACCCAAAGCCACAGAAATGAAGTGAAAGTGTCGTGTTCAAGAGAGACTTGCTACCATAAAGTATTTTTTTATTTTTCCAAAAATTTTCCCAGTCATTGCTGACCAGTACCTCTTTTTTCTTTTAACAAGCTTGAGGAGGGTAACATATTCTTGATCTATAATTCTACCCTTCGGGTGAATCCATCACTATTTGATGGTTTAACGAGTCTAGCGACAGTGAAACTCGTTCTTTTCATGATCGAAAAAGTCCATTGCTATTTGTTGTTTTAACGAGTCTAACGACAGTGAAAAATTTGTTATTTTTCATGTTTAGAGAGTTGAAAAAGGGAAGGAAAGAAAACTCCATGAGTCATTTTTCGTAAATCTATCGCTCAAGTCCAAAAAGTGTGAAATGATACCTGAGAAAACCTTTTAGCCATGTTCGACTAAGGTCTTCCTTTTTCGTAAATAGTCTATATTATTACAGAAAGGGGTTAAAATTATACTGGGTAGATGTCATTTCATTTCCTTTTACGAGCTCAAAAGGACAAGTGATAGGCAATATTTTCACATTAACAGAGTCTAAAAAGAGCTAAAAGAAGACTCCAGGGGGTTCCTTTTTTGTATTTACAAAGCTAAAAAAAGAGATGAAAGAGTGATTTAAATTCCTTTTTCATGTTTAACAAAGCTCGAAAAAAGAGGATAAAGTATGCTTTCTGGTCAAATAATTTTTGAATAATTATGCACTTCAAACTCATTGTATCAGCTATAAAACTTGTTCAGAGAACCATCAAACAGATTAAAAATACCTATTTCATAGTAAAAATTAATAAAAACCATAGTCACATCATTAAGTATGAATAAAATAATAAAAATTACTACTAAAATGAAGTTTTGACCATTCCATAGTTACCATTTGAAATTTAAGAGCTCCGAACCTGTTTTTCCCTCGAACTTCAGTGATCGATTACAACAGTTTCAGTGGATGATTTCTAATGTTATTTGATCAAGGTTGGAGATCTGAACCTTCTCTTTATTTTAGTGTCATTTTTGTTTCATTTCATGCTGAATTTTTAGTTTTTTGAGCCCCATAGGGTAAATATATTGCGTTCTGAGGGAAACACACCCTTGCATGTCAAAAAGTGCATTGCAGAGCACTAAAATTGAAGTTTAGATGCTCTGCAACGCTTTGTTTATAGACTAGGGGTGCGTTGGGTGCATTTCACAAATTTGTTTCTTGCTGTGTGCTCAAAATTTCCCAAATTTTTTACATGAAATCGACCCTAATGAAGCTTATGGTTCGATTTCAGATATTGATCGGATCAAGATTACCATTACATGGCGAGAAAGAGAACATGAAGAAAAAATACATGATCTTTCTAGATGATACTGGCACTTAAAGAGCGCTCAGGGCTTGTGGGTTTCTTAAGTATTTCAGATTATCAAGGATGAGACAACATCTTGAACTATTAGAGTTCCTGGTTCATTCATGGGATCTGGCATCCCAGGAATTTAATATTTCGAAAAAAGTGCTCCCAATACTAGCTAAGGATGTTTACTTTCTTACTGGATTATCGAGACATGGCTCTCCTCTTTCCCTCGCGAGATATGCTTTTAGAGGCAAGACAGTGAAGGACTACATATGCCAGCATTTTCATCCATGTACTGAACCTAGCAAAGATGGGAAGATAAGAATTTGTGATGTGCATGATTTTCCTCTGAGAACTATCCTTTCCACTGTTGCAAAACTTGATAGCTATATGACTCTGCATGTTTCAAAATGATCATATATGCAGTATGCTCTCAAGTTTCTTGAACCAACAGTGTTCAACTGGGGTCACTAGAAAATTTGGCCCAATTTCTGATGGCCACTTTGTCGCTATTTTGACACATACTCGTCGCAAGAGCGACAGTTCGAGGACGGAAAAAATGTGGTTAACCATTACATCACAATTTCGATGCCTTGACAAAGTGTCTCAATACCGACACTCTTTCCATCGCTTCCAAACAAGCATCGCTCTTCTGACATTTCCCAAACCGTCACTCTTCCGACGTTAGTAAACTGTCGCAATTCCGATGGAATGTGGTCCGAAGTTTTGAAATTTGTTCTTCCAAAGTTTTTATATGATCACTCTTCTGACGTTTCTAAACTTTCACAATTCCTACACTGTACAAAAGTGTCGCAAGACCGACGCATTGCAAAAGTGTCGCAAGACCGATGCTTTCCAGAAGCGTCACAATACCAACGCTTTCCAAAAGCATCATAATACCGACACCAGGAAGAACTTTCGCAATATCAATAGACGTCACAAGACCGAAGAAAATGGAAATCGTTCAAAATTTCAGAAGAGCGATGCTTATAAGGTGTCAGAAGAGCGACGCTTACAAAGCATCGGTATACCAACGGCTAGTTCAATTTTAAAAAAAAAAAATGAAACTTTAAAACAGGACAGTAAATATCCAATATTTGTTATGAATTGTGGGCGTTCCAATTGCTATGAACATAATTCGACTATGAAATATTAATATAATAAACCACCCCGTAGCACTTCAACTATAAACAATCATATAATAAGATCGGACCTCGCTAACCTTTAGTGATGGCATTCACTTTATAATTGGGACTTCATATGAGGCTTGGACACATAAATATGAATAAACTTTTGTCAATGCAAACAACTGCACATACCTCCGTTGAACCTTAGTTAGGACAACAATAGTCAACATATATACGCGTGGGGCCCAGTGCTAGTAGCCTTTCCACATCCAACGGTGGATAATACGTTGCTCTGGCCTTGACGATCCAATGATCCAACTGGATATCGCGCGAGTTAGTTGCACGATCGTTAACTCATGATTAGAGTGGGTTTTAAAAACTGCTCAAGGCCACGTGTCGGCCTATGAAATTGATCGTGCCCAAATGGGTAATACTACTTACCGTACAAAGGCGGTGCAATATGCCAGAAACCCATCTTTATTGTGCAGTCCTCAAGGTTCCGACTACTCTTACTCTATGTTCCGTCCGCTTACCAATGCCTTACTGCCATTGAAATATGCCTCGTTGTTCATCCTTCACATGGCCATACCAAATGAACTCGGGCACGACCATTTCGAGGAGACACGACACATTACATATGCCATAGTTTATGTCTTATGGTTCTGACAAGGTTATTATCAACTCTGCAAATCGATACACTTGTCCTTGGTTCATTCAATCACATACACATTCAAAACACTCATTACGAGGTTTTACCTAGCTCACGAAGGTTCAAGCATAGCATCTCCTTGCTCTACCACAGGCGCACGGGAATGTCATTAACCTAATTCACTCTCTGTTCACACAACCGATTATAGAGAAATTCCCCAACTGTTTGACCAATGGATATTGAATCTAAAAATATTTGTAATTGTCACAAGTACATTCAAGCAGTGTTTACCTTACTTTGCATACCCACAAAAAATTATTTCTTGTTTTATACAATACTTGGTCCACAAGAAATGACACGTCTAACAATTTCAATGGGGATTTGATGGCTATTGCAGCCTCATGGTTTTTACCCCAAAACCTTGCCTGGCCCCTCTCTCTATATCTGAACCCAAAAATGACTTTTCCTGTACCTTTCAAAGGATGGTAAATGATGTTTTTAGATTTCATCAAGGGTTTCAAGCCTACGCACAAACACACCAAAAAACCATAACAGAGAAAACTGACACCACAAGCAAGAACTCGTTCTTCCACCACTTTCAGAATGCAAAGATTTAGATATTAAAAACAACTATTTACATTAGAACTTCCCAGCTTAATTCCCTGGTTGAAAGAGGTTTTTAGGGTTTTTCTTTCAGATTAACAGAAATAATATTAGTAGATTCACCATCATATATATGTATGTTCAATCAATAAGAACAACAACAAAATTGCATACATACAACCCCGGCCAGCCCAATGATGGCATGGCTTACACTTCTATAACATAGTAACTCCATCAAAAGCTTAAAAATTAAAGAACATGTATTTCCTGATAATCTTCAACAGAATATATGCTTCTATAGTAGTTTTTCCTAGAGAAGCTCTTGAACAAAACCATGTTAGTTAGGCTCATCTTCCTTCACATTTGCTAACGACCATCTTAAAAAGAGAAAATATTACCATGAGCAACAGGGCAACCGTTTCCATCTGGAAGCTGGTGTAAGGCATCATCATCTGGACTGGACCGCACAGAACACAGATACCATGTAAAACCAAACTATCCCAAGCTTCATGACATGTAGATCTGTACACTTGCATTCTTCATAGAGTTACAAAGAGGGCACGTGTGTAGCCTGTTTTCACATTCCTTGCAAAGGCACAGATGCCTGCAAGGCAATAATAGTATGCAGATATCATTTCTTCTGCAGGCCCTGCAAGTCCTTTGATCCTTGAGCTCTTTGTTTTCCTTCAACGTTCTAGCATGCACATCAGCTGTGCCATCATGGCAACAAGATTCTACATCATCTGCCTCACTATCCCCATATCCTCACTGTGTCATCATGGAATTCACCAATTCTCATAAGTCCTTAGTCATTAGCTCATGTTCCACCGAGAACTCAACCAGTCTATATGCACATAACCTCATCACAGGGTTTCTTAATTACCACGAGATTTCAATTATCTTTCACCAGGATGCGTACATATATTCACACACAGAAAAATTACTCAATCAACACACATATAATACTAACAGATTCCTTATATAAATGAAATTTCTTATAGTCTCCTGGTCCTTGTCCAGATCTTCGATACAATGGCCTCCTCTTCCCTATGCAGCTCTATGCAGTTCTCTTTCCAGGTCTTCTGTGCAGGTCTATCGACTCTGTCATGGAGGTTTATTTTTATATCAATTACAATGAATCGATTCGAATTTCTCGATGACTCACAAACTCTTCAAATTCCTAACTCTGAGACTAACGCTCTGACAAACAGAGACAGACTCCTAGAATTAGCTTAACTTCTGAAACTGACTATCTCTTCAGGTGCCCATTAATCATTCGGGCAGTTACATTTTCTCTACAAATTAACTAAATTAGCTCAACTATGGATAATTTCATAGGGAAATAAAACATGAGACCCCCCTTTACATTTATTTATGTACAAAAGTTGTCTTGGGCCTAATGCCCTTGCATCAGATAACATAGTGAGGGGCTAAATTTCCAGAGCTTCCATGCATCTGTAACATCTTCGGAGCATTTTCATGTGGTTTAGCTACCCTTGTCACTCAAATTGATAGTATATTAAAGATGACAGATGTTTTCAGCGTAACAAGAGCCATTTCAGGTTTCATTGGAAACATTATTTAGAAAACACAGTTTGTGCAATCAATCTTCATACCGAAGTAGCATATATTCAGTTTCACAATGACCTAATGTCATCATGTACTCAACAAGTCAATTTTTGTAGTGTCATACAACCTCAAGCCTCAAACATCTTTACAAGTGAGCATTTCAGGTCCGATTTAGAACAAACCTGTTAGAGATTTTACTGAAATCAAGTTACATTCTAATGCTCATTTAATATAGAGATTAAGATTCTGAATCTATGATGTTACTATTGTTGCCAGTATTTTTATTGTACTTGTGCCATACCCAACTCCACTAATAGTAGCAGCAATGTTGAATTCTGATCAGTCTCCATCCATGGGATTTTAATGGTCCTTAGATGTGAGATTCACATGCCAAATTGAATCATTTCATAGAATGACTCCACTGCATATTACTGCCTTTCAGCTATGGCTGAGTATCAATTTTACCAATTTGGCAAGCACTTGAATATAATCCTAATTACATCAAATTTCAAAATTTGAGTCTAACCCTAAGTGCATAAAATTCTGCAAAACCCACTTACGCAACACAGTCTAGGAGGGGTTAACATGCCTATGAAGTATTTAAACATTGTTGAGGGCTAAGAATAGTTGGACTTTGCCAACTAACCAAACTCACTTTTGACCACTTCTAGTAACTTTAGCTTGTAGATGCTCTCATAAAAAGAAAGCAGGTGGTCCAATAAAAGGAAGGGGACTGGTTGCGTGTTTCATTCCCTTTTTTTTGTCAGCTGAAAGCTTTCCAAGAAGAATAAATCTACTGAAGCATGAAACTGATTTTGTTGCTACCCCAACTACCACTGATATACATCACAATGTGTCATAGTTTACTGTAAGCCTCTATTGAGAGTGGGTAGCACTAAATCCAAGTAATTCCCCTCATCCCTTAAAAGACACCTCTAAATATAACTAGAAATTTCAAATAGTTAGTAAAGGAAAAGTACAAAGATATAACAGATATGTGTTGAGCCAAAAACCTGTGCATTCACAACAAAGCTGGGATGGATAAAACTTAAAAAAAATTATGGACTTTGACAAAAAATCGTCTTATGCATACAAAATGAAAGAAGCATTGGCATACTACTATGTTTACAAATTTAAGGACAGGCAGAGTGAGTCTCCGGGAAACACAGTTTCATGTGGAGACCCTAGATCCTTGTACCCACAATATCTAGTGACTTATAAAATGATTGCCAAAACAATGCCTTTGTTATGCATGTAAGAACACCACCTATATAATGAGGGAGATGTAATATTGTCTGAGAAGTAGATTTATATAGAGTGGTCCAAGATTGTGTATTTATGGAAGATACAACTGATTTTGGCATGAAACATGTATCCAAGATTTCAATGTGCCTTATTTCAGAGCCCATTGATGATTTACTATGAAACCTAAACTTTCAAAAAAAACACATTGAAATCACAGGATCTCCATCACAAATATCATAAATATTAACTGTCTTTTGGGCACTGGCAGTAGATACCATAAGAGGCCCACATGGCCTATACCACCAATGTTGATTCTCTGGCACAACATTTGCAAAGCCAAAATTTCTCCCCGAGACATCCCTCTCTGCCAAAACTGGAGAGATGGTACTGGACGTTGAAGTGAAGGCCTCGATTCAGTATGGAATGCCATAATTTCTTTATTATAAAAGTCCCATGAACAGAAACCCGAGTCCAATGTACAACCTGCAGATGCTGCCACAACACATTTACCAGAGCAACCATCTGAACCAGCTGCTCTGATCAACCAGCAATCACCCCACATGTTTGGGGTAAGCCCATATGGAGCTTTATATTCAGCCTTCTCCTGGAGATTGGAAAATAACAATACTGAGTATTACTCATACATCAACTGCCTTTTATGTTAAGGGAAAATTTAAAGAGTGCATAAATATTCTTGAAATGCCAATCATAGTTTCTAGAAAATTTCAACAGTCTTTGAAATGAACTACATCCTATTTAAACTACATCAAATATTTAGGCAAATCATTTTTTTAAATAGAAATTGGTGAATTTTATTTCAAATATAGAAATTTAAACCATGAGAATAATCTAACCCTTAGGATTTTCCCTATTTCTAATAGAAAATCCCAAAATGTATAAATTATAACACCCATAAACCCCAAAATTAAGTACAATAATTAAAACCTCCACACCTCTGAATTTGCTATATCGTGAAAAGAGCAGCATCCATCATCATGGGAAAGCAAAACCGATTCTCCTTATGATACAAACCAGCCTGCAGTAGATGTCTTATGGCTGAGTTGATTCAATCGATCACAGGAAACCTCTTCAGTTTCTTCAATATTGCCAAAATGCTCTGGCTTGTTTTCCTGATCATCAAAGTCCATATTTTCATCACATTGAAGTTGGGGTTCATTACGATCAGGTCCAGTGCCTATTGCAGAGCTCCGGACATCCAATCCAATATTGGAACTGCCATACCCATTCCCATTAGAGATTGTAAATCCTGCTTCTGGCTTTAATTCGGTAAGTTCAAGAGCACTAGAACTGGATTCAGTTGATTTAGACTTGGTATAGTTGTCCTCTGATTTGTATTCCGATACAACACTATACTTGTGCTTCAACGCAGACAGAAATTCTGCAGCAATGGGATCTTCATCTATGGGGCTTATGGATCTACCCTCAAAAGCATCCCGAATATCTGATTCATTTTCATTCAACTGATCATGCAAATCCACCCTCGTCTTCAGCACAACAAGCTGAACTGAAGGCCAGTTTTTCAGCAATTTATGGTGGGGGTAAATCCTGTCTTCCAGATCTTGACTATTTAAGCGTTTAATTGGTTTTTTCAGAGACCTGACCATAGAATCAAATGAATCCTGCGAATCTTGCGAAATAATAAACAATATTAAGGCCATTATTTATTGGTTTGAAATAATAAAAAACATGCAACAAACCCACATAATTAGTAAATTATTTAAAGACAATAATTCCTACATATTAAAATATAAAGTTATAACATACCAGCTCATACTCGAACATAACATCTGTATCAATATTCTTCTTCTGTATCTTCTTGATCTTCATCCAACTGATCGACATCTATATCAACATCTGATTCAAAAACGATGTTGAAATGATCGACCATGTCATCATCATCATCAATTATGTCATTTTCAATAATATCCTCATTGACATCATCATCAATAATTGTTGCCTCATCTCCTATGCCTGGTTCATCTTCTAAGATATCTTCTTCGTCTGTCAATGCATCTTCCTGCTCATCTGCCACTACATCATCTTCTTCTTGATCAATATCATCTTCTTCCTCTACATTATACTCTACTGGCCTTCCTCTTGGATCATATCTAATAGCAAATGACCATTCGTTCTCACCTGGAACCTCTGAGTAAAAGACTTGTTCGCATTGGCTTGGAAAAACATAGTTATCTTTTCCTACTTCAAACTGCGATGTTTTAACCATTGGAAATCCATTTTCATGTTTAATAAGTGTTCTATCATCATCACGTACATTCATTCGTAGCCTATACCATTTGACGTCGAACAAAACTATTTTGAAGGAATTAAAGTCACACTCAACTATATCATCTAAGAACCCATAATATCTATTTTCAGATTCTCGAGGATGTCTGTCACTCCTAGAGGAAACATTAGTGACCTGGAATACTGCAATTATCCCACTATCAGAAGCTTTCCTATTATCATCCAACTTTTTAATGCGAAATTGACGACCATTGCACCACATAGCCTTGTGGTGTTTCAACTGCAATATGCCAAACATGAAAAAGATGCATTCTCAATTAATAATTAAACATATAATTTACACAGCATGAAAATTAAATGAAAAATCAAACTTCTTGTCACATTATAAATATAGTATAAAATAAGTAATGAATAAAATAGGTGAATTAATTGCTTACCTTTCTATCTTTCAAACCATATGCTAAATCGATTTCCCTGTCCATAACGTTTCCATCTCCACTACGATACGCTTCTCTAATCAATTCAGACAGTACTTTCCATGATAACCTACCGTCGTTACGTGATTTACATGTTTCAATCCATTCACTCATCCACTCAAGATTGTTTGCAATGTATAAAAGTAGTGCCTCATAATCTTGAGCACCTGAATAAAAAAACAATAATTCACCAATATTAATAAATATTACTTATAACCATGGTAAATTATATTAATTAATAAAATATAAAATAATAAGACCTAAATGAATATAATGATCATATACATGATATAAAAAAATGAAACATTATGTGTATTATACATAATAAATCTTTTACCTCTCACTTTCTTCATTCTACCTTTTCCCAATAGGTGCTCCACTTCAAATTTTTTGATGAAGTTCACATCCCAAATGCAATCCACCACCTTCATAGCTGGCGCAGCTAATATAGGAAGATAATGACTAATATACACCATGGATTGATATAACACATATCCCTCCACCATAGAACCCTCAGGTCGTGCTCTTTGTCTAACCAAAGCCTTCAAGGATTTCAGGTGCCTCTCGACCATCCACATTGACCTTGTGTGTATTGGTCCACACATTTCAATCTCCTCAACTTGGTGTATCAAGTAGTGTTCTTGTGCATTGAAAAATGTTGGAGGTAGATACTTTTGCATTTCACACATTAGCCGAGGAATTTCTCTCTTCCAATACTTCATTTCATCTTGATGGATTTCTTTCAATGACAACCATCTGCAAATCATTACGCAAGGTTATTTCAATGAAACATAATATATATTTCATTACAAGTAAATTAATACATCATTTCATCAAGTACGAAAAGAAATTGTAGCAATTAGATTTTGTGTATAAATCAAAACTACTTACCTCATGTATTTACTAAGACCATATATAACTTGTTTGACATTGTTGTCGAAGTCATTTGGGAGAGATACAGGTAGAACATACTATAACAATAAAAAATGAATCATTATTGGTTTCCAAATTAAACAGAAAAAAGGAAAATTTAAAATATGTATTCAAGCAATAACATACAAAACGTATACCAAAAAAATTACCTTAACAAAGGTATGCCAATCATGTGTTTTCACCCCACTGAAGTCACCTTTCTTCGTTAAGATATTATTTATGTTTGAAGCAAAACCTGTTGGAAATTTAATTCTTCTAACAACCTCTTTTACATCATTGCTTTTTTGTTCTGTTAATAACCATGGAATATTATTATAATTTCGACCTCCATTGTTATTTGATCTGTCGATCACACTTTTCATTGCATGATTCGATTTCTCAATGTCAGCACAAATTTTGTCAATTTTATCTCTATCATGTGCACCATCTATGGTTCGCCATAACGTTTCTATCACATTCTTCCCGACATGCATTGTATCAAACAAATGAGCTATTTTTAGGTCCTCATAGTAGGGCAACCTCGCGAATTGAGAAGGATAACATTTCATTCCGGGTGGAAGTACAATATTAGTACCTTCACGGCGACGATGACCTTGATATCAAAGAATAAAATAAATCAGAACAATATTAATTATAAAATACAATAAAATAAATTCATTAGTTAAAACAAAAATTCCAAACATTACATAAACAAATAATATATATATATATATACACAAATTACGTACCAGCTGCTTGACGATTATTAATTCTGTTATATTCCAACATCCACAACTGAGGTGTCATTCTTCGTGGTTTTAATCCAATTTCTTCTTTATCATTGAAAAGATGTTTTTCAGTAGTATGATACTTATGGTTCCTAGAGAGGAAGTGCCTAAACTCATCAAACACCATCTTTATTAAGTCTGGAGAATGATGATACTTCATCTTAGGGCCACAAAATGGACATGCAAATCTACCCTTTGTTTGAAGACCTGCAATAGATGGATCAATAACAATTAATATACTATGAGATCATTTTTAAAACATGCAATATGGTATATCTAATTTAGATAATTATGTATTATATTAAAGTGCAACGAAATATTACATACCACAAACATGTGTTAGTCCTGGGGCATCATGAATTGTCCATACAAGCATTCCATGACATTGAAATCTCTTCTGCTTGATTGGTTTAGTGATGTCATACATAGTGATGCCATGCCATAACTGTATTAGCTCATCGATAAGAGGCTCAATATATACATTCATATATTTGACCTAGTACTTACCTAATTGTTCAAAATTACGGTACATAATAATTACTACCATGATATATGTATATATAAGTAAGTAAATAAATAAAATATATATTTATGCAAACAACGAGAGAAATGAAAATGTTACATTCAAAAAAATAATGTATCAAATACTTGGAATAATCATAGTCAACATTATGTGCTCCCTCTTTATTGACATCCAAGGAGGAATGTTATTGTTGATAACGAAAATAGGTCACACTGAGTAAGTAGATCTAAGCTCTCTGAATGGATTAACACCATCAGCTGCCAATGAAAGCCTGACATTACGAGGTTCATTTTTAAAATCTACATATTTTTCCTCGATTTCTCTAAATGTAGAACCATCTGCAGGCATTCGAAGAACACCATCTCCACTTCTATTATTTGAATGGTAATCCATAAATTGTGCTATGTTGTTACACCTGAACATTCGCTGCAAACGTGGAATTATGGGAATATGATGAAGAACCTTTTGAGGCACCTTTTTGGTTAGTTGATCTGTTCGATATCTACTGGTACCACATTTCGGACATTCTGTTTTCAACGCATGTTCTCTGTAATATATAATATGATCTTTAGGACATGCATCTATAGTGTTATATTCCATTCCAAAGTGTTTCATAATAGCACGTAGATCTCGATATGTTCGAGGTAAAGTATTTGGCGATGGTAACAAATATTCACCCAACAATCTACAACATAAACAAAAAGTAGTGTCTTGTAAAGATTATTAATCATATATATATATATATATATATATATATATATATATATATCATAGTTATTAAAACCGGAACCGGTGACTGGACCGGTGGAGCTAATGAACCGGGTTTCGATCCAGAACTAGTCTAACCGGTAGTGGCCAAATCTCAATGAACCGGTTTAAAAAAAAATACATTAAATAATTATTTTTTAATAAAAAAGAAAACTATTTTTAAGATTTGCAACCATGATTCCAAGCCAATAGAGACAAAATATGAAATTTTTTCTCATTTATATACCATGCAAAGGTGAATATATCAAAATGGCAGCAAATGCAATACATATCATCGAAAAATACATAAGCAAACTTGTTGAAGTAATGTATCGGGTTTCTCTTATATTATTCACTGTGTTTTATTGCTGAGTTAATATTATAATATACAATCTGTCCCTACTCAGATATGTTGTCAATTCATTGTATCAGCCTTAAAGACAATTCTGGGTTCAGTATATATATATATATCAGACCAGCATTTTGAAGATCTTGTATTCTTCATTATCTATGTTTGCTTGCCAATAAATTTCTAGAAAAACATCTACAACACTTAGAGGTATTGAATTGGTTTATGAAACACACTATTAGTGCTATTTGTAACAAGTTGAGAGAGCATTACAACTTCAGCAGTCTGCTCACAATGTGTTTGACAAAATTTATCACTGAAAAGATTCATTAAAACCCAGAAAACTCAGTAGCCAGTTTAGTGCATTTCCAAGCGGGAATTTTCTAGTGGTAAATTTATTATTTCCAGTCACATTTTCATTAGGTTGTATGTCGTTGTCCCTTGAGTGGCGTCAGACCATTTGCATCAGTCTTGATGCCATGATCAAATTGCTTTTATGTTGTGTGAAATGTTTTATATTTATGCTGCTGCTATGTGTGAGCAGAGAGAGAGGGTCTGACAGTTCCTAGTTGAGTGTGAAAAAGGTTGTTGTTGATTGTTTTGAGAACAGAAATTGTCATCAAGTACACTTGATGAGTTGCATGCTGCCAGGGATTTTATGCTAGCCAGCCTTGTATTTATCAGTCATCATGTGTATTGTTGCTACTATAAGGTGTTGAGTATGAGTTATTAGACAAGTTTTTTGCTAGTATAATAGAGGAATTTGCAGCTCATGGAGGAGACACTGAGGAATTTGCAACTCATGGAGGAGCACCTAACTGGCCGGTTAAGTACAGAACTGACCGGTTTATGCATAAACTGGCCGGTTCCTTACTTAACCGGCCGGTTAGGTCCAGTTAACTGGCCAAAACAGGTGAGAATAGGCTATTGACCGGGTTGCAAGGCCGGTTCCAACCGGCAGCTGTCCTGACTGGCCGGTTTTGATAACTATGATATATATATATATAAGTTATTATTTTACACATTTATTACAACTAAAAAAAAGGAAAATAATCAACATTTACATATATGTGATCATATATACATATTGCATACCTTAGGAGTTGTGTCCTACATCTGTTTGAAAAATTATTCATAGCCTTTAAGTTCACCGGCAACAATGTAGTAGAGAGAAGAGTTGCATTTTAGTATTCAAAAAGTTGTTCACTTGACCTTTCAATCAGAGGTACATCGTAAATACCGTCACTATCTCCACCATCATCATCTGACTCACCATACAAGTCTTGGAAAATTTGATTTGTCCCATCATTAATGTGAACTGTCTCATTATTGTAATCATGATCTACCTCCATGGGATCATTAAAATTACCTTCATCGTTCGCTTCATGTTCTTCACCTTGTACAACATCATTTCCAATACTAATATTTGCTGCAATATTCTCTTGTACTGGTGCAACATCATCTAATCTACTACTATTTAGCTGTGGAAGTTGGTTGATCATCTGCAAAAAGTTGGGGGGAAACTGTGCCTTTATGAAAATTACAAACATTAATCATTAAACATTAGTGCGCATATAAAAAATATTAAAATAATATAAAATTTTATGATATAATCAAAATGAAGATAGATAATGAAGATAGATAATTAATTACCACGGGACGATAGTCATTCGATCCACCATCAATGTGCCCATATTTCCTACAATGCATTGTTGCTGTTGCTATTAAAACTCTAACATTATTTCTCATACAACATTTTTTGCAAGGGCAATAAACTCTACCATCACCCCTTTCACCCTTTTGAATTTTTTTCCACCTCTAATGTTTTCTTCCATTGATGCAAATTATCCTATAAAGAAAATAATAAATCTCTCTCAATGGTGTAGAAAACCCAAGACTTGTTGAACTCAATGGGAGCTCAATATATAAGCAAAAAGAAAATAAAAGTGGGCTTTTTACAAATTGTGATCTTTTTACAAAATGTGGGCTTTTTACAAAATTGCGGGCTTTTTACAAATTGTGGGCTTTTACAAAATTGTGGGCTTTTTACAATTTTTTTATATTTTTAATAAAATGTGGGCTTTTTACAAAATTGTGGGCTTTTTACAAATTGTGGGCTTTTTACAAAATTGTGAGCTTTTTACAAAATTGTGGGCTTTTTACAAATTGTGGGATTTTTTTATTCTTAATGCATTTTCTGTAGAATACTAAATAGATTTGTCCAAAATTTGAGATGCAAACTGTAGTCTCTACTACGTTTGGAAAATTGGAGGTTTATAAAAGATAAACTGTGAACAGAATTGTACCACTATGATAAGAAGTTGTCAGAAGCATTCCTTCTGCTTCACAAACATGGAACTACCTTAAGAATTCTTATGGTTGATATAAATATTAGAGCATGGTAGTTAAATGTAGTATTTATGCTAAAATACTGAATAACAACTTGAGAGTGCTCTTCAGATACTGTACGAATGCACCAAATTAAAGTTGTACCATTACTAAAGATAAATGGCCAAAAATAGTCAATTTTGATATCGTGAAGTTATGTCTTTCTCGGTAGAAAATTGGGGATAGGATGGAAAATATGAGAGAACTAAGTTCCAAGGACTAAAAAACCAAGGCCAACATAGTTCTGCCTTGAATCAGAGACAAAACAAAGCTGCCCAAAAAAGTGTTTGAGAGCACCCATTGAAGCTCCTATATATAGGAGAGTCAACATTTTCCTATTGAACACGTTTGTATAGTCAAAGCCACAACAAGATCAGATAGCCACGATCCTAAATGAGAACCAGAGCCAAAGCTAAGACAGATCCACGTTTAGCAGAACAAGACAGCCATAGCAAAGGATTTGACCATAGAACCAGATCATGAGAGATAGCAAGATTATTGCTTCCACTGTGGAAATGTAGAAACTCTACAAGGGCTTTGCTTCTAGTATATTTCATTGTGACAGTAATTGCTATGGTGTTGTAAGCGCTCATTAGTAGAATCTTAAAGCCATTCTGGAATTATTTTAACCTAGAGAGGGTTTTATGTGGTTATAAATCCTCATGTTCAAATTCCATTGTGGATTGGTTCTGTTTGATATTATGTTTTTACTGTCCACAGTTGAATTTTTGCACAGAAAATTATCAGTCTAAAGTGGATCAATTTTGCGATGTTTCTTTTGCTTCCTATTGTGAAGTATTTCGCTCAGAACTCTACTCGTTGTAACAGAGGTCTTGGGCATAGAACAGGGGACTTGGGTTTTTTGGAATCAAACTTCAGGTTAAGATGCTCATCTGAAGAATGGCACAGTGAGCCTTAGCATGGAGTTGGGAGTACCAATTTGAAGTGCAGGTAGGGCATTGTACAATAGATCAGTTAGATTTATGGACCCTAATACAAAAGTTTCTTCTTCTTTCAAAACGTGTTTCTCGTTTTCTGTAACCAATGTGGGTCATGTTCTTGTTTCAATTGGGGATGGATTAGCATTTTTTATTGCTCCAGATGATCACACTCTGGGTAGCCCTGGAGGCTATTTGGGGGTGATGAGTCCAATAGGTCTCAATGAACTGTTGCCCTCGCTGGGGAATACTATTGCAGTGGAATTTGATACTATTTTGGATGTTGAATTCCACAATCCTAATGGAAACCAGTACCTTCAGCTCCAGTACCTGTTCACAAAAGAGGGTGCCATAGTCATTCATGCATGTAGAGAGGGTGAATTGCAGGCATTGCAACAGGAGGTGTTGTTGTTGTTGCATTGGCCACTAGATTGTTTGTCTGGTTCTGTTACAAGCGCAGAGTATTGAAAAGGACAAACAAATTTAGTTCAGATATTGTGAAATTGCCTCGGAAATTCACCTACAAAGAGCTCAACAATGCTACGAAAGACTTTTTTTGAATGTGATTGATAATTGATAATTGCAAGCAAGGGTAATCCCCTTGTGAAACCAAAATTTCTGAGCATTTTCTAAAACCTGATGACAGAGTCATTGTAATGAACAAGCGCCTAGGTCCATATTACGTCCAAATCTACCAAGCACCAAGATCTATAAAAAAAATCCACAGTATCTGCGAACTAAGAAGAAGAGGCAGAAAATGTATTCTGCTTACCTGTTCAAATAGTGGTTGGGGTTTACCACAGCAAAAATTTGACAGAGCCCATGTAGCATTTCTTATCATTGAAATTCTGGCAGTATCATTCAACTGGGCAAGCACCTGCCTCAGAGCTCCATGACTGAGGGCAAGATCCCTAAATGTTGCAGAGTCTCTAGCAATATTTCCCAAAGCCCAAACAGCCTTACACGAACACCAGTTGAACTCAAAGTTGGGTACTTGTTTTTTAAATCAAATTCCAAAATTACGGACATATAAAGATAGTTGGGAAGAATAATTTTATGCCTCTAAAATAAATGTGCTACCTGTTCTCGAACATTATCATTCCCAGAGGTAATAAGTTCCACAAATATAGGCAGTGCCCCGTAATCAATCACAACCTTTGTATTCTCAGAGGCTCCAAAAAAACCCAAATAGGGTCAACCCTACTATAGGAGGAAGGGCTGCGACTCGGGCTGCCATTTTGAAAGAGGCGAGGGGGCGAATCTTTGTTGTGGAGCTGAGGGCGAATGCTGAGGGTGAATGCTGTTCTGCAAGAGCTGAGGGAAAATGCGCGCGTGATATCAGATGTTAATGTAGTTTTTAAAAAAATCATTTTTATGTAGCGCGCATTTGAATTTTAGCATTTCAAATCATTTTTATTTACATTTGATTTTTGCATTTCTAATACAAGTGACAAACAAATTTCTACAAGAGGTTGAAATTTTTACTAGATAGCCATGAAAGACTAATTAAAATGGATTAAAATGCAAGTGGAACTTCAAAATAAATGTAATTGAAGGTTCTCTCCACTAAATTTTTGCAAAAGTGCTTACATTATTTAAGTTATCTAGGATGTTTTTTTGTATTACACAATCAAAATTAAATAATGAAATAGTTGGGTAGTCTTATTGTTTCAAATTAGGACACAATTTTCAAATGGTGATGAAGTTTCAAGTGATGATTAACTGACAATATTCTCCTTTCCTATCCTTGAAAAACTATACAAGGTTCCATGTTGCCACATGAAACCCTAACTCATGTAGCAGCATAGGACCAGTCCTCCATTTTTCCCATCATAAGGCATTTTGCACATATTTGACGACTAGAATTTGCGGATTCCCGTTTTCCGTGAGGTGCTAGGAAGGATAGAAGACTTAATTTTGACGTTTGAAATTTTTTCAAAAACGTTCTTACGCCCTTTAATTTCCACTTACCAATAATTTTGCAACACTAGTCCTCTTCGCAATTGCAAGGCTATACTCAAAAAGTAAGGAAAGTTACTTTTTTGGCTCACTCAAAATTAAAAATTTAATAAAGGAATCACCACTTATCATTATTGATATTTTAAAATTAGAATCAATTTAGTTTTCCCCTTCCTATTACAGAAAGTTCACAAATCCTTTCTTTTACATAAAACACCAAAGAAAGAATAAAGCCCATTGCCCTGCAAACTTCCAAGGTTGTGATTAGTGAAGCAGTGAAAAAGTACGACTATAGCACTAAAAAATTAGAATGCCAATCTGCCCCAACATGAAGTAGTGTTAATATAGCTAGTGGCTTGGCTTGATGGTCAAACAGTGAATTACACAAGCACAAAATAAAAGCTTTAGGCGTCTAGTTCCTTACACTTGCACTCTCAAGGCATTCAGACTTAGGCCGAGCTCAAGATTGGCTCCGAGGAAACTAGATTGGCTCATTAACCTGCCATATTTTAATTTCATAAGGTATGTTCGAAGTTTGAACTGCTAGGGTAATTTATTATTGTGAAATCATAGTTCTAAATTATCTCTTATTATGTGAGCAATGTAATCTATTGATTGTAAGCAGATTCATTAAAAAAATTCAAACTAATTTTAGCATGAATGATGACAATTTATATTGTAATTGGTTTTTAAGAGTATTTGTATTATGTAGGAGCACTGGAAAGAAAAATTAAGACTTCATTTTCTGTTTTCCTTATTTTATTGGGCTGAACTGGAGAAAATTGAATATGAATAGTGAGTTAATTGTAAGATCAATGGGCCAAGGCCATACATCAGCATTGACCACAGTGGGGAAGTATAAAAGCATGGATATTCATGTAAGTATAGTTATTAATGTAAGATCAAAGCTAACTCTTAGCTTCACTAAATAAATAGAAGGCAAAGATCTAGCATCAACTGAAACTCACGTGAAAAAGTAGATGAAAAATGTATAATCATCTAATGGAGAGGTAATCTATAATTATCCGGTAAGACTCTTGGCTATGCCTTGAGACTAAACTAATTCTCAATATTTTTGAATAATCATCCATTGGAATTTAGTAGGAAAACCATAGTAAATCATTGTCCAATGGCCATGCAAAAATATATAAAAAATAATATTTGTTAGTTGTTTTTCAATAGGTGGACCATGATGGGATCACTGAGAAGGTGGGGGTGTTGTTTTAATCATGGAAGTGAGGTTTAGTATATTGATAGTCAAGTTACCTTTCCCTATAAATTTTCTTGATCAAGTTATTCATTCATTGAACTTTGATTCATTCCTACTGTTTTGATACACAATCCAATCCAGTTGAGTCTTGAGTCTTCATTGAGAATGGCATTCATAGGTTGTCAAGAAAGAGGTTATCATGCACATGCAGTCTTCTTTTCTTGATATCTTTGTAACTATGTTCAGCCTGAGTTCTATATTTTTAAATTATCATAATAGTTCGTGATTATTAGGCTTTTATTTTGTCTTTTAAGAATTTTAATTTAATTATTATTAATCATTAAATTTAAAATATATATATATATATATATATATATATATTATAGTTATTAAACTTTCAATAGAATTATTAAACTTTCAATGGTACATCAACTTTCATACATGAGAAAATAGATACTGACAAATGGTACATCATGGCCTGATTAATTTCGCTCAGCAATTTCAAATGGTATAACATTTAGTCAACATTAATCATTAATTTTTGCACACAGAGACTAATTTCTATGGAAGCCTGAGATTTCTTTGGCTTTTTATTCTTATAACCACATACACATAATTAATAGAGAGATTGAGGACAAAAAAAAATCTAGCGCTTAGTCTCCACTACTCAACATGATTTTGTGAGAAATAATACATAGATTGATTTCTCTGAGTGCCTTAGCGTTCTTTGGCTCATTATTTTAATCACAACAACAATAAAAAATGCACTGAGGATCTGTTCTTAGTCTGATTATGCAATTTTTATAAGACAAATTATGCAATATTAATAATAAACATAAATTTATTGCAATTTAGGGAAAGCTCGTTCATGTTTTTTTCTTTATATTGGAAGGTTACTTTCTTTTTGAAGTAATTTTTAGTAGATCATAGCATATATTAAGGAAATATTAGTTTGACAAGAATCAGTTATTTCTCTTGAAACTTTAGGTATTAAAATTCCATGACACAGATATATCACACTCCAAAATCCAAAGAAAATGGAAGAGCGTTCAATTTTTTTAATCAAACTTTTATTGGTGAAGGGTTAATTTATTACGAGAACGTCATTAATGAAGTGAAAAATTTTAAACGTAATGTTTATTGACTAGAAAAATAATGACCAAAATGTCAAAAAAAATTGTGTGATGGGTAAAGAGAAATCCAAATTCCAACCCTGCCTGCCACCTGTTGGTGAGTGGAGGTTATTCACTTTTCATTTACAGCTTACCAAGTTACTCATGTTACCAATATTTTCACATGGCTCACTTTTAGGTGACTAATTATTGTACTTCTTCTTTATAAAGAACAATTGGTAGATAATTGTATATATTATTTGAAATCTATAACAAATCCAGGCAACAAAATTACAACAAATAGAAAATTATGCAAAAAATTCACCAGGGCACTACTAATGTGTGGATACCTTATCATTTCTTAGATCCTCATAACTTACCAACACCTACTATATTTGTATACACATAATATGGCATTTACCTGAAGTATTTCATATGTATCTAGAAGTAAATAAGTTGTATGACAATTGTTATGGCAGATATAAGATGTGTATTATAGTTTATATTTCAAATTTTCTTAAGTAGCATGCATGTGCGGTTCATATAGTGACTACAATTACCAAATATATTTTAGTGAAGATGTGAAGATGATCTCTCATTAGGTCCTAATTACTTAAAGCATCATTAATTATCTTTCCAAATGAATAAAATATGTTAACAAATTAGTAAAAACTAGGAAAACAAATCATGCTTTAAAAAAATATGGCACAATGAGTCACACTCTAAGATTTATTTAATTACTCATCAAGTGTCGCTACAACATATATATGATCACCATTACCATATAAATGGGACATGTGACCATCATTTTGGTTTCGCCAATGACATTCCACATCATGAGCATTGTTTAGGGTTGATTGTGTTAATTTTTTTTAAACAAATCATTTATACATTTTATGGAAATTATAGACACAATTTATAATCACATTACAATATCATGATGTATGGATATTCCTTATCATTTCTTAGATACTCACAACTTACCAACACCTAATAGATTGATATACACATCATATGGAATTTACCCCTAGAATACCACATGTATCCTAAAACAAATTAGTTGTATGGAAATTGTTGATGCAGGGGCATTAGGCTCAAAACAACCTTTGTCCATAAATAAATGTAAAGGGGGGTCTCATGTTTTAATTCCCCATGTATTTATTCATAGTTGAGTTATTTTTAGTTAATTAGAGAAGAAAATGTAACTGCCCGAATGATTAATGGGCACCTGAAGAGATAGTCAGTTTCAGAAGTTAAGCTAATTTTAGGAGTCCGTCTCTGTCTGTCAGAGGGTTAGTCTCAGAGTTAGAGATATGAAGAGTTTTGAGCGTTAGAGGAGTTGAGTCGATTCAGGGTTTGTATAAAAATAAGCCTTATAGGCATAATAAGGCAGACCTGCATAGAGAACCGCATAGGCTGCGTAGGACTGTCGTAGAGACAGAGTAGAGGAGAAGGGCCAAGTAATTCGAAGATCTAGTCAAGCCAAAGTTGTAAGTACTTCACTGCATAAATGTAGAATTATTTCAATGGTATTGTGCATTTGTCGAGTTAATTATGGCATGAATGGTTTCTGTGTCCCGATAATCAACTGTATAGTAGTCTGGAATACATACTCGATAATTGTGGTTTAATGGGGTCCTGTATGTTGAAAGAGGAACCGAGTCCTTTCCTGAATTACTAGCCTCTATGCGAGAGGTTCTATCCTTTCCCGAACCCATTGGATATTAGTTTAACTCGGTGTAAGAATTGCTGGACGAATAAAGTTTTGTGATAACCCGTGTTAAGCGCCATGACAGTGGACGGTGTGGCATTGGACAGTGGTATGGCAATGTTGTGGTCGAGACTCATGTAATACAGTGGGAAATTCCATGGTAGAGAGGGTCCACAGGTCCAAATTATGGATCTCCCCACAGTGTAATATAGAATTGTGCTTGAGCCTTTGATTCAAGGTTCGATCGGTGCTACCACGTACATAGAACTGGCGTGTGAAGGAACCTCATGGAGTGCGAGTCCTTAATTGAAGAAAAAAAACTAGTACAGGAAGATGCGAGTCAAAGGAGCAGAGGCAGAGTACAATAAAAGAAAGCTCGATGGAACCTGGAAGATAAGAGGCGGAACCGTGACAGAAGTGCACAGTAAAACCACCATTTGGAAAATCGGTGATATCGCGCAAGTTTGGAGGTGGTAAAAAAAATTGGTGAAAAGGAAGCGACATATGTCTTAGTGAGACACGTGGCCGAGGGCGGAATTATAAAACCATTCTCATCGCAGATTAACCCTTGGGCGTGTTCGTTACGCGAGATTTCGTTGTGTCCGTTGGATCCTCCAAACCGGCGCGATGCTCCATCGACCATCGGATTGAGAGGTAAATTACTGTGGAGCCAAGAATGGTTTATGTATGACCGTTGAGTTATATACCAAAGTCGAGATTTGTTACGATCTTTGACGATTGGCGGAGATTATAATAAGGAGGACTGTATAATTATGTGAATGGCCGAGTGTTTGGTTCAAACCAAGTCACGGAGTTCGAATTGACAAGGTCAACATACATTAAACATCACGGTTGAAATACGAGAGGGTCGAGCAGTTGATACATTCGAATATCAATTCGAATATGTAAAATGAGTGAGCCCAAGGTTTTGGGGTTTAATTCCTAAGTGGCTTGTATTTATTGGGGTATATATTAATGAGAGTAGGCTAGTCATTATATTTGGGGTGTGTAAAGAGCGGTTGAATGTTGATAGGTATGATGGGGATTAGACCATAGAACGTGGGGACTTACAGTATGGTTTAGAACCATCAAGTGAAGAAGTTCCGCATGCGAGAAGGCATGGCATAGGCCTCGGGGGTATTATGATCCTTGGAGGAAACTCCCACAGCTAGAAGAGTTGACACAGAAAATTGGATCAAGTACAAAGGTGTGGTAGGTGGGTTTTACCCTGCACCAATTGCTATGGTGCATATATGATGTGTATTACAGTTTATCTTATAATTTTGTTGAAGTAGCATACAAAAATTTACATAGTGATATGAGAACCACTCTCTAGAGTATACATTGATTTTGTACACATGGCTTTTCAGTTGCTTTTTAAGATATATCATTGGTGATGATCACATGATTATATAATGAACCATTAAGTTGAACTATGAAATTATTCCTCACAACACACACACACACATATTGATGAATTAATAAATTTTCTCATATAATTTTTTTAATCTATTTTGAAAAAAAATAAAAATTATATATAATTATTTCTAAGAAGAACAAGAGAGAATTCCTTACCATATCTTCATAAAACATATAATATCAAGAAAATTAATCTATTGAAATTTCATTTCCAAACATATTCATGGAGTAAAATGAAGATTAAAAGGAGATATTCATGGATTTACCTATAACATCACCTCATAAGAATGTAAATGTACAATATTGATGATACATAGGTTAGGAGAAAATTAATCTATTGAAATTTCATTTCCAAACATATTCATGGACTAAAATGAGGATTAAAAAGAGATATTTATGAATTTACTTATAACATCACCTCATAAAAGTGTAAATGTACAATATTGATAAAATTTATTTATATATGATAAATAATAAACCTTTATCTCACATGTATCATAAAATCTTATAAACAAACACATTCTATAATATGCAATAAAAGTGAAATTACACAATCCACATGGAAATAAGACTTAGTTCAAGCAAAAGAAAATAAAAAATAAACCATAAGTGACATGGATTTTGCAAAGGCATATAAGTGTCGGTATACCGACGGCAGCCAAAGCGTCGCTATTGCGACGGCTACCTCCAAACGTTGCAATTGCGACACTTAGACATTGTGTCGCAAATGCGACATTTGGAGGCAGTCGTCGCAATAGAGACGCTTTGAGGCATAGTGTCGCAATTGCGACGTATTCCTCCAAATGTCGCAATTGCGACACAATGTCAGTCGTCGCAATAACGATGCTTTGGGGCATAGTGTCGCAATTGTGACACTTTTTCTAAGTGTCGGTATTGCGACACTTTTCTCTAAACGTCAGTAAAGCAACGGTTTCGGGTGGGATCGAAAAAATTTGGGGAAATTTCCGACATTTGGTCAAAAGTGTCAGAACCAAGTGTTGGAATTTCCGCCAAATGTACTAGTGGGTGAAGCAGTACTCTTTTAGATGAACGAATAGATAAATAAAGAAAAGGGTGGTAGAAAAAAATAATTTCAGTTGTGGTTCGATACTAATTCCATTTATTTTAGACTGAGCTCTATTGATGCAGCTGCAACATGTGACAATGAGCATATCTAGTCCTAGAGATCCTCAAATGCAACAATGGGTCGAGTTTATGGCTAGGCATGTTAGTCAATTGACTATCATATTTTCTACTACATTTTTTGCTTGGCTCCAACAACAGATTATCGCCATAGAGGAGTATCCATACACAGACATAGATTTCTGTGGACATCCAGATTTGATTTTACCAGATGGAGCTCAATGGGGTGCAATGGGTAAAAATGTTTTGACCATGTTTTTGATTTTAAGGTTTCTACATGTTTTTGTATTTTTTATGTTTTCCAAGACTAAACTAATTTTTTTTTTTATGTACATAGATGTGGGTCGCATTTGACCAGTGGGTCGACTAGAGCATGCAGCAGATGAACCAGCAGAGAGGACTATCGAGAGATAATTCCTATGAGATTTCAATTTGACCGAGACTCTTACCGAGTTGCAGCAACATGTTGAGGGATTGACTCTTAGAATACTGGATGTCCAGATCGAGGAGTTACCTATGAGGCTTCAGTGCCATACTATTGGTGTTTTGAGCCGTTGGGTAAGGCTATTGTGCAGGATAGCTAGAGAAATTGCTTGTTATCATGAGCATCACTAGCTTTACTTTTGAAATTTTTATATAAATTTTGAAGTCATATGACTAAAGTGTCTTGGGCACATATTTTGTAAAAACCTAACTATATATCTATTTTCTTTCAGTGTTTTCCTTTGTCACCTAACTATCTATCTATTTACTTTCAATGTTTGTTTAAAACATAATGCGCTAGAGAATCATTTAATTTGTTCAAGTTTCCGGAAATATGTTGATATTGAATGTAATCAAAATGTCTTTTCAAATGTCGAAATCTAAGGAAATTATGATGAATTGTTGGATTTGGGACGGTATAGATGCTAGTAATTTGTAGTAAGACAAGCTGTGAGTCTAACCTAATGATGATGCTGTTAATGCCAAGTGAAATGGCATCAGAGGTAAGTTTGATCAACGTGTTATACTCAACGATATTGTTTGTTTATCGATCAATAAAAATCACTTGAACACTCACTAAATCATCACCTGGAGAAAAAATGGCCCATGCTGCAGAGGATAGGTTCTGGGTACTACGACTAGCACTATGGGCATACCCAACAAATGGTTCCAAAGATTTAGTCATTTGTGATGAAATGTAAAGTGGATTACTAAATTCAAGAAAACTCTAAAAAACAAACTAAGACAATTAATGCAATCAAAGCATATAAAAAATATGATACAAAATTTTACTACACTCAATTAAGCATATTAAAGTTTAAGATATAGCCCATTTCGAGGTTGCACCAACAAAATTCCATCATAATAAGCTAACTCGTACGTGCCCTTAGCCATAACTCTTTTGATAATGTAGGGGCCATGTCATAGTGGCTCAAATTTTCCCATTCCTATCAAATCAGCTTCCTGATCATAAAGAAAGACCACATCTCCCTCTCAGAAGATGTGAGGCTTGACATTGTGCTCATATTGCGCCTTGATTCCTCTCTTATGCACTTTGTTGGCCAATGCGGCTTCACGATGCATTTCATCTAGATGGATGAGGTTAAAAGGACGTGCTTCTTCATTAAAGGTGGTGGGTAACAAGTTAATAGCAAGTTTTAATGATGAAATTTCACATTAATGGATTGGTAAGATAGCTTCCAAACCATACACAAACTGAAAGGGAGTAAATCCAGTCACATTTCTCATTGAGGTTTGATATGCCCATAAAGCGGAGTACAGGATTAAATACCAATTTATTTTATGAACCCCTATCATTCGTTGAAGCATTCGCTTAAGGATCTTATTAATGGCTTCAAATTTTCCATTAGATTGCAGATAATAAGTGATAGAGCTACCATGCGATAGTCCTAATTTGGAAGTCAACTCATTCATCATGTTATTGCGAAAATGCTTACCATGATATTTAAATATAGCTTGTGGTACAAAAAACCGAGAAACGACATGATTGAAAAAGAAAAATGCAGCTATTTTGCATGTGTTATTGAATGTAGGCATCACTTCAATCCACTTGGTGAAGTAGTAGACGACGAAAATAATAGAACCATGCCCCCCGACCAAATGAGGGTTGCAGGTCATGAAGTCAATGCCCCATTTTTCAAATGGTCCTACAGCGATGACAAGATGCATTGGTGTTTGTAGAATGTGGATTTTAAAATCAAGTATCTAGCATGCATGACAAATTCTAACCACGAGAATGAAGTCTTGGAATATGGTTGGCCAGAAGTAACCGACGCAGAGAATATTCTGCACCATAGCATAACCAGAGAAATGTACACCACACGTGCCAACATGAAAATAATTAAGAGCTTTCTCTACCTTCTCATGAGTGAGGCACCTCCTTAAAATCGTATCAACACCATGAAGATAAAGTGTATCATCGACAATAAGATAATGTTTGGCTTGGTATCTAATACATCATTCTTGCGAGTGAGAGGTATCGAGCCATAAAGTTTGGGTTTGGAGATAAATGATAAAATCCCCATACCAAGGGTCAGATGAGCCAATCAAAAATAGAGACTCATCTGGAATTGATGGTTCCAATTTATTTTCAATACTATCAGAGGGAAGGTTGCAGAGAAGCTTAGCAAAAACCAAAGACTTATTTGACTTTGATTTGATGAATTCCAAACCAAATTCCTGTAAAATGATGATCCATTTTGAATATTTCCCCCCCGGAAATTGAAATGATAGAATGTATGTCATAGGGTTTCAATTCGAAATGCCAATAGTCTTCCAGAGCAAGATATAATGGCGAAATATTTGGATAGCTTGAATAGTCGCCAAGGTAAGCTTTTCGACGTATGAGTACTTAACTTCCATATCATGGAGATTACGACTCAAATAATATATTGGATGTTGTATCCCATATTATTCTTGGACTAAAACCATAGCAATGGTTGTATCTACAGTGAAGAGATACATGAAATAATCACTCCAATAATTAGGGGGATACATTAATGACGCTTGGATCAGGGTATATTTAAGAGCATCAAAAGAATTTTGTGCAACCTTATCCCAATCGAAGGGAATCCATTTTTTTAAGAGACGAGTAAATACTTTAGCCATTCCGGTGTAGTTGAGTATGGACCTCCTTAGAAAGTTAGCCTTTCCTTGAAGTCTTTGTAGCTGAGGTAAGTTTGATGGCGCAGGAAAATTGAGAATGGCTTGGACCTTTAGTGGGTCAATTCGAATTCCATATTTTGAGATGACGAATCCAAGAAAATGAATAGAACCAACACAAAAAACACATTTGTGTGGATTGAGGCATATCTTGTAGTGTCGGCAATGAAAAAATATATCTCTCATATGTGCCGGGTGATTAATATGTTTTCGTGAATGCACAGGTAAATCGCCTAGATAAGGTTGAAAAATGTGATTAATGTCATGGAAAGCATAATACATTTCTTTCTAGAATGTTGCCTCGACGTTCTTTAAACCAAATGGGAGTTTACGATAAGAGAATGTGCCCCAGGGATAGATAAATTTTATCTTATATTGGTCCTCTGGGCGAATATTGATTTGATTGTAACGAGAGAATCCATCCATGAACGAAAAGATTTCACAACCGTCACATTTGTCAATAATTTGGTCAATAAAGGGAGTGGGATAATTGTCTTTTCGACAAGAAAGATTGACATCCCAATAATCAATGCACACTCTGATTATCCCTTGTAATGAAAAATGTTGGAAACCCAATCAGTAAGAAGGACAAGGTAAATGAAACCAACACGCAAAAATTTTTCAACTTCTGCTTTAATGCCAACAACCTTCTTTGGATGAATAGGACGAAGGAATTGACATACCAGTTTGAAATCAGGGTACATTTTAATTGTGTTCAACAATACTAGAATCTATGTCTGGCATTTCCTCATAAGACCAAGCAAATACATCTTGGAATTCACGAAAAAGAGAGCGATAAGTGTCAAGTTTGGATTCTAAACAAGACATGCTGACATGAATGTTTTCTACAATGCCAGGTTTGGTCAAAATATCAATAGAAATTTTTTCTTCAATATTTGATAGGTTTCGCTCGGATTCGATGGCACTAATTGGAACATAATTCAAAAATAAATCAAATATCGTAGGGTGATATAGTTCAATAAGATAATCTTAGTTATAATCTAGAAGACATAAATGATGATGAAAATCATCCCATAGTTCTCCTCCAGGCATCTGACTTCCACAATGCTCTCATTAATCAAGAATATGGATGAAAAAGGATCACAAGGAGTACCAAAATATAATGAACGGTCGATCCAAATGATCAGCAACGATGAATCAAGATGCACCACCCAAGCCAAGAAAATTGATTTCTTTGCAAGCTCAATTAGGCTTGGTCACAAAAAAATCACCTAGCATATCTATTTCAGAATCATTGGTAATCCTCCTTAATTCAGATGAAGTGGAAGATATCATGTGGCAGGTCTTTATTTTTTCGATTTCCACTGACGTCATAGGCGACGGTAATGAAAAGGTGCCCATTAGGGAAGAATCCTTAAAGAGCCCTACACCAATGTTTTTAAGTGCTAACTGGGGTGCGTGAATGGAATGCTTCCAGATACCTGGGAACTAGAGGCAAAGAAGGAGATTTGATTAATGATTGTGATGGCACCTTTATGAGGGAAGGTGATCATTCAAAATTAAGTAGAAATGATCGCAGTCATAGCGTAAACCCATGGCCTTCCAAGTAAAATGTTGTAGTCAAGGGGTCCGTCAACGACCTCAACTTCAACATTCATAGTTTTTCCCCCTAGTTCGACATGCAAGTTATTGATAATGCCACAAGGCTTATATGTACCACCATCAAAAGCTTTCAATGTCGTAGGCGATTGAGATAAGCGAGGTGAGCCAAGTGACTTCCAACAATTGATAAACATAATACAATTATATTCTCCCTCATCAATAATAGAGCGATGAACGAGGTGATTTAGACTATTTACTTGGATTGAAAATGCTAATTCGGCTGGTAATTGTGGCACATAGACCGTGTGATTGAAGACTACAAGATTAGAATTTGTTTGGTTGATTCCACCAATTTCCGACAACAAAACTTGATTCTGGGAGGGACAATTTTGAAGTACCTCAAGCGTTGACATAACTGAAGGTGACAGAGCCATATCTTCAACTATATTGTAATTTTGATTTGCACAAGCTCGAGGATTGAACGTTGATTTGTGGACGACTCCCTTTGGTGGCTTTATTGTTAAATCTGGAATAGTAGGTGGCAGAATTGATTCAGTGGACTGATTTGTGGTTGAGGTAGTAGGTTGATCAGTAGCCTAACTACCGTAATTTCTATTTTGAATAGACACCAAAATATCAGTTTTTGGATTTGTGGCAGATAGCATAATCACTTGGGAACTAGAAGCGTGATCCCTAGCAACCATGTTTGTGTCTGGATTCAAAAAAGGATCTATCAACACAACAGATGTAGGTGAAGTCTTAAAAAGCTTTGAGACTTTGGAGCAGGGAGGACAGTCTCACGTAAAGTGCTCCTCATTACATCTCAAGGAATGGTAACAAGGTTTCCGAGAATTTCCATATTGTTGATCAGATGATTGTTCCTGCTGAGGTGAATTTTCCTTTTTCTTTGCTTTCCCCTTTTTCTTGCTTTCAGGTTGCTTGTCACTTTTTCCTTTGTTTGATGACAAGGCATGTATTTCAGAATAAGGTGCAGAATCAGATACAGTAGAGGTATGAGTGTTTGCATAACCAATCATACCGTCGTCAGCATGAGAGTCCTTACCATATGGAGGAGGAACAATAAAATTTTATCGCGATGCATTTGGAATTTTCTCATAGAGCATGCCAGAATGAGTATAAATCAAATATAAGTATTGGGCATGAGAAATTATTTTTTCTTTAGTGACGACTCTACCTTTAGCTACATCCTTAGTGATAGATGGTAGAAAGGACTTAATAAACCACTTAGCTAAGATCTGATCAGGAATAGATGTTTTGACCATTCGACCATGACGATGCCACTCATGAATATGATCAGAAATTTGAGTAGCAATTGTCTGTTTAAAGTTTCTCAATAGTTCTGTTCTAGTTTCATATCGTATGGGTAACTAGAAGTGGGTTAAAAAGGTAGTGGCTAAGGAAATGAAGTTATCAAATGAAGCTTGTGGTAAGTCAAGAGAACTAAGCGTAATTCAAGAGCACTAAGTGACCAGTAAGTGTACGTTGGAAAATATGTAGTCTAACGAAGTCATCATTTAAGGAGTTTAATGAGCACCACAAATGATGAGTCATAACATGTGTTGACGGGTCTTCTCCAAGGTTTCCATTGAATTTAGGAATGTTAGAGGGTAATTTGTGTGGAATCACCGGCCACCAAGGAGAATAGCTGATGGGATCATTGGTAAGTCGGTTTAAATCAGGTAATTATAATACTGCAACAAAAGGAAACTATCGATTCAAGTCAGGTTGAGAAAAACCAGGATATGGTGGAATTTCTTGGGCCACATGCCTTTGTGCACCACCATAAGGCATTTTTTGTTCGTAACCCATGAGATAGGGGTTATTTTGATGAAAAAATGCTTGAGGGATATGTTGACCAAGTCCTGGATAAGCTGGTTGTTGTTGGAATTGTTGTTGTATTTTAGATTGTGGATACCAAGGTGATTTCCTGCCAAGATTATAGCCCAAACTAGAATAGATTGGACTCGATTGTGAATAGGTAAGAATAGTAGGAGCCTACGACATCCCATAAAAGGGTAATCCAGACTATGGTTGTGAGATTCTAGATACAGGTGTTTTTTGTAAACCAGTCGAAGGAGGTGGAGTCTGAAGGCCCAAGACTTGAGGGTAATGGGTTGAAGGAAATCCCTGAGACAGTTGAGGTACAACCAGCTGAGCCTATAAATGGGGTAATGAATTATTAATAGGTGGGGTAGATATAGGTGCAACAGGTTTAACCGGTTGGTATGAATTCACAACCGTTTGTGGTTAAACGGGCAGGATAGGCTGCCATTGACAAATAGTCATCCCAACATTTGGGTGACCATAAAACGATGAAGTACTGTCAAAATGGGTGACCAAAGGTTGCCCCCCATCATGAGGAGTATAATAATATGGAATATATTTATCTCGAAATGGTGGGAGTCCAGTCAAGATTGAACTTGATGGAATGCACCCAGATGGACCAGCTTGATGATGAACTGAAGATGTGTATAAAGCGTCAAGTCATTCAGTACTCATTAGAGATGTACTAGATAAGATACTAGAAGATGACATGGGTGAAATCCATGGGTTTTAGGAGGCACTAGAGTAGGTTCCAGATAATTATTGGTAACTCAGTGGGATGGATGGACCACCATAAAGATGTGACTCGGGTGATGTGGTAAACATCGATGGAGTAGCAACAGTAGATGTTGTCACAAATATAACAAATGGTACAGCTGGAAATGTTGACTTAGCCATGGTCAAATGACCTATTGAATACCCTATAAGATCTATGGGAACATGGATTGAAACAGGATCAACTAAAGTAGTGTAAGTTAATCGAGGATAAGACTCATAAATATAAAGCCCTGACCCAAAATGAGTTGAAGTTGAGTGTATTTATTCTTTTTGAGGTTCTTCCTCAATCAAAATCAAACCAGGTAGAATAATTTCACCGTCAGGCTCGAGATATATTTCAAGTGGTTGACTGCAAGATAAAAGGGAAGACTCAATGGCTATGGATGACTGAGCAGCGGTCGATATAGGAACAAATACTTTTAGTTTGACTTTAGGATCCAAATGTTATATTAAAATAACAGTGGGATCCAAATCAACTTCCAATTGATCAACGTCGAGTTCTGGATGTATGGTCTCACTCATTGGTACTTCAGTTTCCACAGATAGCGATGGGGACTCCATTTCAACGACAGTAGATAAACCAGGATGTGTATAAATGACTCGAGATGACTATGGTAGATGTGATGAAGATGATGCATCAGAGCTACTAATGGCACTGGATTCGGTGGAACTGGGTTGCCTTCACCGACCAAAAATGGCTTCTGGTGGTAAAGGTGGTTTAAGTGCTATTCTACGCAAACAACGGGGAAAGGGTTGTTCTTATTCCACGATGAATGATTGATTTTATTACAAAAACAAAAAAAACAAAAAAAATGGTGATACAAGGCAAAAGGACTACAAAGTAAGTGTGAACTATAGAATACCTCCTCGCGAACCAAGAAGTACAGGCAGACAATCTCCACGAATGTTGTCTTCGGTGTATCAAAAGTTACAAGGTGACTAACTCAGTTACCTATGGATGATAAGAAACCTAAATTTGTCCTCCCAAATATACCCAAAGGTAAGTGGAGGCCCAAGTCCTTCTTAGCGTTTTCTAATGCAAAACCGCACAGTGAGATAACCCCTTTATACTTTTTGTATTGGAACATCTCACTATATACCTGAAGGTACGTGGAGGAGCTATGATACTTACACACGTGAGTGAAAGAGGAAGTGGAATGCATTTGCATCGTTAGTATGAATTCTTCGTCGAAGTGTACGGAAAAGAACCACTTTAGCTACGCATAACTAATAGCCCTAACAACAATAATGGCTGCAAAACATCTTCAGATCTGCAATTAGTAGTTAAAGTGCCGCAACAAACAGATCTATAAATGGAAAGACATTAAGCAGTAAAGTAAAGAGTTTGCTCCATGCATCCAACAGACAAGACAAGAACACGATTTTTGAATGAATTTTTATATTACAGGGCACCTGGGAGGAAACAAGAAGGTGTATCCAGATCTCCTCAATGGGATGGGTTCTTTGTAGTCCTCAGCACTTCAGATCTAAGTTTTCTCTCTCTTGTAGATAAAAAACCCAATGTAGAAGGTAGAGCTCAATGGGAGCAAAATGGCAGAAATGAGACCAAGTGTATAGATCCAGAGTGATCTAATAGGCAACAAAAGGTGAAGAATGATGGGAAAACCCTCCTATTTATAACAAAATATTGGGTCATTCTAGATCTTGGTGCATGATTAAAATAATGTTAACCAAATCTAGATCCACCTCTATGGAATATTTTATTATTATTTGTTGGAGGGAAAGGGACTTTGACTTGGGTCAAAATCCCTTGATTAGTGAAGAATAAATAAATAAATAAATGATTTATTTATCTTTTTAAGGAAGTGGTTGGGATATAATCAAATAAATAATGATTTATTTGATTAATGGTGGTTGATTTTGTCATATTTAACAAGGAATATTATTTAAATAATTATTCCTAGAAAATAATAAGATAACTATGGGTTTATCTCATTAATTTCTTTGTTTTTTGGGTTAAACATGACTGGGAATAATAATTAAATTGTGGTTTAATTAATTATTCCTTTTGGGGTTTCTTAATTAACATATATGCCAGCTTACTTAGGGTAAAACCTGTCTTACATGGTACTTGGGTCCATCTAATGATGAAAGGTTAGATGACCAAAAAATGGTGTAAATACGTACAAGTTAGCAACAACTGCTATGTTTAACGACGCTAGAGCACGTCTCTAGCCTAGACCTTCTAAGTGTTATCATTAATGTTACAATGCCTTCTTAGGTTGATTGAGGTGAATTTTATGTTGATCTTGCTTAAAAGTTTATCTTTCAGGTTCACCGCAAGATTTAATGGGAAATTCCTAAAATGAAAACTAAATGAGAAGAAATATTTTCAATTCATTTTAACAATGAAAACCTTAGCTACTAAAGGGATAGAGCAATCAGATTTTTTAGCGTAGATCAAAGAGCACAAACAAAATGAAGATTTTCCTAATCTATTCCTATGCAACACTCACAATCTCTAAATACACATGCATTTTTTTCTTTTCAGTTTCCTTTAAGTATGAATGAGTAAAAAATAAACTAAATGCACAAATCAATAAAACAAGGTTTTCTTTTTTGAGAAATGAGGACTGAAACAACAATTTTCTCTTAGGAAATGAAGACTCAAACGACAATTTTCCTTTTGAAAACAGAGAATTGATATAATGAAAAATTTACAAATTTGGATTTATTTTAACAATGTTAAAGAATAAAGCTAATGAAAAATTTACAAAAAAACAACTATCCAAAGGAGGAAGAACTGGAAATGTTTAATGGTCTCTAAGAACAATCAGACATGTCAGAATACAATAGACAATTGGTTAAAGCTGAATTCAAAGACAAATTATGATAGAATTTGACTGGTTGAGGGGGAAACACACCCCTTAAGGGCAGATAGTGAGTTGCAGAGCACCTCTGAATGGGAGACAGTGCTATGCAGAGCACTGTACCCTGACCAATAGTGCATTAGGCACAATGAAGCTTGAAAATCAAGCAAGCTAAACACAGTTCTAAGGAAAAAATTACATTCAAATGATTGAATATATGAAGTAAAGTCTACTGATGATGGTAAATGAAGATAGAAACACCAGGAATGATGGATTATTCTCCAGCGAAGTCGCCCATTTGTATATGGAATTCTAATCTATGAATAAACTAGTCTTGCCTGAGTGTGGTGTTCCTTCACTCAGTACAACAGAATAAAGGCAAATTTTCTTTTCTCTAAAATATACAGAAATATAGAAGGGATAAATACCTACTTGTGATCCTTCGCTCTCATTCCTCTTCTAATGTCATTCTTGTCACTCTTGATCTAGCTGAAACCTTCTTGATCAATACCTACAATCAAAGACAGAAGACAACAAATGACATAAATATATGCATTCTATATACCTTAACCAAATTGAACCAATTAAATTTGAGAATACATACACATTTGAGAATACATTCACAATATATAAGTGCATGTATGAGGGAAAGAACAAATATCTTTATTGAAATAATAGGAGTACATTACAACCAGTGGATCAGTTCGTCGTCAACCTACTCCAACTTCATTCCATCCTCATCACACCAAGAATCATCTCATCAGTATAACATTACTTCATCTCTCAAGAATTTAGAATCCAACAACATAACAATACACAAATTTATTCCCCCCTTACACTTAGATGAGTGCTCAATTTATAGGGAAATTATAGGTGGTTTCTCAATAAATGATATTGAATGGCTTTATAATAATAGATGAAATATGCTTCTAGGTTCAAAGGTGATGGATGAACACATGTATTTGAAGTATGACACCTATGAGCTCTTCTATAAGGCATTGGACATGTGTATATTCCTATAACAATGATGATTTCGTTCCCAGGAGACCAACGCACCCTTAAGTGTCGGGAAGTGCTTTGCAAAGCACCCTTTCATGGGGGTAAGTGATTTGCAATGCACTTAGGCCCATTCAAAGGAGAGTTGATGAGTGAGTGGTGTGTTTTAACTATACTTCAAACATTTAAACTCTCATGAATTAAATCCATTAGTGGAATGACTTCTCTAGGGCATGTAGCAACTGAATTAGGGGATGATAGACCCTATTTTTATTGAATTAGGGAAGGAGAGACTTTTTTCATACTGGTCTTAGGGATGATGCCCAAATTTACCTATAATAGTTATGATTGTGCTCATTCAACTTCCTGGACTCATAGCATACCATTTTTCCTTCGTGCATAACGACTCCACCAAGTCCTCCCTTGCAAGCATCTATACATACCACAAACTCTTTTTCTTGATTTGAAATCTTCAAGACTAGAGAATTTTTAAGGAAATGTTTCAACTACTCAAAACTAGCTTCACATTCCTATTTCCATTCAAATTTATTTCCTTCCCTATGCAAATATGTAATCGGATAGGAAATTCATCAAAAGTTCCACATGAACCTCATATAATAACTTTCTAATAAGATGAATGATGTAACCTCATCCACATTCCTTGGAGTTTCCCACTCCATGATAGCTTTGATCTTTTTCGTGTCCACTGTTATACCTTCCTTGGAAACCACATGCCCCAAGTAATGAACTTATGTCTGTAAGAAACCAAACTTAGTAAGTTTGGCATACAATTGATGCTCTCGTAGGAATATCAACACTACAACTACGTGTTTTTCACGCTATTCCTCATTATTATAATAAATGAATATGCCATCAACGAATACTATCACAAAGTTGTCGAGATAAATATGCAACACACTATTCACCAAACACATGAAAGTAACTACAACATTAGTCAAACCAAAAGGAACTACTACAGACTCATAATGCCCATACATGGTCTAGAAAGAAGTCTTGTGGATGTCCTCTTCTTTGATGAGTACTAATGTTATCCTGATCTCAAATCAATCTTTGAGAAAATTGTTGATCCCTTCAATTGATCAAAAAAGTCATCAATCAATGAGAATGGGTACCTGTTCTTCACCGTCACCTTGTTAAACTACCTATAATCAATACACAACCTCAGAGTACCATCCTTCTTAAAAAAAAATACTAGCGCACCCCAAGGTGACACACTTTTCCTAATGTATCCCTTATCAATAATTTAATTAAGATGCAACTTTAACTCCACCAATTTCATAGTGTTCATCCTGTATGGTTCCTTCGATACTAGTGTTACTCCTGACATCAACTCAATATAAAATTGCAGTTCCCTATGAGGAAGTAACTCTGATATATCTGCTAGAAACACATCCCGAAACTGCTGCACAAATGGATACCTCTTATAGACTTTAGCATCCTCAACATCCTTCCCTTTGTCACTAGAAATATGAACTACAAACAATATACATCATTTCCTGTTACTACTCTTTTCCTTCATAGTTGTAACCATTCTCACTGATGTATGCTTATTTTTACCCTACAAGAATCTCTTCTCCCTGTCATCACACAAGCACTTAATAGCCTTGTCATAGTAATCTACCTTAGTCCTATGAATGTACAACCAATTCATACCCAACAACATACTATATGATCCCAACCAAACAACATTTAGATGTGCTGACGTAAATGTATCATTAAGCTCAAATGCATAAGATCTTACCCAATGATGAACTCTTTTATTAGTACTTGTATCCAGCTTCATCAGCCAAGACTCTGCATGCACTTCTTTATTCAAGAAACACTTATCCACGAGGTCGAGACCGATATAATTATAGTTATATCTAGAGTCAATAAAAATAGAAACAACTTGATCAAAAATATTACCTTCCATATCGATAATATATGTATGATGATCAACCTACCTATTATCGACTGTTGCATAAATTCGAGGAATACTCTCTCCAACATCCCTAACTATTTTTTCCTCCTGAGTACTATAAATATGCAGTTCTCCACCTTGATGTTATGGACAATCTCTCCTGCAATGATCCTTTCCACAAGATGATGTAGGGGCATCTGAGAAAACTTTCATTAAAATTGGAATCCGAAGCTATGGAGAGGAAAATGTGGAAACACATTGTAAATCGGGGCAAAATTAGTTAAAACAAATCTAAATTGTTGGAACTAATTTATTGTAATTATCTGTCATTTATGTATAACGAGAGATTTAGGGTTTGTTTGAGAAATTAAGGGAGAAAATCATGGATCTTAAATGATCCATGCTCTTGTAAATTATTTATAAGAGATTCTGTGTGTGTGACAAAAGGAGAGCGAGTGGAAAATACAATGTAATCAGAAGTGGATTTGTTGACCAAGGCTGAAATACCTTAGGGCTTGTATATAATTAAAACAAATATTATGTCGATTTTCTATGTGCTGAGTTGTGGTTCTTTATAGCTTAAATTTTTGAGTTAAATGTTGTGTTATTATATTTATTGATCGACCATCGATCACTATAAGGATTGATGGTGATCCAATGTTAATATCAGATTATAGAAGGAGCTTTTATTTTGTGTAAATAAGAATTGTGTTCTGATTCCCATATAGGGTTGAAACTATGAGTTAAAGACATGGCAGAGCTATGATTTGGAACCACACAATAGTGAATTGGAAATGTGATTTGGAAACCACACTCATGTTGAACCTTGAGATGAAGGCACAGTGGAAGCGTGGTAAAAAAATTACATGTTTTGGAACCACGAGCGAAGAACAGTGAAGGCAGTTTTTGAAAACCACAAATGGTTTTTGTGCAGCCTTCGAGTGGTAAATGGTTTCATTCAAATCAAATGTGACACGTCACAGCAGTAAAACTTCTAATTTCATGTGAATTTTTATTATTAAAGTCTGGGGGCTAATTGAATGCGATGACCATTTGATTTTAAATGTTGGAGATCCAATGGTGATCGTGTGGGAAGTTGCGCGGAGGTTTAAAACATTAAGCAGTGTGCATCTTTGTTACGCGATATCTGTCGACTGAATGGAAGGAGTGGATCATCGATGTAAGATGTGATGGCGTTAACAATGAAGCCCTCAGTTTATTCCAATTAATGTTTATGTGGTTTGTGTGGAGCGACAATCGTTTGATCTATGATCGATAGTTCTCACAAATAGAAGATGCTCGGGGTTTAAACCTTTAATGGACCTGAATGATTATAATTTGTCTTTGAATCTTTTTGAGTTCCATCTTTAAGCTACAAAGTGGGCCAACGTTTGTTGGTCAAAGAATATGGAAATCGATGTTGTTTTTGTTTTATTACTTCTGATATATATATTTATACGTGGGCATCAAAGTGGCGCAGCGGAAGCATGGTGAGCCATAACCCATAGGTCCCAAGATTGAAGGTTCGGATTATGAATCATGCATCTTGATACAGATTTTGAAGGTTGCAGGTTCGTATTGATAAAATGAAATTTAAACTACCCTATAGTAGTTTTAGCTTTTCATCATGTGGTATCAGAGCATGGAAATGATTTCCTACGAAAAGAAGTTTGCATGCGAGGAAGAAGAGCTAGAGTTCTATTGAAGATTTTTAAAGCTTGTGATTTTTATATTTTGTGAAGGTAGCAGCAGAGGAAGGTGAGAAGATTGCAGTAGCTTAGAGTAGGAGTGCTCAAATGGTTCCACAAGAGCGAACTAGAGAGATGTCGAAAGACTAAGCTCAAAAGAGAGAAGCTTGGTGAGGTATCTGGTAGCAGGGAGGACTTGCTATTGCAGAGGTTTTGTTGTAGCTCACAAAAGAGAAATTCCATAGAGGATGTGGGCAAAATTGCTGATAGATGTAAAAGACATATGACCAGGAGATCATAAAATTTTTGTGCCTCAGGATTCTAATGCAGGTACATCCAAGAAAAATTTCATTAAAATTGGAATCCGAAGCTATGGAGAGGAAAATGTGGATAGACATTGTAAATCGGGGCAAAATTAGTTAAAGTAGAGATAAATTGCTAGAACTAATTTATTGTAATTATCTGTCATTTCTGTATAACGAGAGATTTAGGGTTTGTTTGAGAAATTAAGGGAGAAAATCGTGCATCTTAAATGTTCCATGCTCTTGTAAATTCTTTATAAGCGAGTCTGTGTGTGTAACAAAAGGAGACCAAGTGGAAAATACAATGTAATCAAAAGTGGATTTGTTGACTAAGGCTGAAATGCCTTAGGGCTTGTATATAATTAAAATACATATTATGCCGATTTTCTATGTGCTGAGTTGTGGTTCTTTATAGCTTAAATTTTTGAGTTAACAGCTGTGTTATTATATTTATTGATCGACCATCAATCACTGTAAGGATTGATGGTGATCCAATGTTAATATCAGATTATAGAAGGAGCTTTTATTTGGTGTAAATAAGTATTGTGTTTTGATTCCCATACATGGTCGGAACTGTGAGTTCAAGACATGGCGGAACTATGATTTGGAACCACACAATAGTGCGTTGGAACTGCGATTTGGAAATGACACTCATGTTGAACCTCGAGATGAAGGAACAGTGGAAGCATGGTAAAAAAATTACACATTTTAGAACCATGAGTGAAGAACAGTGAAGGCAATTTTTGAAAACCACAAATGGTTTTCGCGCGGCCTTCAAGTGGTAAATGGTTTCATTCAAATCGAACGCAATCGAGTAAAAACGTGACACGCCACGGTAGTAAAACCACCAATTTCACGTGACTTTTGATTGTTAAAGTCCGGGGGCTAGTTGAATGTGATGACCGTTCGATTGTAAATGTTGGAGATCCAATGGTGATCGCATGGGAAGTTACATAGAGGTTTAAAAAATTAAGCAGTGTGCATCTTGTTACACGATATCCGTCGGATGAATGGTAGGAGTGGATCATCAGTGTAAGATGTGTTGGCATTAATGGTGGAGCCCTTAGTTTATTTCGATTAACGTTTATGTGGTTTATCTGGAGCGAAAACTATCTTTTCTATGATCGACGGTTCTCACGAATATAAGATGCTCGAGGTTTAAACCTTTAATGGACCCAAATGATTATAATTTGTGTTTGAATATTTTTGAGTTCCGGCTTTAAGCTATAAAGTGGGCCAGCGTTTGTTGGTTAAAGACTATGGAAATCGCTATTTTTTTTGTTTTATTTCTTCTGATATATATATTTATACGTAGGCATCAAAGTGGCGCAACGAAAGCGTGGTGGGCCATAACCCACAAGTTCCAGGATCAAAGGTTTGGATTATGAATCATGCAGCTTGCACTACTACATTTGGCAGAAATTCCGACACTTAGTTCCGACGCTTTTGACCAAATGTCAGAAATTTCCCCAAATTTTTTCCATCCCGCCTGAAACCATCGCTATACTAACATTTATAGAAAGGTGTCGCAATACCGACACTTACAAAAAGTGTCGCAATTGCGACGTTTGGAGGAAGACGTCGCAATTGTGACACTATGGCCCAAAGCGTCTCTTTTGCGACGGCTGCCTCCAAACGTCGCAAGTACGACACAACGTCTAAGTGTCACAATTGCAACGTTTGGAGGCAGCTGTCCCAGTAGCGACACTTTTTCTTCCGTCGGTATAACGACACTTATATGCGCGCTACATAAAAATACGAAACTTATATGCGCGCTACATAAAAATATGAAACTTATATGCGCGCTACATTAAAATACAAAACTTATATGCATGCCACATAAAAATGATTTTATTGTTTTGTATCCATCGCAATAGCTACATTAATGTCTGATATCACGTGCGCATTCGCCCTCCACCCTTGCAGAACAGCATTCGTCCTCAGCATTCGCCCTCAGCATTCGCCCTCAGCTCTTGCAGAATAGCATTTGTCCTCAGCATTCACCCTCAACGTTCGCCCTCATCTCTTGCAGAATAGCATTCGCCCTCAGCTCTTGCAAAATGGTAAGTTCTTACTGCAGGCCCTTCCTCCTATAGTAGGGTTGACTCTATTTGGGTTTTTTTGGTCAATTCCATTGGATTGTGTTAGGCTGTAGGGTTATCTCTAGATGTCAAGAATCAAGATTCAATACCCCCTATTACCTTCATCACCCAATACAAGATTTAAAATTTTCCCAAAGAAACGCTTATTAATTTGGCAGCCATTATTTCTCCCTGCTTTACAAACCCTACATTTAAATGAAAACAAGCATTGCATTTCAACTACAAAAATCTATTAGTGTTCAAATGTACATGTGTGCTACATTAACGTCTGATATCATGCGCACATTCGCCCTCCACTCTTGCAGAACAACATTCGCCCTCAGCATTCGCCCTCAGCTCTTGCAGAACAACATTTTCCCTCAGCATTCGCCCTGAGCTCTTGCAGAACAACATTCGCCCTACATTCACCCTGAGCTCTTGCAGAACAACATTCACCCTACATTCGCCCTCAGCTCTTGCAGAACAGCATTCGCCCTGCATTCGCCCTCAGCTCTTGCAGAACATCATTCTCCCTCGGCTCTTGCAAAATGGTAAGTTCTTACTGCAGGCCCTTCCTCCTATAGTAGGGTTGACTCTATTTGGGTTTTTTTGGTCAATTCCATTGGATTGTGTTAGGCTGTAGGGTTCTCTCTAGATGTCAAGAATCAAGATTCATACCCTCTATTATCTTCATCACCCAATACAAGATTTAAATTTTTCCCATAGAAACACTTATTAATTTGGCAGCCATTATTTATCCCTCCTTTAAAAACCGTACATTTAAATGAAAACAAGCATTGCATTTCAACTACAAAAATCTATTAGTGTTCAAATGTACATGTGTGCATCACTTGTGCAGGGTATTCCTTTTCCACTTTCACATTATCCAATAATATGTGCAGTATAGTTCATATTTTTTGTGATTTAGATTATCTTGAAAAAGGAAAGGTAAATTATTTCCCATGGAAAAGAAGGTTTTCCCTTTTTATAGGTTGTTTGGACTTACATGGAAAAATTTATGGTATGCCTTTCATATTATGTAGTTTAAATTTGAATTAACAGATTATTCTACATGAAAATATAATTACCTATGTGATGTCCTTCATCGCTAATTAAAATTATAGGGTTTCAATTTCCTAGACTCTAACTCATCTGATGCTAAATTCTAGGTTCTCATTGGTGGATCACTCTTCCATTGATTTCCTTTCCCTCTGGATCTTGTCATACTTTAAAAGTCATCAATGATACATATATTATTTCGGGTATCCCAAAAGGCTTTATAGTAGAACATATTGTGAAGTTTTTTTTACACTTGAGGATTCTTTTTAGAACTGCAACGCGGTCTATGCTATCGAGTTATATACCAAGCAACTTGTCCTTAATAACCACACTATGAGGTAGGTTCAACCAGTTTGAACTTTTTGGGACATAACATATGAAGTTGTGTGATGAGTCCATATCACAGGTCTATTATGGTGACAAAAGTGAAGACACGTAATGATAGTTATTATGTTAACATTGCTAGAAACATTTTCGAAATTATCCATGCTATCAAGATGTCAAAATTCTAGGCATTAGGTGTCAATACTCGTAGCTAATAGATAATAATAATAATATAAAAAAATCACAACTTTATTCTTGAAATATGATTATTACACATTGGTAACCTAGTTCATGAGTTACTATCACCCAAAGACTGCAAAACAAACTTAAAATATAAATTAAACCAACATGAGAATCCAACTAAGGGTTTCTCGACAAAATCATGTCATAACCTGGCATTTTGAAACCCAAATTTGAATCCATCATAAGTAATACAATGCAAACTCAAACAGATTTTAAACGCATGTTTGCATGCTACACTTATTCTCTGTTTAGATATCATTTTTTAAATGGAGCCATTAGTCAAGCCCACAGTCCTTTTTATGTGAAAAAATTCAGCTCTATTTCAGCTCTTTTTTTCTCCACCACCTCTATAAACATATGAAAACATATATCATGATCTTGGAATTCCATTACATATGTATGTGCAAATGTTCCATAATCATTCCCCATCATCAATTTAAGAAATTTCCATTGAATATCAAATTATGGAGGGGGCGAACTTTTTGCTGCAACATTTGGCTCAAAATCAGGGACCATCTCCGTATGAGGTGAATGAGAACTATAGATATTTGAAGAAGTAGATTAGTGCCTTTTCCTCTAACCATGGAGTCATATATAGTCATCCATCACAAAAATTTGTCTTTGTTCATTCTCACCTTGAAAGTTGCAAAAATTCATGCCCTAATTGAAACGACACTAAATTTGAAAGATATAATAAAAATGCAAGCTAGAAGTGCCTATTAATACAAAGGGAAAACCTTCCTACCTACCCTAACTGAGATAAATTTTGATTGAATAGGAAACATGATATTGCCAATGGAGTTGATCCAACAACTTGTTAAATGTATGGGACTAAATCATGCATTTTATTTCCAGGGAAACATGCGCATGAAGAGAAAAAGTGCAGAATTAATGGAAAATCCATACATGCTACTTATGAAAACTACACCGAAAGGTCAAAAAATACTTAAGGCCTTAACTTAATTTGAATCCAAAAATGACAAAACAGGATTAGTGAAAACACGAGAGTGGTTTGGGTGAACAACATAAATAAAAAGTGAAGATACCTTTCCCCAAGATGCCTTTGTCACCGTTGTATGAAAACATGTTTTCCTTTCCCTTTATACATGCAAGTGAATGCATTATAGGTATGGTGTTTTCCCAGAATAAGAGAATCCTACTTAAATATATCATTCGTGGAGTGAATGTTTCCTTGACCCAGAACCTCATAGAAACTTATCACTGAATTTGATGTTGGGATGGGATTGTAAAGATAACAACCTCTTCATTCCTACAAACTAGATTCCTTCCTGGAGTTAGGACATCGAGTATTGAATCAAAGTTGTAGTTTCTAACTTCTTGTATTGGTTCATCAATCTTGAAATTCAGACATTGCATGTCTTCATTGCTTCATGTTTGAATAATTTGCATCATATAGTACAATAGGAAATTAGGAATTATGATTATTATTACTTTATGGATCTGTTAAGTTACTTTTAAGTTTGCATGGTTTAGTGTGAAATTATTCTAGTGTGCCCCTAGGCCCGGGTGAAGGAATGCCAAGGACTGAGAACCCTAGTTTTTAAATGGTATTGTTTCTTATACCCAAAAACCCCTCAACATCACTTCTTATTAGTTCTTAACAATAGTGTTGTAAACATTTTGAGAATTGATATAGCAAAATCTCGCACTTCTCAAGATAAAGTCCTAAAGCTAAAGTGTGATACCATGTGTAATTCAATAGCCCCATTGTCACCTCACCAACCTCTTTTCACTTCGGGCTAGCTCTCCTCCAACTCAAGGGGGTTTCTCCCTAGTAGATGTTAGGGATCTAATGGCCCAACCAAACCAAGTCAAGAGCCCCCTAACTCTCTATGTTTACTACTATCAATCAAAATATTGAACAATAGGGTCAGACATGCATCCCGAAGATAAAATTTCCAGGGTATTTTTGGGTAATTTCAAAGGGAAAGTCCCCAAACACATATAATCAAGGAATTATAACGTGATTTCAAACATTAAATATCAACAAAATTGTTTAAAGGATATTGAAAGGAAAAAGGTGATGGAAGATATAAAGTGCCTTACTTAAATGCTCTAAGGATTTTTCAATAGTTGCTCCAAAAGATTCACTTCAAGGCCCTTCAAGATCGTCTCCAACAATGCTATACCATCAGCTTCAACAATGTTGCTCCAAAAATATCCTCAAGGTTTTCACAACAAGTTTACTAGAAGTTTCTCCAACAATATATTCAATAAGGTCTTCATTGTCAACTCGTCTCTTGTTTGGGTGCCTTAATGTGCAATGACATGTTTCCAGGACTGAATTCAATGCAAGACATATTTGAAACTCTAACTTTGTCTTTCGGTGTCTTATTAGAAATTATTTCAGTTTTCATTTTGTGTTTTCAAGTTAGATATTGTTTTCAATTTTTTACATTTATAATTTTATTGCAATGTGGCAGACTGATCAGAGCAGTGCAGGAACAACCCCGAGACGGGATGATCGCGAAAAGAGGCCAGCGGAAGAAACATGTAAAGTGCCAGCATTGCTCTATCTTCAAGTATTTTAGTTATTTACATAATTGAAATAATATTAATTTTGTTCAAATATGCAGACACCTAGCCATGGTACGCCTGATGATTCCCTCTTTGAGGAAGAGATTTCTTCATCCCTATCTCCAGTGTTCTTGTTGCGAAAAAAGGCACAAGATGCAAGGTCGGAATTTAATACTTTGATAGACGCACCTCAAACACCTGAAACAGAAGAGAGGATAAAACATCTTATGAGCCAGCTAGAAAGATATCAGGTAATAATAAAAATTCAAAAGGATATTTTTTTTGTTATGCATGAGATGAATTGTGATAGTTTGATTTTTAATTTTTACATTGACTAAACTAACAAAAATTTCTTTTGTATGTAGCGTTTTCTGGCACTTGCTGAACCCAGTGTTGGTGGTAGTGGGACACAAGGGCAAGAGATTTCCCAACAACCCTCTCATAGACCTTCTACTCCTTTAGGTGCCAGCCAAGAAACACACCCTGCCCAAGCAGACACCCAGCCAATCGTTGAACATGTTGACAATGATGAGGCTGATATGGCCAACTACATTATTGCGTTTCCTGGAGCTACACGTGTCAGCTCCACAGGGACCATTAATGGCACGATGTTGGTGAACGATGAAGGTGTCTCTATAAAGCATGTACAACTCACAAGTAAATTTTAATATTTTAACTATTTAATGTACTTTATCTAAAACATATTTATCATGATTTTTATTTTTAAATTAATCATAATATCTTCTTCTTTTTCTCTATGTAGGAAACAATGAGTTCTATAGGTTTCTGGAGAGCCATGCGTTGGTAACTTTTGGCCCAACCATATGCACAGGGTGGAATTCCCAGAATTCCAACCTAAAAAAAGAACTTCTAGATTATCTAGAAGCCCTTTTTGGGGTCAGCACATTTGATAGAACAGCGATGGCTTGGGTAGCCGGAAAATATTTGAAATATACCAGGGACACCTATAGGACATAATTGAAATTTAACCCTAGATATAAGCGTCCTCTCGCAGTTCTAGAGAGTGAGTGGAGAGCACTCATCCATGACGGAAAAGATAAAAGGGCAAAGAAATAAGGAAAAATGCCAACTGGACCCGCAAGGTAAATTACAACTTTAACTCAATAGCTTTAATTTTCTCTATGTCTAAAATAAAAGTGTGCTACGTCATATCTGAATTCAATTTTGTTGATGCTAGGTTGCCTGACACCTCAAAGGCAACCAAAGCTAAGATTGAGAAAAAGGGCCATCACAAGCTAGGCTAGGGCGGCTACTTGAAATTAGCTGCAAGAATTGTAATTAAGTAGCTAAACATATAATTAATTGTATCGCCTTCCAACGTTTTTGTAATCCTATCAAATATTATTAAAAATACACAATCATATGTAATGTAGGGTGATGACTTCGGAACAGAAACTACAAAGGAAGATAAAAATATCGCTTTTCATTTCAGCTATCAAGCTGTAGTTGAACGTCGTAGAAGCTTGGGGTAGGTCCCAAGATCCAGAATGCCTGATAAGGTAAAACATTAACCTTTCAATATGTTTGTTTTCATCCATAAATTTAATGTCTAACAACTTTTTTTTAAATCAGGGGAGCAACACTACTGACAAGGAAAATAACCCAGTTTTAGAGCGAGATGTAGATGATCCTCACGTTCAACCTGATCATTGTAGTGGGGACCAGGCCGACAATGCTACTATCAGTGTGGGCTGTGACGGTAATTAATTTCCACTTATAATTTTTTCTAATTATACCTTGATGGTTGTCCTTATAAATTTTTTTGTTTAAATGACAGAGAATGTTTCCCTTTAGGATCTTACCACCAGAGAGGAAGATAGGGCAACAGTCCCAACGGCGACAGCTGGTGCACCAGGTAAATAATCTCATTGCAATTTTTTTTATTAATATTACCGAACTAGTTCAATGATATTTAAAAAATGACAATTAAAATGTAATATTATCTGTTTTTGTAGGCGATGCCCTGTGACTGGATGAGACCAGATATTGTGACTACGCAACTAGGTCAGCGACGACAACTGGTGCACTAGGTAAATAATCTCATTGCAATTTTTTTTTATCAATATTACCGAACTAGTTCAATGATATTTAAAAAATGACAATTAAAATTTAATATTATATGTTTTTGTAGGCGATGCCCTGTCACTGGATTAGACCAGACATCGTGACTATGCAACTAGGTCAGTGGCGACAGCTGGTGCACTAGGTAAATAATCTCATTGCAATTTTTTTTATTAATATTACCAAACTAGTTCAATGATATTTAAAAACTGACAATTAAAATTTAATATTATTTTTTTTTGTAGGCGATGCCCCATCACTGGATGAGACCAGACATCGTGACTACGCAACTAGGTCAGCGGCGACAACTGGTGCACCAGGTAAATAATCTCATTGCAAATTTTTTATTAATATTACCGAACTAGTTCAATGATATTTAAAAACTGACAATTAAAATTTAATATTATCTGTTTTTGTAGGCGATGCCCCGTCACTGGATGAGACCGGACATCGTGACTACGCAACTAGGTCAGCAGTGCGGGTCGAAAGGCACGAAACAGGAGCAGAGCATGATGATATTGATGATGTAATTAGGAGCTTTAAAAATAGGAAGAAGAAAAAGAAAATTCGATAATGTAAAATATTGTATTATAAGACAAACGTTACCAATGACCATACTTGGAACGTTTTTTGCGTTATATAAAAAACTCATTTATCATACTATTTTTATGTCAAGCATTAATTGCAATGTTTCCTTGCATACTTTTTGTTGAATTGTTTTTTTATTAGTTATTGAATATATTTTTTTTATGCTCATGAAAGTAAAAAATGAAATATAGATTGGGTATTGGGGAATTGAGAGTGATGTGAGGGGGGGGGGAGGGGCCATAAGAGCTTCCACCTTCACGTGGTTGGCCCTGTTAAGTAGAGAATAATTTATTGGAGCGATTTAATCTTGGAGCAAACCTCCCTTGATCCAGCGTAGCAACAAAAAAGTCACTGTTGACTTAGTTGCTACTCTTTTAGATCGTGGGAGGCTTGTTCCAAGTTCATGCGACTCCAATAAATTGTTCTTGAAACGAAGAGGAGCTTATTCAGGTATGTTTTGACATTTTCAACATATGTTCTAACATTATCATAAGAATTCATCTTAGAGTAAAAAATACTACATCAATTACTTGCATTTATTGTATAGATAATGATGTATTTTGATTGACTTGGCAGTGCAGGTACAAATCCTCTTGCATCATGAGCAATACAACCTGTCAACCAGGGTCATGTCTAGGATATGTTTGCTTGTGCGCTTGACCAGGTTCGTAATGTCACATTTTGTAAGTTCCTTTACAGTTCATAATTCAATATTAAGCTTGTTCATGATTATTATCTAGGTTTTTTGTATGTGTTTTTTCATCTATTTGATTGTAAGCAACTATGCATGTTTCCTGTTGTTCACTATGATTTCTCCCATTACCACTCCCGGGATGAATCCGACTTTATTGTTACATAGGTTACTTTATTGTTACTATGATTTCTCCATTTACGATTTCATAGGTTACATCATGTAAAGTTGTCAATCTCGGGTTGGTGATGAGCTTTAGTTCTCCAGATTTGGGGCTTTTCTGATATTTTCTCCCTCATGTCATTCCTGCATCACCTCGTTGTTTGAGCATGCCAATTGTCTACCACTTGTACCAATTGGCACATGTCAATCCCTGAGTGGTGTCACATTTCACCTATTTTCGGTGAGAGTTTAGGGTTTCTCTAACATAGCTTCAGAAATCTGATTCAGTGCCTGCTTGAATATTGTCACATAATACTCATGGTTTGGATTGATGAGCATGCTCTGAATGGTTGGTTGATTCATAAGAACCACCCATATAGTCATCTTGAGATATTTCAGAAGTTTTCTTGGGTTTCCTTTTTCACCGTTTCTAGTGGGTGAGATGGTGTGGGGTGATCCATCAATATTGGTGTTCTTGTAGTAGGGAATTTGTTTTTGGGGATATAAAGGAGCATTTTATGTAGATATCCCATTAGATGCATTCATAGATGGGCACGAGAGGTCAAGAATTTAAATTAAAAATGTGCAACCTCTAGCATGGAAACCTGAAGGCCGCGAGAGACACTGGTTAAAGATTGTTTTGTGTTGGCCTTAATATAGTCGTGATTTCTTTCTATTATCTTAATGAAAATATATAGTCCGGTCTCATTAAAATGAAGATTGTGGTTGTATTTCTCTTTGGTTGTTTCTCTCTTAATGCTCCAGAAGTTGTCAAAAGTTGCGATAGTTGTTTATTTTTCCTGTTACAACTTAAAAGTGGTTTTTAGAAATGGGAGTCATGTTTTTTAAGGTTCATACTAATATGAAGATCTTGTAATTATATATTCAACATAAGAGAAGATGGCCTCTGCTTTGGGCAGTATGACAACAATTGCCACATCTACCTCATTGGGTAACAATGGAAAGGGGAAGAAGTTGGGTGCAACGTTTGATAATTATGGCAGACAATTGTCTTCTCTTTCAGTTTTTTCACCCATTTCCTTTAATCGCTCAAGCAGAAGAGGGACTCTGAGATTACGCGACAGAGAGAAGGTAGTTAATACAAGAGCTATGGAAAAGGAGTTTTACTTCAACAAGGATGGCTCAGTGACAAAAAAATTGTAGGTCAGAGAAAAAATTATGTTTAAAGGAAGGTCACCTGCACGTGAAACTTCACTGTGGTGGATCTTTCCTTGTCCACTTATATTCGATTTTAATGTGTTATTTTAATTTTTCATGGAGGGTTGTTTTGGCATATGGTCTGGCATTCAATTGCACACTTATTGAAAGCATTGTCAATTTGTCTTGCAGGCGGTGTGAACAAACTTGCTGATCTTGTTGGAGTCACCCTTGGGGCGAAGGGCAAAATGTTGTCTTGGAGAGCAAGCATGGTTCTCTGAAAATAGTTAATGATGGTGTGACAATAGCTAAGGAGGTAATTTGTAGATGTGTGCTCTGGTTTTCTTTTTAACGTTGTATTAGTTCCCCCTCTTAAATGTCTTAGATTTGGTAGGCATAATTTGAAAACTCAAAGGTGAAAGGAAACATATTTGTTCCACAGTGGTCTACTTGGCCTATGGACTAGCCACATTAGAGTAATGCATAAATATTTTCACAACAATAAAAGGAAAGGGTTATGGCTGAGTCAAATTTTATTGTTTTTGACAGTGTAATGAAATGTATCTCAATGCTATGGTTTTGGCCTTTTTATTGGTTGAATTAGAGGACCCAGTTGAAAATATTGGGGCGAACTAGGTTGGTTTTCCTTTTTGCTGATGGTTTGGTGTATCTAATTGAATTAGTTGCCTAAGGTATTTTTGGTTGCAAACTCCTTTTCATTTTTCATACAGTATTGGCCTTGTGGAATACGTTTGATTGTGTGGTCTTGTTAGATCTACAACATTTGTATTTTTTTAGTTTTATGGCCGAGGTGCACTTTTATTATGGAAATAGTTGATGCAATATTGTCATTTAATCCTTACTGCAGTGTAGCATGTTGACAAGTTTCTTGTGAAACATTTGGCATTCAAAATTACACTTGATCCTATACAGCATCATGCACTTGACTTCAAAATTCATATTCAAAAGTGTGCCACACAATTCTTGCAAAATTTCAAATATTTATGTTGTTTTAAACCATTATGTTTTTCATGTATTGGATGCTGAAAATGTGAAAAAGACTTTGGTATGAAACCAATTGGTGAATAATTTTCAGCAAAACAACCACTTCCAAGACATGATTTAGAAGTAGAACATATGTACTTATGAAGCATAGAAAGATATCCTTGATGCATTGTCAATGTTTGGATAGGGTTATTTTTGGAGAAAATAACTCCTTATTCCTAGAATAGTGATCTTCAATACAAGTAAATGCCAGAGAAGAGAGATCATCGTGTGACGCAACAAAACTGAAATTGGACCCCTAAGGAGAGCTGGTGTGTCTACAATTGCTCTGTTAGCATTTTACCTTGGTTTACCCCGTTCTTTTCCTCTAGCCTGAGTCTTAATTGACTTATTCTTTATTCGGGTTTATTTATCAAATTCGTAGAAATTCGTAGAATTTGGTAAATAAATACTATCCACAATGCTTGGATTTTAATTTATATTCCTGATTTTATATTATCTCCAAGCCTTATAACCAATGTTTAACTTTCAACACTTTGTATTTATACTCCACATTTCTTTTTAAATAAATAACTTGTAATGAACTTTCGGCTCTATATTTCACCACCCAGCCTTACAACAATCACGCTCCAGACTTATGCTAATTATCCGCCAATCGTTTAATTAAACAATTCCATTCTACTCTGGCCCCACCTATATATATCAATAACCAATCAAACACTTGTATTGTACCTTTCTATCCTCCGCAAACCTTAGTTAACCTCTGGGCAAGTTCAACGTGTGACCACCGTCCGATGGCCCTTCTCCAAATCAACGACTCTTGGCAATTTCGCTCGGCTTCCAACGTCGGGCTTTAATGTGCAATGACGCGGGTTAAACGGTGGATTTCCGAGGGTCACTTCGCCACGTGTCTCATTCCCTATGGAATCTCTTGCGAATAGGAAACACCGCCTACTCCGCAAAAGCGGTGCGATATGGGCAACCCGCTTTTGTGATTCCACTCGTGGTTTTGGTACAGGGCTTGACCACGGGTGCAAGTCTGGTTCCACTATCCTTTTGTTTGTTAACTCATGTCCAATCCTTGGTTCAGGTTCCAAAATCACAACAATTTTGTCTCTTTACTAAGCGGGGTTTTTATATTTGAATAGTGTTCACGACCCCGGTTCTCTACACAGACCTCGCCTTCGGGTGGGGTGAGTTCACAGGGAATTCAAAGACAGAAGAATGGAATTATCAGTACCTAATCACCTCACAGTTAAAGAATTATTCACAATTAGAAGTTCGAGATAATTCAATGGCAACTAAGCTTTGAAATCATTTAACTAGAAAAAATTGTTCACACACAGAGGTTTATTGCAGAAATCCCCTCTCTACTCTCCTCTTCCCTCTCTACTTTTATTCATCCGAGGAATTACAATTTATATACATAACATATGGCTCTTCGGTTCCTCTGAGAGGACCATTATAGAAATCAAAAGCTTTAATTATAATAATTCAACTTACTGAAACTGTTCGACTCCTACAACTCTAACTAGTCTAAGTAATACAGTGAGCTGAGGTATTGACACCTAGCTGTTACAACTCAAATGTTTTCGAACCCTCCTAGCCACAACATGTGGACAAAACCTCCTACATTGCTAGCTAGTGCCTAATGCCCCTGCATCATCGTCTGACATAAACCTTTTAACAAAAGTGAATAGGGAATGATTATTAACTATGGCATACTAAGTTGCTTTTCTAAAGAGTAACATTGTAGATAACCTTAAAAACATTTGTTAACTATTTTTGTTTGACCATTTGATTGTGTTTGATATGTAGAACTCATGGCAGCTAGTGTTTCTCCACTCATATTAAATAATTATTTCCAAAAGTTTCTTGTTACGATTACTTTAGGAAAACCATGAAGACTATGAATTTCTTTCATGGACACTTCTGCCACTTGGCTTGTTGTTTATGTACTTTGAGCTCTACAAATAAAATCTACAAAATTTGTCTATATAAATGACCACAAAAATGTAATACTTACCTTTATATTTCAGTAACCCTGTAATAAAGTCTATTGATATATCTTATAGTCTTTGAATATATATGTGGAATGGTTGAAGTAACCCTAGAGATTTTACTATCTCTCTTTTATTTATTATGCAAACCTGACCTTCTCTTACAAAATTTTGAATATCTTTCTTCATTCCTTCCAAAAATATATTTTTGATCCTTTGAGATGTTTTAAGGAACCCTGTGTCCTACCATCAGAGAGACATGGGACTCCCTTAGTATTTGTTTATTCAAATATGCTTGCGTGCATAAAAATATTCTACATTTGCACCAAAGTATATCTCTCTTTCACTCCCAATGCTCCATAGAGTTCATCCCATCCTTTATAAATTTTAGTTTTTGTTTAGTACTATTGTCATTTTTCCATTATGGCAAGCTTCTTCTAGCCACCTAGGGATAGAAAATGTAATTGGATATAAATTTGAGGCCTCTTCTATTTTAGAAAGAGCATCATGTACTAAATTTTCCTTACCCTTTTTGTAGATTATCTCAAAATTAAAACTTTGCATTTTTTCTCCTCATTTTTGTTAATCTTCCAATGAAATCCATAGCTTCAAAAAATACTTTATGCTATCATGGTATATATTGAATTTAAAGTACCTCCCAATGATATACTATCCCCATTTTTTATTGCATGTAATATTGCTTCCATTTATTTTTCATATGTAGATTTCACCAAATATTTTCTTTGAATTCCTTGCTTTTAAAAGCCAATGATATCCCTTATTGTGTTAATGTTACATAAATTCCTTGTCCTAGTGCCTAACACTCTACTATGAATGTTTTACCAAAAGTAGGTGCAACCGATGTTGGTGTAGAAGACATGGCATCCATTAAAAGAGAGTATGCCAAAGTAGCCTCATCATTCCATATAAATGATATTCTCTTCAAGAGATATGTGAGTGGACTTGAAATGCATGTATAATTCTTAACAAATGATCAATAATATCGTGTAAGTCTAAAAAATCTTCTAAGAACCTTGATTTTCTTAGGAATAGGTCATTTTGTAATAGCTTGCATCTTTTGAGGCTCCAACTTCACTCATTCCTTTAAAAAAATATGAACCAAATACTCGAATTCTTATTTCCCAAAAGCACATTTGGATATTTTTACATAAAAATGATTGTTCTCAATAATTTATATAACTTTTCCACATGTTTAGTGTGGTATTCCCATGATTTATTATAAATATGTGTATTATCAAAGAAAACCAACACAAATTTTATAAGATGGGATCAAAAAAAATTGTTCTTAAGTCGAGCCTGTCGGACTTCAAACAACGATAAACCATAATTCAAACCAAATTCGCGTTCCAAAATAGCTTGCTGACGTCGGCAAATTTTGTGACGCGAAAACCAAACGAATTCTACCCTAATCTTTTTTGGGTCCAAAGTTGGGCTGGAATACGGAGGGAGAGTTGTGACGCGAATTTCTTATCAAATTCGCCCTAATCCTTTTCAGGTCCGGATTTCCACTGCGCGAGTGGCCCAAACAAAGATCCGCTCCAATCAATTTCTGCCATGTGTCCTCAATAAAAACTTTCCCTGCTCCCCACTACGGGTGCATTCGATGGCGTTTAAGGCGATGGGACATGGATGTGGTGATTTCATATCAATCGCATTAAGATTTAACGCTGTTCAATTAAGTTCCAAGGTTTTCACATCAAATCGCATTAAATTTTAACACTGTTCAAGATCGGATCCACTCCCGTTAGCGATTCTGGATGCTCCAATATGATCCGGCCTTCGGCTCTCATTAATGATCAGAGATTAATTATGATGAGAATCCTTCGATTTCATTGCATTGCTAAAATGGCATTTCGCTATGGTTTTTCAGACGAGCCGGTTGTTGGGTTACACTGCCTGCTCACTGTGACGAGAAGGAGAAGTGGCCAGCTGAACTATTGCGTAGACCTTGCTGCATATATTCATTTCTCTCAGTCTGGTCCTTGTCTTTCTTCCTTTGTTTCTTGGAATTCTGCTTCTCTATCTCCTCTTGTGCCCACTGCTAGTGAGACTGAACCCATGCCTCGCATGCGTCAAAGGATGCGTTGCCGCAGGGGGAGCACTAGAGGTCAACTCCTGCGCACTCCCTCCAGCCCCTCAACCGAGTTGTATTCCGGCCAGTCCAGTGATTATGCAGGGTGCTATCCAAATACTAGGAGTGGGAGGGGTCGAGTTGTAGGATCTGGCCACCGTATGGATTCCCCTGCTCCTCGTTTCCCCACCGCTAGTTCACCTTCTCCTACAATGCGCACTGCGAAATTTTCCTTTAATTTCTCTCTCAACCGCCCACGAATTACAGCTTCAGTCACTGTGGTTTTCTGCGAGGAGGCCCAAACGAAGGAAGAATGCACCCGTCCGACGGGTCTAAGCTCGGAAAAATCCGGCCAACATTCGGGCCTTCAGGAGGGGAGCCGTGGCATGAATGTGGAGGTAGAACCTAGCGATCTTGGACCTTCCGAAGGATGGTGCCAAATCGTCGAGGAGCCGGAGGAGTAGTTTGGTTAATTTGTTTTTATTGCTTCGCGGCCCACTTAATTGGGTTGCTTTTAGATTATTTTACTGTGTTGGACCTTTGTAATATTTTTGAATTCTGTAAATTAAACATTCAAGACTGGTTTCCCCGTATGAGGGCAGTCTTCTTAATTTTATGATTTTTTGATGACAAATTTTCCATGAGTCTGGGCAATGATTTTGACTTCGGCGTAATTTTATTCCCACTGTTAATAGATTAACTTTACCTAGAATTTTTTTTTTGCCCTGTTTCTATTTTAAACCTATTTTTTGAAATACAGAGCCATGTTTATATGGTCTACGTATTATATTCTTTCTCTATATATCTACAGGAACCTTTTTGCTATGAACAGGGTGGATGTTGTAGTAGGCTACTAATGGAAACAAGCGAGCCTAAACATTACATCTCGGATGCAATAGATGGTTACCAATTTTGGAACCAAGCGAGCCTAATCTTACAAGCGACCCTAGGTTTCTGCAGATGGTTATCACACTCCTCACATGATTAGCGTTTTTCTCTGTTCAAGGATTTTGGGTACTTTAATTTGTATTTGGAACAATGGACGTCGGTACTCTATCTATTGCTTTACTATTCTACATACTGCTATTTGACTTTCTTATAGATGCCTCGGGCATATTTGGATGCTTTCTCAGATTTGTCGATAATCTCCATGTGGACCGTTACTGGGTTTTATATCATGTCCCTGTATGTGACATGGGGTATTTTTCTATCATTGTCTGGGGTGGGACTTCCACTCTTTTGGATGGATATTTGGGTTCCAATATTCAAATGTGAAAATTTAATGACTTCATGGACTGTTTTACTTCATATAATATATTCAAAACAACGTTTTTTCTCTTGTGAAAAAAAAATGATTAATGTTTATCACTATGCCTTCAAAACTAGCGATGCTGGTCTATGTTGCTAGTTTATTGATATGGTCTGATGGTCTTTTTATATTTTAGACATATCACACTCCTCACATGATTAGCATTTTTCTCTATTCAAGGATTTTGGGTACTTTAATATGTATTTGGAACAACGGACGTCAGTACTCTATCTGTTACTTTACTATTCTACATACTGCTATTTCACTTTCTTATAGATGCCTCAGGCATATTTGGATGCTTTCTCATATTGTCGATAATCTCCATGTGGACCATTACTGGGTTTTATATCAAGTCCCTGTATGTGACATGGGGTATTTTTCTATCACTGTCTGGGGTGGGACTTCCACTTTTCTGGATGGATATTTGGGTTCCAATCTTCAGATGTGAAAATGTAATGACTTCATGGACTGTTTTACTTCATATAATATATTCAAAACAAAATTTTTTCTCTTGTGAAATTTTTTTTATTAATGTTTATCACTCTGCCTTCAAAACTAGCGATGCTAGTCTATGTTGTTGGTTTATTGATATGGTTTGATGGTCTTTTTATATTTTGGACATATCACACTCCTCACATGATTAGTGTTTTTCTCTGTTCAAGAATTTTGGGTACTTTAATTTGTATTTGGAACAATGGACGTTGGTACTCTATCTTTTGTTTTACTATTCTACATACTCTATTTCACTTTCTTATATATGCCTCGGGCATATTTGGATGCTTTCTCATATTTGTTGATAATCTCCATGTGGACCGTTACTGGGTTTTATATCAAGTCCTTGTATGTGACATGGGGTATTTTTCTATCACTGTCTGGGGTGGGAGTTCCACTTTTCTGGATGGATATTTGGGTTCCAATCTTTAGATGTGAAAATGTAATGACTTCATGGACTGTTTTACTTCATATAATATATTCAAAACAACATTTTTTCTCTTTTGAAAAAAAAATGATTAATGTTTATCACTCTGCCTTCAAAAGTAGCTATGCTGGTCTATGTTGTTGGTTTATTGATATGGTCTGATGGTCTTTTTATATTTTCGACATATCACACTCCTCACATGATTAGCATTTTTCTCTGTTCAAGGATTTTGGGTACTTTAATTTGTATTTGGAACAATGGACGTCGGTACTCTATCTGTTGCTTTACTATTCTACATACTGCTATTTCACTTTCTTATAGATGCCTCAGACATATTTGGATGCTTTCTCAGATTGTCGATAATCTCCATGTGGACCGTTACTGGGTTTTATATCATGTCCCTGTATGTGACATGGGGTATTTTTCTATCATTTTCTGGGGTGGGAATTCCACTTTTCTGGATGGATATTTGGGTTCCAATCTTCAGATGTGAAAATGTAATGACTTCATGGACTGTTTTACTTCATATAATATATTCAAAACGACGTTTTTCCTCTTTTAAAGTTTCATTTTTTTTTTCAAATTGAACCTGCCGTCGCTATACCGACGCCTTGTAAGCGTCGGAATTGCGACAGATTAGAAACGTCGGAAGAGCGACATTATAAAAACGTCAGACGAGCGACGTTCAAAACGTCGTACCACATTTTTTCAGAATTGCGACCATTTACAAACGTCGGAAGAGCGACGTCCAAAACATTGGACTAGATTTCGTCAGAATTGTGATAGTTTACAACCGTCGGAAGAGCGACATCCAAAACGTCGGACCACATTTCGTCGTAATTGTGACAGTTTACAAACGTCGGAAGAGCGAAGTTCAAAACATCGGACCACATTTCATCAGAAGTGCGACAGTTTACAAAGGTCAGAAGTGCGACGGATTGGGAAACGTCCGAAGAGTGACGCTTGTTTGGAAGCGACGGAAAAAGTGTCGATAGTGCAACACTTTTAATTGCATCGGAACTGTGACGGTATGGTAAACCACATTTTTCCCGCCCTCAAACTATCGCTCTTGCGACGACTATGTGTCGGAATAGCGATGAATTGGCCGTCGGAATTTCCGCCAAATTTTCTAGTGTTGATACAGATTTTGAAGGCTACAGGTTCATATTGATCAAATGAAAGTTAAACTACCCTATAGTAGTTTTAGCTTTTCATCACAAGACCAATAGTATAAAGGATTCCTTACATCACTCTTGTTTTTCTCCTCAGGCTGAAATCCTTGTCCTCTATCAACTACATTGAATTTATTGTATGGTGTTGCATTCTCCTTGTCATATTTATCTTAAGGTTTTCCTCTCTTCTTAGCCCACTTTCCTTTATTTTTATCATTACCTTTCCAATATTTTTTAGACTCGGTCTTGAGCTTCCATTGGACATAACAGTGCTTCAAATTTTTGATGGCTTCCTCTAACAATTTAGGCTCATCAAACTCAATTTTGTATTTGAATGATACTAGTAACCCAATGATGAATATTTGAATCTTTGCTTTGTCGTCCTTATGATAAGTCACATATCTCAACAACTCTACAAATCTGCTAGTATACTCCTCATTAGTCATAGATCCCATATTCAAGTCATAGAACTCATTTTCCATGTCATCATAGTATATTTCGAATATATAACTCATCTTGAAAAGTCTCTCGAACTCACTCCAAGTCAGCTCCTCTTCTCGAATGCCTCTGACATTCTTCACATCTTCCCACAAAATGTCTACTTTTCCCTTAAGACTGAAGTAGGTATCTTGGATTTCATATTTTCTGAATAATCATGAAATATGAAAAAATTATTCATCCCAAGAAACCGAGCTTTTGCATCTTATGACTTCTTGATTTCTCCATTAAATGTAGGAGGATTTAATTTCTTGAACTCATCTAGAAATTACTACTTCTCACTCCTCCTATATGGATGGTGGTCGTGGTGATGATGATGTATCTTTGAACTAGAACTAGAATAGAACCTATGGTCATTACCCCTCCCGTCAAGTGTATCCATGTACCTACCATATTTGACTATGTCATCCCTATCAAACCTATATCCTGATTGAGACCTGCTTCCATATTCCCCATTAGTCCTTTCCTCTTATCCGTGACTAATCCTAAGCAGTCACTGTCTATGCAAATATGATAGACTTTGAAGGATGATTGCATTAACTTCCACTTTCTTTTCTCGTGTCCTGTCAAGTCTTTCCTGTGACCAAATGATCCTGTCATTATCCACCTTGCAAATTTTGATCTTTGATTTCAAACTTCTCAATGTATTTTCTATGTCAGGGGAATACTCATCACCATGTTTTTCATGTGATATATAGGAGGAATCACATGAACTATAATCCACCATTCTTTTAATCATCTTGATATTCTTCTGCAAACATACCATGTCAGATAAGCAAATATAAACATAATAAACCTACCTCAGTGAATTTCAGGGGAGGCTATCTAGTCTAGACAATCAATCCAGATTATCACAACATATGTATATATAATGAAATCAACATATCAATAATCTCACATCAACATCATAAAACTCTACATGACGACACTACTGCAACAATGACTATCACAATGAATGCATAATTAACACATACACAACTCACATGCATGCCTGACAAACAAATTCTACCCATCCAATCTAAGTGTTTGAACCTGAGAACTCAGATACCAATCTGTAATGCCTCCTCACACATTTACCCAAATTCACCCACCTGCTAGAGTAAACATGAGACAAAAATTTACTATGACATGACCCGACCTCCTAGCTCTAGATAAGGAAGTGGGTCCTACAACTAACCATCGACTAGCAACTCACAACATTCCTTAGGGCTACAAGGAACTCATGGGCCAAAGGACCATCCCGGGTGACCAAACTCTGAGTTGGGGCTATTTTCGTCACAAATTAACCCCTAACCACAAGCATGACAAGGCCTAGGTGTGGTTGATGGCCTACAACCACATGAAAAACACTGCCTAAGTGCAATTGTGACCCAAATTTTCCAGTTCAGACGGTGCAGTTCTGAGATCTAAGTTTCAATTCTAGGTCAGCCTCCATACCACTACCCACAACTGCCTCAAACTTCTTAGAATCATAAATGACTTTACAACAATGCTAAACATCCAAACTTGAAGGTATAACTTTACCTAGAATACCTAGAACATAAGATACATTTCGTCAAATACATGGCTAACATGTAAGCTATAGGTCTTGAATGCATATCTGATCATAAAATTTTGAGGTTCATATGAGAATAACTGACAATGCTCTATGACCTATCCACACAATTGTAACAACACTAATTATTCCATACATTCATCAACTGATCAATAGCTAAAAAAAATTCATGAGAAGAGCCATAGAAGATACACATCATATAAAAAACATATAACCATAAAATAACCTGCATATAAACCATGGAAACCCAACGATAATATCAACAACATAATCTCTAAAACTACACATGAATCAAAATATAAGAATCTCTCTTATTAACATATGAAAATACCAACCAAGTCAAAGACTTCCACGTACCCCCTGACCACAGATTGGGCTGAACCAAATATCTATTTTAACCAATCACCTTTGCGCCATATTCAAGGCATGAACGTGTGATCTCATTGAATAAACCAAACACAACCAAACCAAAGATTCCATAGGAAAAACCACTTTAGCCCTCAACCAATGATTCCACCTCACGGTTGGACATCAATAACACCATCCATATCAGTCTCTACCCAAGTTGTTCATGGCTCCAAGTACTAGTAACTCAACCCACAAACTTCCAAGTTTCTAGAGCATTTGTCCAACCTTGCTCTAAGGACTAGTAACTCAACCCAACAACGACTCCAAATCGTTTGTCCCATCCTAGGCTCCAGGAATAGTAATAAAACCCAAGTTGTTTTAGGGCTTCCAGAGTATTTATTCCAACCCACAACCATAAGGAATTGTGAGCACTAATTAGAAAAAAAATCAAGGAGAAAAAAACCCGCAACACCATGGCTATCTAGGAAATGGAAAGGAAAGGCTAAAACAACTATCAATCCAGACAATCCTCCATGCCAATGAAAACACATAACCTAAAAACCACATGCATGTATCATGTATCCATAAATAAACAAATAAATCACACATGCAAACTATTACCTTCAAAGAAATTTAGTTGTAGTTTCTTATCCACCTATCTCATTGTGCTTTGCTACCTTTCCTTTTCAATCTTTATCCAAATCCAAGCGAATACTAGAGTGTTCCAAGCATGCTCCAAGAATGCTCTAATTCCGCAAGAATATGAGAGAATTAGAGAATATAAGAGAGTTCCAAAATTGAACTGACAAAAACTAAACCAATAGAATCTCACCTGACAAAAGTTGTGAATTGATCCTCATAAGCCTTTTTATCATTGAGGCCTCTATTTTCTTCATTTTCCTTCATTTTTCCTTCAATTTCCTCCCATTCAAATGCGTGACCTGTCATCTCCCTTTTCTCCTATTTTCCTTTATTTTCATATAAAATCTCAATTAATGTCACTTTTCCTTTGCTATTTCCTTTTTCAATTTCCATGGCCATTTATTAAGTGCCTGTGATACCCATCACTATGTTTTATCCAACTGTCGGGTTGGAATACATGTCCCGTGACCTTGGTCTTATTTCATTTACATGGAAAATCAACCAGGGGTTGTTACAATATTACTAAGTGGACAATAGTCAAAACTCAATATATGATCATTTACATTGGCCATAGAAATTGAGATTCCTCATAATTTAGATATGAATCATTTATGTATAAAGATATAAAATTATGTTGCAATTTTTTTGTGATGTTATTCTTACACCAACTTGTGAAATAATTGGTGATTGGTATTATGTTCCATGTAGATTGAGTTGTACCATAGAAAATTAGGTTGATCTAGTACAGCTAGGTATTGTTTACAAGTATCAATATCTCATATTTTAAGATTTCAAGTTTCCAAGATTTACAAATATACCTACATGAATGCATGGAATCTCTGAAAAGTGAAGTTTTCTGCCCAAATGATTAGAAACATAAAAATTCATACTTATGCATCTTTTGTATTCCATAGACAATTACAATGATTTTGGTTGGGTTAGTTGCATCATTAAAGGTGTTTGTTGGAACATTTCCTCATCATACCTTACTCTTCCTAGCAACCATAGAGGTAAATCTTATAAGTTATATATTTATAAGTCATAACTACTCTGACTTTAGTAGGAATTAGTTTTTAGAATATACCCGGAAATGCAGGTAATCATTATTAGTTATTGGTACATTGCAAGCACTTCTTTTTGGCTATATTTGAATGTCAAAAAGATAGAAAAAATGCATGGGTAATCCAAATGGAGATGCAAAGAAACTTATTTTGAGCAAGAAAAAGATGCATAATTAGTAACCTAGTCTATTTTGCATTTTTTCCTCCATCTAAATGGATCATTTTGCATTTTTTTCTTTTTCAAGTTATTTCATCTAAGTATTTATGCTTTACCATTATGCTTTTCCAATTTATATTATTTAAATGTTTGTGCTTTTTCATTTTTTCTTTTCCAGTTTCATCTTGAGTGTTTCTGTGCATATGATTGTGAAAGAGCATAGATACCTTCACATAAAGTGATTTCACATGTATCTCTTAAGGGCCATCCCAACGCTATTTATTAAATTTTCTATGGATTAGCCCTAGGCATAATTGATAAGTCTCTATTCTTAATTTTTCTATTCAATCAATTCTCCATGTTTGTATGAAAATGATGAATGATATACCGATAATTTGAAATCCCCGTCTTTCATATCCAAGACCTTTCAAATGCTTTTGGAAACTCTTGGGCATTAAAAAATTGTAGCCAATACAACAGTAAGGCGATCTTTATTTTTTGTTCTCTATCCTTTTTGTATAAACAATCAGTTTGAAGAACGAACTTCGCATTTTTCTGTACTTCTTAAAGATGGTATTAGAAGAGTTAAGTTGCAGGAAATGTGATTTCTCTATTTATGTATGTCACAGGTAGATCGCTTTAATCTAGCTCCAAGTTTTTTTATTTTCATTAAAGATGCATTTTCATACTAAATTAAATAACAATATGATTACATAAGAACGATCGTGATTAGATTTTTAGATCTAAATATTTACCTGCAATAATAAGGCATATTCATTCATGCATGAAAACGCTGGAAGTTGTAGATAGGCATATTCATTCAACATGAGATGTGTTGTATCTGTGTAGATACAACTTTGAGTTGTCCTACTTTCATTTTCTGAACTGGTGGATGTGTAGTGACTTGAACTACTAGAACTTTTTGGAATTTCAAGAAAAATCATAGTAAATGTGTTGAAGAATATACTAGGGTCTCACAGTAAAAATCCCCGACATTCCTTTTTCCATTTGGCTGTAATCATTACATTCTTTTCCATTTTGCTGTAATCATTACTTTCCATATTAACGATAGGGACTGCTACCATTGTTGTGGCACTTAGTCATTGCAAACTAACCATGCTAGTGTGTCACCTTTAGAATGGGAAACTCATAATAATTTAAAGAATGTGAAACTCATAATCATTTAACTTTTGAAGAAGTTTAAAATTGAATATATGGTTGTGGTTTTGAATTTCAAAATTATAATCATGTTGGTTGAAATAATTTATAATTTTTTTTAATGAAAATATAATTATTTGATTAGAAAATAATATTAAAATTATTAAAATTATATTAAATATAAGCTATATTTTATATAAGATCATTTTTTTTCTTCAATTAGCTTGAATTTAGGTTAGTCCAACTTTAATATTGGATGGATGAATGATTTTCCTATTTGTAAGATGTTGTCATGAGGGTTGTATAAGGTTTAATCAATTTTGGATGCCTCATAGGATAGTTTTCATTCTCCACAAGTGACTTCCACACTTAACCTAGCCCATGAGATTTGAGCTAATGATTTCATGGGGACTAATATACATCTCATGGGTTATATAAGATAAATACATACATACATACATATATATATATATATATATATATATATATATATATATATATATATATATATATATATATATTCTTCCTTGTAATATTTAGATGTAAGGTGTTTTAATCGCCAATCACACTTGAGAATATTATGATGAATTTCATCTTGAAATAGTATGAACCAAATGAGCTAACCCATTAAGCACATGTGTGCACACACACACACACAAAGAAAGATATTTTAAGGCTTTGATACCATAAAAAAAGATAGATTTTTTCATACATATACATCCTCTAGTACCTCAAAATATCAGTTTTGGAAGACTCGGTTCAAAAATAGACCTAGATCTAACATATAAGAGATACAACATTGTAGAAAAAAGTTGTATTCATTATTACAAAACTTGTAGGTGTATATTTTTTATTAATTCCCGAACAAAAAAAGTGTACTTAAATGACATTTAAACAAAAAGGAACTAAAGCATGTAACATGAGTTTGCAACAATCTCTTAGCTAGGTTCATATTAGAAATTAGCAAAGGAATCCTTGGGGGTAGAAGGGTTTAATAGAATAACTAGTAGTGGTATTTTGATCAAACATGTGACATTGATCGCAACCATTAGTGCCCCCCATATGAATGGAGGCCTAGGTAGGGACCTTGTTCTTCAAGGAAAGCCACATAAGTATCCCTATTTTAAGGGAAATTAAACTTCTAGATTTATTTCAACCACCAAATTTTATAAACTCTTTCCTTCTCCAAAAAAAAAATTTAATGACATTCCGTAGAAGTTTTAAAACACATAAAGGGTATTTAGTTGGAACATTTGAAAAATTTGTCGAGAGAACAAAAAATGTATTTTTTTTTCCAAAAAATGTATATTAATTTGATGATAAAAATGGACTACGTTAAATAAATGAAGAGGATTGTTTTCCACAAAATGTAGATGAATTTGATGATAAAAAACACTACATTAACTAATTGGACAAGAGAAATACACGAGTAGTGGTTTCTATACTTATGTAAAGTGTATGTGAATGTGATTTCTAAATGGTATCCAATCAACTATAAAAATGTGAGCTCTAACTTTGCTGTCATGAGAGAAATGAATTGGTCTAAGTGATATTAGAGCCTCGTATGATATTCCTTCATCTTGGTGGTATTTTTGATTAGCTTAGAGGTGGATTCCATAGTTGATTCCTATGGCTAGGTGGAAAATCACTCATTACCAACCAATCTAGGGGACTTGTATTAATTTACAAATAATTGTTCATAATTATCTATTTAATTAATGCTTTACATTTTTTTAATGTCTTCAATTTAGTGGATAGTGAATGGATTTTGGAAATGCAATGTCAATCCAATTATATTTTATAGTTCAGTCATATCACTTAATATTTATATTATTTTCAAAGTTAAAATTTCACCTACTAATTAGATAAAGCAATTCATATGGATTGATATGACCACAATGGGGGCCTATGTGGAGGTAAATGTATATGTAAGATGGATTGTTCTAATGAAGGGCCCACATATGTAATTAGTCAAAAGGTATGTGCATAATTCAATATAGTCACTATTGGCATGAACACATGATTGGTTATGTTGTTGTATTTGCATTAACTGGAGTATGTTCAACTATTCTTTAATGAGTTATGGTGTAACTCATCTCTATTATTTCCTTAGGTGATATTCACATCTTGTAGTGTATATTGTATGTACTCTATTTTATAATTACTTGTCAAGGATTCATTACATAACATATGCTATAAATTGCATAGTCCTTTTGGCTCCTTCAAATTGGCCATTTTACCATTTTCTCTAAAAAGAAATGTTTATCCTTAGTGGGAGAAATATTTAGGGTGAAATTAATCCATGAAGAAGTATTTTATATCCAAATTTTAGATTCTATTTTACTAAAATTTAGGAGTTACAATGTTTGAAAATTAGAATTTTGTGCTAATCTCAAATAGGTATTCTCAATAAAATATTTATATATGAATCTAGAAAGCTCCAAACATAGTGTCATCAATGGATTTGGAAGGAGTATGGAGCATATTATTTTCTATCCATAATTTGGACCTAGAAGAACAATATTCTCATGTGACAAACCATACAAGTGCACTCTCTTGAAAGAGGGAACACACTACAAGTTTGGGAATGGAAGCATAATTTTCTCTAGAAGTAGGGAAAAAAGCTACAAGTTTGGTAATGGAATCATAATTTTCCCTTTGAAGGTATAAATTTAATGGACCTGGTGAGAGCATGAAAATAACATATTACGATACATATTGTAAAATTTGTAATGGAAACATATTAAAATTAGTGAATCTTTAACAAGTTAAAGGTCAACCAAAATGAAAGTTTCCAAATCAAGGTTTCAAAAGGTATGTTAACTTAAAATCATAAATTTTCATTGCGATGTCCAATTTAGATGACTCAAAATCCATTTCTAATACAAAATAAAGTAAATAAATACATTTTTAAAATTGGGCTACATATTGGAGTTATCATATAAGGTTTTTATGGTAGAACCCATTTCAAATCCCATGTAAATACCTACATTTAGTAGAGATGAAGATAAATATGAAATCAATCTAAGGGAATGATTCAATATGGTAAATGAAACTAACATGGGTATTATTGGGGAAGGTTTTTAATTTAATGGTGGAGATTCTAAGTGGTCAAACAGTCAATGATAAAAACATTAAATTATATGTTACATGGGAAGAATTCAGAGAACTCTTCTCAAATAAATACTTAAGGGATACAAAAATGGATAAGATGCATAAAATTCAAATGAAATAAAATAATTAAAATAAGAGGCCAAGAATAAAGTTGATGAGATTTCCAAGATAAAATCCTTTATTGAAGCAGCAAGAAGGAGGTTCATAAATTCAAGCTATAGAATATTAACGTAGGAAAGTTGGAAAATGATGAGTAAAGGGAATAATTGAAAAAATATAAGAATAACCAAGAACTTAATAATGTTAAAAATGTGAAAAATTATCTAAAATATCTTGAACTAAAGAATATATATGAGGATACTACCATCATAGATGAAGAAAATACTACGAAAAGACTTGAAGAGGAAATTTGCATGGTTGAAGAAGCTTTAAATACCAATGAGATAAAATCACAAATGCAATTTACAGTTGAAGAGGAACATTTGAATTTGATGGATGACATCGCATTAAAACATCAAAAGGAGAAGGAAGATGAGATTTAGGAACTTAATGATAATTTATCTGAAAAAGTTGAACTCTATCTTCAGGATGTACATATCAAATTTTATCGTACTATTTCAAATTCTATAATATTCAGATACGAAATATAGATAATAGTGTATACCATTGTCTCTAAAGAGAATATCAATGATATGGGTGAAAATAGTGAAGTAAAATCATTAAACATGAAACCATATTTGCATCCTCATTTTAAAAAAATCTTCCAAGAAAATATAGAAGATATAAATTAACAATACCAAGGAAGAAGACAGAATGATCAAGAACATGGCATAAAATAACCATTATTCCTTTTTTTATTATAAAAGACTAGAAATTGCAACAAATTACAAAAGTAACAACAACAAGAATACGTGGAACCAAAGGAAATAACATTATTTGACAACCAACTATTAAGTATTAGCACCAAAAATAATTGAATTTGGATGGATGGATCATTATCAGTGGTAGGAAGAGAGAAAGAATAGATGGTAATATTATTACATGGCTTCATTGACATGTAAAACCCTTAAGAACAAATCCTTGAGGGAAAATATTTTCCAAGGAGAGTACTATGATATAAAACCAAGATGGGCATATATGGAGGTAAATGTATATGTAGTAGAAGTCAACCTAATAAAGGTAACACATATTAACGATTGATAATTAGTATAAATAGAGGTTTATATAGTCATTATGGACATGAAAATATGTTTGGTTATGTGGTTGTACTTCATTTAATTAGAGGAGGCTCCTATATTATTTGAGTTATTATGCAACTCATCTCTATAATCTCTTTGGGTGTTATTTTCCACAATGACATCTAAAAACGTACATTGTACGTAACATTTTATTATGCCATTTTAGGAATTTGGTGCATAGAATGGAGGTCCTCGAAAAAAAGTGAGGCATCTCGATAGATAAAAAAAAGATAATATATATTAAGAAAACCAAAGAAAAATTAAAATATGAAGAAACCAACAATTTCTTACTCATGTTTGTATCGTTAATCATCCTAGTCCAAATTTCTTAGAATCCAAATCTTTTCTCTATTTTATTCTTCAGAACTCTCTTTTTATTCTAAGGGAGGACCTATCGATGAGTTACACTTTCATGTAGAGGCCTTATCATTTCAACCAAGTAATATGGTATCCGATTAGCAATTAAGATTTATCCATTGTTTTCTAGAATAAATAAGATCTCCTTGTTGTTTATGGTTGAAAATCTGCTTCAATCCATTATTGAATGTGGCTTGACACATTTTTCTTTTAAAAACTCTTTTTTCAAGCTATATTTTTCTATAAAGCTCCACATTGTTCGGTATTTGATGTATCGAAAAAATACCACTATATTTTAATACCCAACCCTAATATGTCCTTGGGTGGTACATAGTGGACCATTTCATGAAAGGGATTGCATTAATTTATCTCTATATATATCCCACTTTCCATGTCCCTCTCTCTTCCCCCTTGATCCACCTTCCACTTCTGAGAGATTGGACAACCCTATCAGATTCCTTCCAAAAAATGTATGTTTAAGGATCTCCTTGGAAATCCAAAAGAGATAAAAATGATTATTCTCATCAGATGCTCTAATTAGACTTCTATCTCTTAGAGAAGTAAACACACTCTTATTTATTCTATAATTTCTAGGAGTAGAGACAAGGAACTTCAAACTTCAAAATATTATTTAACAATTTCTCTCCAATCAGGGGACCATCTAAGGAAATAGATTTGATACCTCCCAACTCCATATGTGACTCCTTAATTTTTTAAAATTACTTCCTAAATTATTCTATCTTATAATTCAACATCTACATGAATGACCTCTTAAGATTCATTCAAATGTGTGCAACCCTCCATGTTCTCCTTTTATACCCGATCCCATAATTTTTGTGAATACTCTTAAACAAAAATTTTCATTATAGGAACTTTTATTGACACTTATATTTGCATGTGAAACATCAGAAATACAGTATCTAAGCAATACTACGCCAACCCATCAAAATATAAAAGAAGAAAATAGCCATTAATAAATCATAACATAAGACATGATAATGGAGTTCGTCCAGTGTGGACTACGTCTCCGGGCTATAGGTCAAGAGTGGGGAGGCCGATTCATTAGTATCTACAGATAATAATGTGCACATGGAAGATATTCATCAACATAAGGATATATCTCTCATCTTGGGAGGAAATGTCGCTCCAAAGAGACATTCTCCTATAAATAAATTTCACTCGGAAATTCTTCTCCCTAAATAAGACAAGGAAATGAATTCTCACAAAAGTGGCATAAATGGACACTATCACAGAAGTGGCAACAAATCCTCTTAATTTTTTTTTTCAGATTCAAATAATACTCATAATTATCATCATCGTCTCAAAGTTATGAGACCAATGACTGTAAACTTGACTAATTTATGGAAAAGTGTCAACATGGCCTTCTTTCAATGCTGCACCATCTCATTTTTCATGTGATGAATAAAATGATGAATTTCCAGCAAATATTAAGATCTTTTTGTCCAACTGTAGCATACAAAGATCACTAGAACCTGAAACAATACATGCATCCTTTCTACAAAACAAAAACTATAAAGTGGCCAAAATGCATCATTATGCCTCCCAATATGATGACAACTTGAAAATTAGTTTCTCAAATGCCAAAACAAACTGCCCCATCTAAATACTTGTAGAAAATCATGAAATTTAAGTCTAAATCTAGCCCTTCATGGAATCTAAAATATTCCTCACAAATTATTATGTCAAGATTCCGCCTCCTATAATTGTGTCATGGTTCTACTACATCTGGATTCCCACTATATTTTTCTGCACCTTTTTCTACATGAGCATTGAGTTCCGCACCTATTTTTTCTCTCTATTCAGTGCTCAAGTGTTAAGGTTTTTTTATAAAAATTTTGATCATTATGATCAATGTAGGCCCGTTGGTGTAACGACCCCTCCCGTATCTACCCACTTTAACTGACCTGTCGAGGTAAACATGAATTGAGGGATACTATGACCTGAATCAACCTCCTAGATAACCTTAAGGAAATGGAGCCTAAAAAAAATACCTTACTGACTTCCTTAGGTGCTACAAGACTTACATGAGCTAAACCACCCTTCCAGGTGCCAAAACCCTAAGTTAACTTGATTTTTCACTAACATGGGCTCCTAGATGCTGGCATAACACTGAATGAATTCGAATGTAAGCCTATAGCATGAATAAGCCTGAAAGGGAGCGACTACAGTCTTTTTCACCTAGTTCTTTGTCGGTGACCATGATATCTAAGCCACTTTTTCAGGGCTAGTCTCAGATCAATGCCCAGAAATTGACAAAACTTTTCAGAATGATAAATGAGACAAGGAAAAATCCTCTAAAAAAAATAACCAACGACTTGACCTAACCCACCCTAACCATGACACTCATTCCATCAAGCACATTAAGAACATGAAATCTATAGGCCATGAATGCATATCTTAACATAGAGATATGAAACTTATATGTGAAACATCAATAATGTCTAATTCCCTCTCACAATAGCTACAATAACAATTTTTAGGTCATGCATTCATTAACCAATAATTTACAAGTAAAAACATGATAAGATCCATATCTAAAATCTATCATAAAACCATGCTTATAACTAGCATATAGCCAGATAAATAACAATTATCGGAAAATCATTACAACCACATCATAACAAGTACATTTACACATGAATTACTACGGGAAATATCTCTTATCAATTATCTACAAAATCCAACCAAGTTAGGAACTTTCACGTACCACCCGACCATATATTGGGTTGAACCAAATCTTTCTTTTAGGCAATCACCCTTGTTCCATATTCAAAGCATGATTGTGGGATCTCATGGAAAAACAAAAAAAAAGCAACCAAGGTAGTCCATAGGTTAAACCACCTCCACCCTCACACTACTGTGATTTGACCTAAACTGGTCTTGGATCACAAAACCAAACCAAGCTTGGATGCCTAAAAAATCCTTCACCATCCCTTGAGGGATTTTCCTTTCCCCACCCACTTGTTGAGGGATTCGCAGAGAAAACCATCTCTAACCCCAACCCTTGGGATTTTACTAATACCACCTCACCCAGATCCAAGACCTTCCAGAAATCCAAAGCTTAACCAAGAATGAATCCCATCATACTATGACTATCCAGAAATGGCAAGGAAAGGCTGAAACCACTATCAATCCAAGAAAAACCCATGTCAATAACAACAACTGAACTAAATGCACACATGCATGTACCATGCATGCCAAAACTAGCAATGAAGTAATACATGCAACCTGATACCTACAAGCAATCCCGTTGTAGTCGTTTGATCCAAAATTTCCTTACTTTCCTTTAATTTATTTATCCTTTCTTTGCTTGTCCTTTATTTCCTTTTCTTGCTTGCTTTCTTCCTCATCTTGGTGCTCTTATGCTCTCTAAAACTAATTCCAAAACTAAAGTAATAGTTCCTTGCTTGATCTTGGTGCTCTTCTCCTCTGTTATTTCTTATAACAGGAACATAATTTCCTTTAGATTCAAAATAAATTCAAATCACACCTCATTGGTGGCTTGTAAATAAGGTACACTTGCAATTTTGTTTAATTCCTTTCATAATAGGTAAAACTAGATGTTTGATCAAATTATCATGTATACACATATCAAATTTGGTTACCTCCAAAGGAAACCATCATAAATCCGAACCATAGCTCACATACAACCATCATAATTCAAAATCATAGATCACATGCATAATCAAACTAAAATAAAACCCTTATCTTTCAAATGGTTCTTTGTGTTTGCCTTTGTTCTTTATCCATTCTGTGCACACACTGAATCAGTTGTCAAACCCTGAAAGAACCCAGTGCCTTCTCTTGTCTTTAAGAAGAAAGGAAGTCCAGAGACTAAACCACCTCCTCCCTCAATATCAACAACAAGGGTATCCCGAGACTAAACTGCATCAACCCTCAATATCAACAACAAGGGAATCCACAGACTAAACTGCCTCAACCCTCAATAGCAACAAGGGTATCCAAAAACTAAACTTCCTCAACCCTCAATATCAACAAGGGAATCCAGATACTGAACCTCATAAACCCTCAATAGTAACAAGGGTATCCCAAGACTAAACTACATCAACCATCAACATCAACAATGGCATTAAGAGACTGAAACACCTCAACCATAAATAGAAACAATAATGGAATCCATAGACTAAATCGTCTCAACCCTCAATATAAAAAACAATGGCATCCATAGACTAAACCATCTCAACCCTCAAAAGCAACAACAAGTGCATCCAAAGACTAAACCATCTCAACCCTCAATAGAAATAACAAGGGCATCTAGAGACTAAACCATCTCAACCCTCAATAGTAACAACAAGCGAATCCAGATACTAAACCATCTCAACCCTCAATCCTATCCCATCACACTATACAACACATACACATACATAGTGTACAACACAACACATACACCTACAGCTAGTGTACATTACACATACACCTGGAATCAATGTACAATATAACAATGCACACACCTACACCTAGTATACAACACCACACATACACCAACACCCAGTGTACAACATGACACATAAAAATACACCCGATGTACAACATGACACGTACACCTACACCAAATGTATAAAATGACGCATGCACCTACACCCAGTTTACAACACGACACATATACATACACACAGTAAAATACCACGAATACACATGTCATGATACAATGACTACACAATACCAATAACAGAGTACCACATGTACATAACACTACATGCACAATGTGCACACAACACCTCATGTACATAACACCACCTAGACAATGTGTACACAATACCAGAGCATGCAACACCACATGTACCACAAGTACACATCACCACATGCACACAACACCACATGTAAAACATGCATACGAAACCATATGTACAAAAAACTGTATATAAAACATGTACACAATGCCATTAATACACATCTGGATACCCCACCATCTCTACCAAGAAACCCTGCTTCTAGTGTCTCTGCACTATACATGATTATCCCGGCATGTTGCAGATGAACTGCTTTCATTCCGTTGAGGTATCCCTCATCATTACCTATCCATAACATAAACATAGGCATAGTATAAGCACATAATATCAAATCATATCCACATTATACTAACCTCATAGACTTGCCAGGCTACTTTGTCCAATTGATTTCTCATAAACTAGGAACCTCTTCATGTCATTCACTTGCATAAGAAATCATTCCTCCACAAGAATGATCCCTAACGACCCTATTATAAAATGAAATAAATATATCCAATATACATATAAACAATAGCATAATACAATCATGATCCCCGACGACCCTATTAGACAATGACATACATACATACATGTATACATATAATCATTAACATAATCATGATCACAACATAATTATCAGTGCTCATAATGTCAACGTTAAGAGAACTCCCTTTATCCATGCAACACATGCACAACATTGAGAACAATAATCCCCAACATAGCCAAGGCATCTGATACCTCAGATCCATTCAATTTACCTTTCCTGCTACCTTTCCCATCATTGTGCTACTATTGTCTATTTACCCCAATAGACCCAACCAATCCAATATACTTTCGTACTCTTGCCTTCAGTTACCCTTTACTCATCCATTGGGCTCCTTACAGGTCTTACATTACCTGTTGGGTTTCATTCATCTCTCCCCAAGCTCCATTAACTTTCCTCTTTCCCAACCAATGACCAAGACCCTCAAAACATCAAAGGAAAGAACAAGAAGCAACCAAGAAGAAAACTGTGAAAACCAATAACAACATGACACCACAAACAAACTGGCATGGCCATGCTCTAGATGCAATCAAGACCGCAATTCAAATGCAAACAAATCACAAAATACCAAAAATACAAAAATAGAAACAAACACCATGACTCAATCCCCATGGATTCCCAAATGCTTCCAAAGTAAATCTCAACCTGAGCCTTCTCCAAGATTCCATGGTAGTCCCTTTTCCATGAAATCCCCTACATCATACTACCATAAACACATAATTTTTAGTGTATAAATAAAAGTAACAATATATCGGTTACTGTACCTTACTGTGCGAAGCATGATTCCTTGTAACTGAACACGTACATATATCATCTCTCAAGGGACTCCAATTCCTTGTCGAATCCAGCTATAAATGGAAGGAAAATCTTATACCTATCAAATACATGTTCATGAATATATCACATATCTACATAATGTCAAAAAAATTCAAGGTTCAGAATACTTCTTATATTCGTGAGAAGCACTCATTCATTTGGAACTGTGATTTCCAAACATGGCCAAAGTAATTCTTACCCAATTCCTTTCTTTTACAATTTTCCTTGTTGCAATTGAGTCTTATTAGGTGTTATCACATCACACAACTATTATTTATATAAACAAATAATTTGTTACCTTGTCATGTTGATACCAAACATGTTTCCCTACAACTACTCACACATGTCAATCATACATTCCAAAGATCAAAAAATTGTGTATATTAATTTGAAATAAACCTTTACCTATACTAACAATCATGTCATAATCAACATTCAACTCACAGTCATTAATCATAATACTACAACTAGCAACTACTTGCACTCTAGTAAATATCAGTTGTCTTAGCACACGCTATGTTAGTACAACCACCTTAAAATAAGGTCATTACTTCATGCAATCTTATAGACACATGATCATATCATGGAATTAATCAAAGAATCAAAAATTTGTAAACATACAAGGTTAGATAAATAGATGACAGAATAAAACTCATACCTCAATGCATATCAGGGGAGGTTATTACATTTGCACAAGTCAATCTAGATTAGCACAATACAATATCACAAGTATATCAAATCATACCTGAATAACATAACTATAACCATCTTTAAATTCCAATGAATATTCACGTGATACATAATAAAATCAAGATCTTAAATGAAATGACCATAATCATCATGCATATGACTGCAATGCATATAACAAGTTACTACCATTCTCGACTGTCTAACGCATGTGCATATGACCACACTGATTAACCAACATATTATCATGCATGTAACCACAACATAAATAGAATGATTGGCATGTACATAACCCTAATCCTTACAACAAAGATTAACCAACATACATTCATGCCCAAAATACAAACCTGTATCACGATCTGCTCTTACCTCGAGGTCCAGTGCTACAACATAGCTCTAATAATCTGTTTCTCATGCTTTATCTCAACCAACATATTAACATCATACATGATAACATAAAATATGACGCCAAGTATATACATGAAATCGTAGCAATTTTCATGAATGCACATGACCAACATGAATGCATAACAATCACATTCTACCCATCCAGTCCAAGTATTGAACCATGCTCTAGTACCACTCTCAAAATCACCACTCCCATATCTACCCACTTTAACTGGCCTATTGGGGTAAACATGAGTTGAGGGATACCGTGGAATTAATAAACCTCCTAGATAACTTTAAGGAAATGGAGCTGACCAAACATGACATTACTGACTTCCCCAGGTGCTACAAGACCCACAAGAGCTAACCACCCTTCCAAGTGCCCAAACCCTAATTTAACTTTATTTTTCATTGATCTAGGCTCCCGGACATTGGAAAAACACTACCTGAATTCGACTGGAACCCTCTATTCATATGCATAAGCCTGCAATGGAGTGAATATAGACTTCTTCACCCAATTATGTGCCAGCGAACATGAGATCTAAGCCACTTTTTCATGGCTAGTCTCTAGACCACTGCCTAGAACTTGACAAAAATTTTCCAGAATGACAAATGAGACAAGGAAAAATCCTATAGCAAAAAAATTAAGCAAGGAATTGAAATAACTTGGTCTAACCATGACAGTCATTCTTTCAAACACGTTGAGAACATGAAATCCAAAGGTCATGAATGCATATCTAAACATAGATATCTGAAAATTATTTTTGAAACATCAAGAAGGTCTAATGCCTACTCATAATAACTGCAATAACATCTATTAGTTCATGCATTCATTAACTAGTCATTTACAAGTAAAAACATGATAAGAGACATATATGAAATCTATCAGAAAACCATGCTTATAACCAACATATAACCAGATAAATAACAATGATATAAAAACCATTAAATCCACATCATAACAAGTAAAATTACTCATGAATTACAAGCGAGAAGAACTCTTATCAATGAAATGAAAACGACAACCAAGTTAGGGATTTCCACGTACCACCCAACCATAGATTGGGATGAACCAAATATCTCTTTCAGATAATCCATCTCGTTTCATATTCAAAGCATGAATGTGGGATCTCATTGGAAAAAAAAGACATAAACAACCAAGGGAATCGAGAGGTTAAACCACCTCCACCTTCACATTACCATGATCTCACCTAAACCAATCTCGAGATCACAAAACCAAACCAAGCTTGGATGCCTCAGAATTCCTTCACCATCCCTCAAGAAATTTTTATGCCTCCACTCACCTCTTGAGGGATTCCTCGAGAAAACCATCTCCACCCCCAACCCTTGTAATTTTCCTGAGACAACCTCACCGGGATCCAAAACCTTCAGGAAATCCAAAGCTCAGCCAAGAATGAATCCCATCACACCATGGCTATCCAGAATGGGTAAGGAAAAGTTGAAACCACTGTCACACCTAGAAAACCCATGTCCATCACAACAAGATAAAAAAATACACACATGCATGTATCATGTATGTACAAACCAACTAGGAAATCACACATGCAACTTGTTACCTGCAAGGATTCCTACTAAAGCTGCTTGATCCAACCTTTCCTTGCTTGATCCTTATTTTCCTTGTCCTTCCTTTTCTTTCTTGCTTTCTTTCTCCTCTTGGTGATCTTCTTCTCTCTGAAACCAATTCCAAACTCCATTGAAAAAAGGCTCCAAACAGATGTTGTAAATACTTTTTATTATTGATGACTCTAATTTCTTCATTTTTTCTCTATTTTCCTTCGATTTCCTCCTCACATGAAACCTGTGACCTTTCACCTTCCTTTTCTCCTGATTTCATTTATTTTCATAAATAAAACACCAACAATTCTTTTTTTCCTTTGCAAATCCTTTACCAATTTCCTTAGCCATAATAGACCGAAATGAAAACCCACTAGGATACCTTTCCAACATTCATCTTGGAATATGTATCCCATGACCTTGGTATTATTTTTCCTTTCTTAACCCGAGGTTTTTAAATTTAGGTCGTTGGTAACTAGATATATTTGGCAGGTGAAGGCTCGAGTTCCAACCCTGCATCCTCCCCAAAGTAGTGTGTCGTTTAATTGTTTGATGGTAGTTTCTTAAGTTTAGGGGTGTTCGTTGGGTGGATCGACATGTGGTCGACATGGGTTCAACTCCCATTGACCATTTTAATATATGGTTTGGTCATTAGGCCATTGGGCGAAGTCCCGGGTCAGAATTGCGAGCCTCGACCCCATTTAATTCCTTTTTAATATATATAGACCGGGGTTGGTAGGGTTGGTGGCCCACCACCCCATTTTTATATATTTTTAAAATTTTAACAACAGTATAAAATCGTCTGTCAGATTACATGGGGAGGAGGGGGGGAGAGGCGGGGGGTTCATTGGAAAAATTAAAAATTCGACAATTTGGTCATTTTTGTCTTTCATTTAGTGCTAAATTTTCACTCGGTTTGTTAAAGTTAGCTATGCTCCAATTTTATCTCGCGACAAAAGTCTTGCTTCTTTGACTTGAAAATTTTACTAAAAATAACTTTCACATATGAATTCATATTGGGGTGTCATTTATGCCATTGGAATCAATACGATGAGCTCTTCATTCTAGTCCGAGCTTTGATGCTATTCAAATACTTCTATTTTTTAGCTTCTCCAAAACCACCTAGATCATTCCTCCCCACTGTGGAGATTTTAGTCCTACAAAATTATAAACATGTTTTCATTATTGATATGCATAACCGATTCCATTTATAGGCCACCTTCCCTTTCCTTTACCTCTGTACTTCATAGCTTAGAATGATGAAACCGACACTTGTATCCATATGAAAAATTGTAGCTATTATTACATTTTCAATTAGAAGACCAAAACAAGACCCAGGAAAACCCTATACTTTCCAAGAGTTTCTAACATAGTCATGGTTAAGTTTACATCAGAAACCAATACCCATGCTATCCAACTAGAAGGCTAAAATATCACCATGTTGCATTCATAAGTGATCTCAAACACTTCACCACTTTTACAAACATTTTCAGAACATGTAATTTACAAATGTGGCCATGATTAACTACTTAAAAAAGTATTTATGCCACCATATCTCACCCACCCAGGTGAATGTGTCTTCTTCCTGTATGTGATTCTCTTGTTGAACTGCTTTACTGACTGGTTCCTTCATAGGTTCTTTTCTTTCACATTCTTCCTATCTTTCTTTGGTTGTATCTCTAGATGAGGCATCCAACATGTGGCTATTTGATGTCCTATCTTGTTGCAATGGCTGCAAAAGTTATTTATTTCCTAGATTTTCCTGACCTTATTTCTACCCTGATGTGGAGAATGGTCTTCATGTCTTGGCCTCTTCCCCACTGCCATTATTTTCCAACACTTGGCAACAACATGGATATTCAAACCACATAAGGTACATGGTTTTCTATGCCATAAGTTTTTCTCATCATTATAACTTTTCTTTTAATCAAAATTAACACTAGAATACAAATAATTTTTATACCTTTCTTGGTTGTCTCTAGTGTGATCCTAGCGATAAGTACTTTCCTTAGCTCTCCCTTTGCAATGCTCACTATCACGGGAAGATTGTGATGTGCTTTCAGCATCTTGTTTCCTCAATGATTTTTGAAATGGCTTGGATTATTTGTTTGAGGAATCCCTTGATTCTATTTCCTTTGAAAAATATCCTTCGACATACCCCAATCCTGCAAATTTAGGCCTTAATACAACCTCTAATGGTTGTGTAATTCCTTGGCCATTAATAACAAGTCCTCCTTTATACCCATTTTTGGTGAGGAGTTTTAGGCTAGTTCTTGAAATAGTTATCTCAATGCTTCCCATAGAAATAACATCATGAGAATAAAGAGTTTCCTTTACCTTCGATCCTACCAGTGATGCTTGGTCAGATTCTTTGACCATTTCTCTTTTTATAGTGTAACATTATCCCATTTTTTCCTCCACAACCTGCTCTAACATGAGCCTCAATTTTCACTTCGCTTCCTCTGCATCTTGTAGAATCCTTTTAAGCTCTAAATTATTTACTTGAATGCAATGGTTAATATCTTCCAACACTTGAAGACTTGCTCACTTCAATCATTTTCCCATGATGACATTCACAATCCCTAAAGAAATGGTCAAACCGCTCTGATACCACTTGATCCGGTAACTTTTTTGAATACTCTTAAACAAAAATATTTGTTACATGACCTTTTACTAACACTTATATTTGCATGTGCAACATGATAAATACATTCTCTAAAAATACTTCACCAATCCATCAACATAAACATGAATCAAATAACCATGAAGTAATCATGAAATAATACATGATAACGAAGTTTGTCTAGTGTGGACTACGTCTCTGGGCCTTGGGTCAAGAATGGAGAGGTCACTTCATTAGTCTTTGCAAAATATAATGAGTACATGGTAGATATTCATCAACACATGGATAAATCTCTCATCTCAAGTTGCAATTTCTCTCCAAGGAGACACTACAAGGAAAAGACCCTCTAGTGGAGGTTATAAAGGAGGTTTTTTGTGTTATAATATTGGCCAAAATTGCCAAAAAAACATTTTCTAAAACATCATTTTTTGGTAACGGAAGTTTTGATGAAACTTCAACACAACTAAAAAAACTAGGCAGCAAGACGTTTTTACGGATGTTTTTCTCATCAGTGTGTGCATCAAGTGTGAATGCACCAGTGCATTTTACCATGTACACACTAGTACTGTAAATATACCAAGAACTGGGATGGAAAAAAAAAATCAGAATCCCCGGGGCATTTATAAACGCCCCGGTGCTTGTCACCCACAAAGACACATCAGGTCTATATAAAGTGCACGAACCAATGCCATTAAGGTGTAAAAATGCACCAACTCATTTAGGTGTTAAAACATACTAGGCCGTTAAGTTATAAAAATGCATCAGCACATTAAAGAGAAACCATACCGGTGCATGCAATGCATATCCGCCCCCTCGGGTGGTAGTTTTCGACAAAGTGCACTGGGCATTATAATTGGTATGGGTATTTTGTGTGGTGCCCATAGGTCATAGAAACACACTGGTGCGCAGTATCATACAAACACACCAGTGCATAGTAACTAACACGCACTTGTGTTCATTTTCTATCTTTTAGAAACATCGACCTATGACAGTGCAATTCTTGTGATTTTTTAAAATTCATTATTCCTCAAAAGTCAAAACATATCTTATATTAGTATTCATATCAATTAAATTTTTATTAGTGCATTGGAATGTGATTTTTGAATGAATTTGTTATATCATATAATCATATTTCACATCTATTCATTATAATATTTAATCATCCATATATTTAATCAGTGGTGTAACGTTTCACAGTGACAATAGAGAATGCAATAGAATAAATAAAATATATATATATATATATATATATATATATATATATATATATATATAAGACACTCTTTGTCATACAAAATTGGGACAATTATTGGTATTCCTTTGTCTTTCAATTGGGGCACTATGTCCATTACATTAAACAAAATGTCTGATTTCACAAACAAATTTTTAAAAAAATACAATGCCTTGCTTTGATATCCAAACATATTGATCATCATTCTTCATTGGAATAGTTGTCACTGCTCGAGCTACTTCCATGAATTGAGTTATTTGGAGGAATTCTTTGTTCATTGTGTTGATTATTTTCTTTTTTCTTCAAGTTCCATCTATAAACATAAAAATAAAGTGTAATGACTGTATATACATTGGTGAGAATAATGAAAATTGTAACATTAAATAATATACATCAATTTAAATTGAAAACAAATGTACCATAGCAAGAATTGACTCATGAACTATGCACATTCTTTCAAAACCAAATTTCATGTCATCTTTCACAAGTCATTTGTTGGCGCAGTTCCATACTTTGTTTCCTGCAAGTTCTATACCCCATAACAAATCATAGACTTAATATAAAAGATGTTTTTGTTCTATTAATTATAGATGGAGCTAAGTAAAAAAAGATAGATGCTTACAAATTCCATAATTAATTTCTGATATTCCAACATACACTGACAACCCATACATTAGAGGAAATTTCATCCTAAAAGCGCCCGTGAATTTTTCATGTATTTTCCATGTCATATTATGTAAACCAATAAAAATCCCTTAAATTTAAAAAGAGGTAAATGAAAATATTTTTGAGGGAAAAGAAGAAAAACTATTTTTTTTTTTTAATTGTATTTTTGGTTTATCTCCTTATAGGTTTACTCAAATTTAAAATGTATACACTCGTTGGATGTAGAATTAAATTACACATCCAACAAACCCATTATGCATACTTTCGAGAAGACCCACTTTGATAAAAAATGAAGATACATTAAAAATTTGTGTTTAACATGATTTTCGAATGTCTCTGCAATTTTTATCAATGTGGGTCTTCTCGAAATTATGCATAATGGGTACTCGTTGGATATGTAATTTAATTCTGCATCCAACAATTTTTTACACTTGAAATTTGAGTAAACTTATAATTAGATAAGTTAAAAATACAATTTAAAAAAAAGTAGTTTTCTTCTTTTCCCTCCAAAATTTATAACTATTATTTTATTATTTTTCCTTAGGAGGCCACTTTTAGGCTGAAACTTAACCCAATGTTATTCAATTCTTTTGATGGTTCTTCCTTGTATGTTAGCACCTGTTTTAAGACATTCAATGATGATTGTTGTAAAACAACTTAAAATATACAAAAATGAAATCTAGTTGACTTGTTATAAAGAAGTAACAACTACTCACAAACATAGATATCAACCATTTTCTTCCTTTTTCATCATGTTTAATGTGTTGAATGGGTTCCATTTTATTTTCTTTTCTACAAGAAAATATCTGAAAATGAATATTTAATGCTAAATTGTTTATTTATTGTACTTAATCGAAAAATTCAATGATTTCATATTACATTTAAAGAAATTTTTTGTTGAAATGGATCGTCGTGTGATGCAATTATGTCCATTTCTTTGCCCATCTCCTTGTACACCTTTTTGAACACTCCTACTAGCATATTTCTGACATCAACTCGTTCATCCTTTGAGATTTTCATAATCTTCCTAAAAATGTAACATGAAAATAAAACATTTAATTTTATATTGATATATGAAAAGTAAATATAATAAAAGTTATATTTATAAATGATTGCTTTGTAGTAATATATAAATATAATTCTAGAAAAAAAATTAAAGAAATGTTACTTTTTCAATCCTTCTTTTTTGTTGTTGTACTTTTTTTATATTAAAAGACTGACATGTCTCATTGACCAATTCTCTAGAAACCCATCCTATAGTTTAATTAAAATTTGGTTCTTTTAATGATTGGATTGATTTTTGTATTTTAAGTGGAATAACATCTATACATTCTTTCCACTAGATCTCCCAATTTTTTTTTAAAGTTTCCCCCCCTTTCGTTGACCTCCAACACCACTCTAGATGAGCTAAGGATCAATTCATTTTCATTTGCATGTTCTATTTTTTTTTTCTTTTCTTAAAACAACATTTCTTTTCTTCATTGGTTGTCCCTGTAGAACATTAAACATATCTGAATTAATAAATTGTTTGAAACATGTTATCTAATATTTTAAAGTATATTATTAATGAAAATTTATAAAAAAAAATCATATTGGATCGATTGTACTTTTGCATTCACCTAATTCATCCTTCTACAATTTTTCCATCAAGCTTTTACCCTCTTCTGGTCTTAGATCAGAAATAATCATATCGAGCTTCATCATTTTGTGGCTTTGCATGATACACACTAAACAATACATATTATTTGAACTTAGATATAGTTCAAAAATAATAATTTTTGTAAATAATTTACAAAGAACTTGCCTTTTATTCTTTTCTAGATGTGCTATTAGTATTTTTGTTACTTGAACTCTTATCAAACATTTCTTTATCAATATGAAACCTATACCATTCATTAATATATTTTATAAATAAATCACATACTTTTCAGGTAAAAAAAAAAAATCAAGAAAATGGTGCGCCTTTTACAACGTACGCACCGAACGTGGTGGGGTAGGTTCTTATAAACACAACGTCAATATAGTAGAAACATCATACGGTGCTATTTGTCAACAAGGAGGCCCAATGTGTTATATTAATACTGGTGCACCGATTAACACAAATATAAATTAATAAAAAACTTCTTTTATTAAATAGTGTTTTACGGTCAGTATGTGCCTGGTGCACTATTTTAAACAATGTGCATCGATTAAAAAAACCCATTTTTTAGAAAATTGTGCAAGGGTCGACATGGATCGGGATCTGAATTTGCAAGTGGTTCCGCAAGTTAGATGTCATACACCTATATATATATTGTTGAGATTCAACAAGAAAATTTTAGCACCCACGCCTAGTAAATTAAGCACCTACACTAGGGTTGGCCCACAATGTTATTTTTGGTGCATGTCTATTTTAGTTATCCCTTAATTAATATGGACAATAAAATATAATCTAGACTCAAAATAACTAACTCATTTAGCTCATGGATTTTGAGTTAGAGGTAGTTGGTGAGGCATGAAGAGTAATTCTAGTTGTAACAGAGTTCGAAGTGCAGTCGTGCATTAGTTAATACAGGTTGTAATTAGTTTAACTCCGTTAAGTGAGTTAAAATCAGTTGTGCTAGTTGTAACAGTTAGATACACTAGTGAGATATCAAGTGAATTAAATATTAATTAATTCATAATCAGTCATCTCACATGCAACTGAGGATTTACTATTATTAGCTGCATGCATGTCAGATCCAATGGAGACCCAGTTTATATCTAGGTGAAAGGGAAGTTGACTACTAGTTGTAGTATTATTGGGTTTCACCCATGCAACCAAACACACATTGGAGTTCCCATGATACTTACGCAGTCAAGGATGGCCAAAATTCATATTCTTCAGGGATTTCATTCATCGGGTATTTTGAAAGGCAGGCAGGTTGTCTGGAGGCAGTAAATTGGCTAAGTATTGGTTAGTTTTTGTATGATAGTGTGAGACAATCAGCTGAGTACTAGAGGACTCTTGTGAGAAGAGTTTTGTATGTAAATGTTTCACGATCCATGACGAATATACAATAGAAGATAGTGGGGTTTTTAGCAGCAATATTTCCCTAGGAAATTATCTGTGTTGTGTTTGATTTGTTTCTACTTTGCTTCATGTGATTGGAGATTGCGTTTTTAATTCCACAAAATATTTGTAGAAGCGATTCAATATTAAACTTTAGTACATTGTTAGATCGGTTGAATCCATGATATACATCCTTATTTTATAATTTCTACATGGTATCATAGCACAGGAAATCACAATTGTGAAGTGTGAAGAAGGAGTTGAGTTTGTGACTGGATAGAATTTGAATTTGCAGAAAGACTTTCTTGGTGCTACAATTGATTCAAGATTGACATGGATTTCAATGGCTTGAGGTTGGAGTTTGAATGTGAGGGAAACTAAAACTATATTTCTTGGAAGGACAGGATGGATGCAGTATTCAAAGACAACGGCTTGAAGGAATTCATTTAGAATGATGTTCCTAAACCCGCTGTGACAGATGTTGCAAATATTGATGCATGACAAAAGAAAGTGGAAAAGGCGAGGAGGATCATGTTGCAGGGAGTACGTGACCACATTGTCTCAATTCCCCATGGGAAAGCCACACCATATGTAATGTGGAAGGCTTTGATGGATCTATTCCAGAGCAGCAATGACCATAGGAAATTCGCACTCAAAGATAAACTGAGGAAGGTTCAGAGGGAGAAGGGTGACTCTATACTAAGATATCTAACAACATTTGTCCAATGTCGAGATGAACTAGAGAGCGTTGGTATAACTGTTGCTAATGATTATTTAATGAGCTTGGGTCTCCTAGGACTTCCCAAGAGTTGGCACAGTTATCAAGACTCGGTTAATGGAAGGGAAAAATCTCCAGATTAGGAATGACTGTGGTCGGATTTGGTGTAGGAGGAGTTCAGACAGAACACCATAGATGGCTCTTCAGCTAAGAATGAAGATTAAGAATATTATTCTTTAGATGTTATGGTGAAGAAGGGGAAGGGGAAGAAATTCCATTCCAAATCCGAGTCCAAGAATGGTAAGAAGCAGGACATGTCCAAGGTGAAGTATTTTCACTGTCACGAGCATGGGCATTTTGATACTAACTGTGCACAAAATAAGAAGAACAAGAAGACTGGAGGATATGCAGTTGGTGAGGCTCTTGCCTCACAATTTGACCTTGACTTCTCATTTGTCGCATGCATGCTGTCCAGTGCATTAGGATCTATGTGGTATTTTGATAGTGGTGCTTCCTTTCAGGTGACAAGAGACAATGAAATTTTCAATGACATGAAAGAGAAGGATCTCTAGATGCATATTGAAATGTGTGATGACGGGCGGTACAGTGCTACTGGGATTGGTACTATTACCTTCCAGACATAGTCAGGTAAACCCTTTCAATTAAAATATGTAATGCATGTACCAGTTTTGAAGAAAAAATTAGTCTCAGTCGCAATGTTGGAGGATAGAGGCTATGATGTTGTTTTTGGTGAAGGAAAATCCTTCCTGTAACACAAAACAATAGGAAAAGTCAAGAGGATAGGGATTCATGTTAAGAAACTATATAAGCTAGAGGTAGATGGCTATGCAAAAATGATGGGCAAGTTAGATGAAGTGGTGAGTCGGGATGAGGGCGAATTATTGCAAAAAATATTGGGCCATCTTCATCATGGAGCCTTGAAAGTCATACAACAGTTTTCTACTCATCTTCCTAGGGGTACACTTGCAGAGTTAGACACATGCAAGGGATGTACTATGGGAAAATATTTAAAGGCCACCTTTCATGAGAAGGAGAACCGATCTTCGTGGAACCTTGAGAGAGTTCACACAGACATGTGTGGACCATTATTTGTTGCTTTGACAAAAAAACATAAGTACTATGTAATATTTTTTGATGACTTTTATCGTAAGAGATGGATCTTCTTCATGCAGAAGAAAGATCAAACAATATCTAAGTTTCTTGAGTTTATGGCACTGGTGGAGAAAGAGTCGGGGAAGCAAGTGAAGGCTCTTAGGAGAAATAATGGTGGAGAATACATCTCTAACAAATTCATGAAATTCTACAGCAAAGAAGGAATTCGAAGAGAAATGATATCACCTCATAAACCACAGAAGAATGGGGTCATGGAAAGAAAGAACAGAACAATCGTGGGTGCAACAAGAATGGTGTTGCATGATCAAGGCCTACCGATGCATCTATGGGCGGAAGCATGCAACACTGCAGTATTTGTGCAGAACCATTATCCTCATAGGATACTTGGCATGAGTACACCTGAAGAGGCTTTCATTGAATGACTTTTGTGCGACGGGATATAAAATTTGATGAGGAGAAAGCCATGTAGTTTTCCCTTGAGAGGGAGCTGGACTTGCATGCAGAGGAGGAACTCTTGGTTCCCAAGGATGAGCCTCAAGATGTGGATCAACCACATGTGGAAGATCATGGAGTGAAGAAAAACACTCATGCAGAGCCATCCATCATAAATGGCAGAAGGCACACCATAGAAACTGATAGATTGAGACTTGATGTTGCAAAGAATGTAGGAGCCCCTACTTCGTAGCGCAGACTGCGACAGTCTCCTGACCAATTTACTGGATACATGGTTCTTATGAGAAAATGTATTGTGAATAAAACATCTTCCTTTTAGGATGAAGTGCAGGAACCAACTTTGATTGATGGAATGGTGGAGGAGTATGAATATATTGTCAAGAATAATGCATGGGAGATTGTCCCAAGACCAGTCGACAAATCAATGGTTGGATCGAGATGGATCTACAAGGTAAAGCAAGATGATGATGCGAGTGTAGAGAAATACAAGGCCATATTTGTGGCTCGAGGATTCTCACAGATCGAGGGCATAGATTATCATGAGACTTTTGCACCAATTGCAAGGTACTCTTCCATAAGATACATCCTTGCACTCTCAACACAGATGGGCTGGTGCGTTCACCAGATGGATGTGAAAACTATGTTTCTCAATGGGATCATTGAAGAAGAGGTGTACATAGAGTAGCCTGAAGGTTTCGAGATCTTCAACAGTGATTCGCATGTGTGCCAACTCAAAAGAGCACTGTATGGACTGAAGCAAGCACCTCGTGCTTGGTACACTCTGATAGACAACTATTTCACGAGACTGGTAGTAGTACAAAATGCTTAATTAGTTACAAAAAAATGGCTATAATTTGCATATAAAAGACTATTTTTCTATCGGTGAACAATAGTAGCTAATTTACAGTATCTTATAACGCGACCAACTTTTAGTCATTTTTAGTTTAGTCATTAATTGGTTATCTCAATTTTGTTTTCTAGTAGTATATTTGGTTATTAATTTGGTCATTAATTTAGTCACTGATTTGGTCATTAATTTAGTCATTAATTTGGTCATTTATTTGATCATTGATTTAATCATTGTTTTGGTCATTAATTGTCACAATTAATGACCAAATATACAGCAAAATATATTACTATATGATCACCCAAGAAAATCAATTAATGACTAAAAAAATAAGACCAAGATGTTAGTCATGTTATCAAAAAATATGAATTAGCTACTAATAGTCATATATATGCAAATTTTAGTCATCGTTTGAAACAAATTAATAACCAAAGAAATATGACTCAATTTTGGTCTTGTTATAAGATACTATAAATTAGCTACTAATATTCATATTTATGCAAAATTTAGTCATCATTTGTATTCACAAATTTATCATTTGCAATAATCATTTATCTTTTTGGTAGTTTAATATTAATTATATAAACAACTAATTTAGTAGTTTATATTCATTTTATTTAATTTCTTTCATAATCATTATAAATGACTAATTTAGTCGTATATTCATTTTACTTTTGTTCATTATTAATCAACATAAATTAATTTGTATGATTTAAAAAATGTCATACAATGTTCATGTTCATCTAATATAAAAACAGAAAGTTGCATATGTTAATCACAATATTAAACAATATCAAGTGCAACTATAAATAATTTCAACCACATAAATTATATTATATGAAATGTTAATGTATTGCAATATGAGTTTCCAACTTAATATTGGTTGGACTACAATTTACACATGAAATGATGTTTCATCACTTCAAAACATTATCATTGTGTTGCTAAGGCAATGTAGGTGAATTCACCAACTCTGAAGGCTTGATCATCAGTCTCTATATGTGTGTCTTATGTGGGATATTGGCTCTAATGGTATCAGTAGACCAGTTCTCTTCTCTCTCCCTTTTATCATTTTTCACTCCAATGTTATGGCTCTCCTCTTTCTTCAATTCCTGATTTTTAACATCAATACTAAGTTTATTTTCCAAAAATAAAAGAAGATATAATACAGATTGTAAGACATGAAATACAATAAACAGTCTAATATAAACTAAATTATACTATAATAGTTTATATGACATATCCCTCAACATCAATGATGTCAAAGCCATTTTTTCCGATACAAGAAAGAAACTCAAACAAATTTTCTTTAGTGGGACGATAGTGGGCACTATAATGTGTCTAGATAACCTGTATAAACAAAGAAAACAAAATGTCACCATATATAGAAAAGAACACCCTAGTAACTTAGTATTCAACCTTCAGGGAAATCTTAAGAACAATCATGTCAACTAAGTTATATGCTAAAAATATCAAACTATAGATAACTTTTGAAAATAAATAATATCAGGTGTGATGTTTAATCTTTGTCATTTTATTCAGAACAACATTTCATTTTCTAATGCATAAACTTGGTCAAGTATATAAATAACAAGTGCTAAAATAACAACATGAAAGTAAACTTTTCTGATAGTCATGAAAATATTTTAACACAAAATAGCTATAAGGATTCCAATCAATATCATGTAATACTAATTTCATCTTCAAGCTTTGGTTGTTTTTTAAATGGTCATGATACCAGGTATTTTCAATTTCATCGTTAAAAGACAAAAAAATCAAAAGAAACTTCCAAAATACAATCAAACAATAAAGAGAGGATATCATGGAATGGAAAATTCTATTATAAAAAAATCGTTTACCTGTCCACTGATGTCATGTTTGGCATTCCTAAAACATTTTCTTGCCCAAAATAACCATGAGGTGAAATAATCACAGTTACATTAAAAACCATAGGAACTCCTACTATAAATATTTCCAAAGTTGATGGCTTAGGTGCCTAAAGTATCCCTAACAACAAATGAATCATATCCAAGACGTAATATGCATTGTATCCCCACTCTTTTCCCAATTACATTTCCTTTAACCTACCCACAATAGAGTTAAGTAACAATCAAACGAGCACATTAACATTTGTTTTTATCTTTTATATCTATAAAATTTGAATCTGATTTGTTTCATCAACATATTAATTCATATTTAAATCCTTCCTGAAATATGAGAATGTATCAATCAAGTAGGACATCAGAAAAATCGACCTCAATGAGATCCTCAAACAATTTCTAAAATATTAATATTTTTCTTCTTGTGATATCTTGGGTTGAAAAAATAACATATCTGCAAAATATAAATGTATATATTAATTATGTTCAAACTTTGTATATGGTGTATTCTTAAGCATCTTTTTAAGATGTTCCTCCGCCTTTACCAAAATGAATTGTAGCTTGGTTAAACTATGTGTCCTTTCATTCGGCATCAATTTCTGCAGGATAAATGTCACACACTATTATTTCCCATTTCTTATCATGCTACATATGATAAATTGAAAGTCACATAAAACCAAGAGAAAACCATTTTCTAACCAAAACAAACAAACAAATAGTGCCTCTAATAAAACTTCATTATAATATTAGAAAATGAAAAGGGAGTGGACCATTTTTGTTGTTTGAATCTACCTATTTTTGTTACAAAAGTGCTCAAGCTTCAGGAACAAACAAATTTGAGGGATGTTGTAAATGTGAAAAAATAATATTGACCTAATTTGTAGACTTCTTCAAAATGACATGAATGATGTCATTTTTGGATGTGGTAAATCTCATAATAAGAAATGGCCACATTGGATGCAAATATTAAATATAAAAACTTGTTTACATGGCATATATTCTAGTAAATCACATTGCAATGACTACCATGGGCCTCCATGGGTTATAGGTCCTCAATATGTTAGTCTTGATGATGAACGAGATATGGCAACGATAAGTATGGCTGGTCCTAGTTTGTATAGTGGATATCTTCAAACCAAGGTCATCATCTAAATGAACCTAGGTTCTAACATGATAAACATGGATTTGGTCTTCACCCAATTTCATTCCATCATAATTTTTCAAGGCTGAAGAGGACATAATGGTCCTTCATCTTATAATAAGGTTGCTTTTGAGGTTATAGATAAACCTTATCCAAAGCAAATGGATTTTTGGGCTCCAAGAGATATGTATAATTTAAATGATAACAATTATATGTTTTTTTCCCAATATTCAAATGTAGGAATACATTTTGTGGATTTTACTAATAGATAGAATGAGAGAAATAATCCATGAGGAGAATCTACTAGTCATTGTGATTATGGAAAACTTGGAGATAATAATTCTATTTAGGTTCAAATCATAAAGAAATTTGTAGTACCATGTTTCAATAAAAAAAATCAGATTTGGGCAGTAATGTTGATATTTTAAGCCTTCTAGTAAGCCAAAGCATTTCATATCTTACCGGGAGAATGGTTAAAAGTGAATATTTTGGATCTGAATTTGCAACTTACAGCCCCTTATGTGAAGAAGAAATTAGGATTTTCAACCATCTGGAAAGTGGAAGGACAGTTGTCCAAACAAGAAATAAAGAATAGAAAAATGGTGTTACAAAGAAATTTATTTCATATCTACAATATCATGTTGATGACTTGCAATTTTTAGATCTGGGTAATAGCTATATCAACCCACTTCAAGACTATGTTGATAGATCTTGTGGCAACTCCATTCTATTTGCAATTTCAGTAGAATACATGGTTGTTACGCATGTGACAAGATGCATTCTGTGCATGATGGTCATGGAGATCTTAGCACACAAGCCACAAATTTCTAGTGTGTCTTTGTTTTACATGATGATCAAATATAAAGGATGAGGGAAATGGACTGATGCATTCTTTGGGTGACTACACTGGATTTTTTTATCTCACCTAGCATTTTCACTTCAAGCAAGCCAAAGTAGGGTAGGAGATCAATAATTCCACTTGGACAATAGTCGCTTGTTCATGTATAGTGTTGAGATTATAGGGCTCTCACATCCTTCTAGATGGAGCATGTGTCCCATAATTGGAGCCAGTTAAATTTCACTTTGCTTCAATAGGGTGGACTGGAGGTATTACTATTTTTGGTTACTCTCATAGATCCTAATGCATAGGGCTCCTAGTGACAGAATAATAAGGGCTCATTTTCTTGAACATCATGCATGCTTGACATGCCATGTTGAAATCTTGGCTAAAGAAAGTTTTTTCAAGAAAACATCAACACGCTAAGGGGAACATGGTTATAGTAATGCATGAGAAAAAGGTGGCAAAGTACATTTACATTGCATGAAATATGTTTTACATTTCATGTCATGCATAGATCCTTCTATCACATGTGGCAGCCTCCTAGAGCCTAAAAATATAAAAAAAAATGAGTTCTAGCACCCATGCAAGAAAAAAATGTAGCCTCCTGCTCAAAAGGGAAAGTTATTCAAGTGGGCCTACAAAAAATGCCCTAGCTTCAAATTGTGCCTGTGATAGCTCTATGGAATCCTTGTGATGTGACCCACCTTCCTCAACCAAGACTTGTGTGTCTCCAAGAAAAATAATATGTCATCTGATTTGTTATGCAAGCCCTATAACAACACCTACTAAAACGATCATCTAATTTGACTCTTCTTCATAATCGGAACTGAGTTAATGATGGTGTTAATTTGACATTATTGTATTATTACATCAGGCCAAGAACCCAATGTATCATCAATGTCATAATGTGTCTCATGTTTGTAATGGCATCGATTACCTGATTCATTGGAAGAACACTCTTCCTCATCAAACTTAGGAAATTACATACATTTGATTGCTCATTATTTTCAGAAGGAATAAGTAGGAGCATATTGAAATTTATTTCATCACATACCTTTTCTTTGCAAGTTCCTTTAAACAATATCTCAAAAACGCTCCCACTCTGCGCAACCATAGTCATAACTACTTTATAAAAAAAAGGATATATCTATTAACTCACCCAACAAAGGACCCCACCTAAGGCACAAATCTGGAATAACATTTGGAGTGATAAAGAACTACCTAAATTTTTAAAAAATTGTTGTTTAATGACCCATAATTAACTCCATACCACCAACAATCTCTGTAAAAGAGGTGTAATTAGTACATGCATATTTGCAACTTGCAGAGTAGCCAAAGGAAAACTCATCCTATTAACATCACAACTAATTTGGCTTGCAAGAAACATGGTGATCTTCGAAGACAATCAACCAAATATGCATAGCGACAGAATTTCACCTTCAGTAAAGACACTGCTACATAAGGAAACTATTTCCAAAGGTATAGGGGATATTTAGTGGATAAAATACTCTGTGTAAAAGAAAGAGTAGAATTGACCTATATTTTAGCATGCCATCCTAGCTCCTCTAGGTGTGCTCACCCATCCTATGAATCTAGTTGGAAATTGAGGATTGGTTCTGTGCAAATTGAAGAATGGATAAAACTTCAATAGCATCACATTCTCTTTTTGAATGGTGCATCAAGAGAAAATCCATGAGAAGTAGGTGAAAGAGTCATCTTTGAATCCAAAGTAGAAGCAGAAACTGACATTTGCTTTAGGGTGTCAACAAAGTGACAAATAATAAATCTGAAGCCTTGATCTAGGAGTAAGGTTGCATCAAAAGAATTAGAATCATCAACTAGAACTAATGCAAGATATTATGAAATAAAGGATGTTGCTATGGATTTATAACGTGTTCTGGTTTCTAAAACTTGAACATGTTTCCACATTTAATCCAACTCAAAGCTACACATTTTGCCTCTTCACCAACTTGCTCTGCAGTCACAAGTAAGCAACAAAAATAATGAATATTGTTTTTACATTCAAAACCAACATCATTTACCAACTCTTCTGCATGAACAAATTTTATAATGTCTCTGGTAAAATCTTGGAACTGAGTCTCATCTTCACTTGAAGTTTCGTCATAATTGGAACTGAGTTAATGGTGCTGCTAATTTGACACTCTTGTATTGTTACATTAGGCCAAGAGCCCAATGTACCATTAATGTCCTAATGTGTCTCATGTATACAATGGCAGCTATTACCTGATTCATTGGAAGAACACTCTTACAAATCAAAGTTGGGAATTTTACATACATTTGACTGCTCATTATTTTCAGAAGGAATAAGTAGGAGCATGTTGAAATTTCTTTCATCACATACCTTTTCTCTGCAAGGTCCTTTAAACAATCTCTCAAAAATACTCCCACTCCGTGCAACCATGGTCATCACTACTCTATCAAAAAAAGGATATATATGTCAACTCACTTAACAAAGGACCCCACCTAAGGCACAAATCTGGAATAACATTTTGGAGTGGTAAATAATTTCTTAAGTTTTAAAAAAAATGTTGTTCAATGACCCATAATTAACTTGGTACCACCAACAATCTATGTAAAATAGGTGTAATTAATACATGTGTATTTGCAACTTGTAGAGTAGTGAAAGGAAAACTCATCCTTTTAACATCACATCTAATTTGGCTTGCAATAAACATGGTGATATTCGAAGACAAACAACCAAATATGCATAGTGACAGAATTTCACCTTTAGTAAAGACCAGGGAAAATTTTAGGGGCTAATATTTGTAGGTGGGCTAATTTTCCATGCTTTTCCCAAAGAAAAGATTTGCCAATTTCCTTTCTTTTTAAAATTGATTCGCCCAAATTTTATAGTATAAAATTATTTTACCCTAAAAATCGCCAAAACATTATATATACTAATATAAAATAATTAGAAACCTAAACATTTTCACTTAAATATTAACAAAAAAATTACAATCTACATATTGGGGACTAGTAAGATTCGCCAAGGTTTCTAAACTTTAAGATAAACTTCCAACCTTAAAATTTTCCCTAGTAAAGACATTTCCACATAAGGAAATTATGGCCAAATGTATAGGGGATATTCAGTGGATGCACTACTCTGTGCAAAAGAAAGAGTAGAATTGACCTCTATTTCAACATGCCAGCCTAGCCCCTCTAGGTGCACTTACCCATCCTATGAATCTGGTTCGAAATTGAGGATTGGTTCTGTGAAAATTGAAGAATGGATCAAACTTCAATAGCATAAGATTCTCTTTTTTGATGGTTTTTCATGAGAAAATCAATGAGAAGCAGGTGAAAGAGTCATATTTGAATCCAAAGTAGAAGCAAAAAATGACATTTGCTTTAGGATGTCAACAAAGTGACAAATAATAAATATGAAGCCTTGATCTAGGACTAAGGCTGCATCAAAAGAATTATGAACATCAACCGGAACTAATGCAAGAGATTATGAAAGAAATGATGTTGCTATGCATTTATAAGGTGTTCTAGTTTCCAAAACTTGAACATGTTTCCACATTTCATCCAACTCAGAGCTGCACATTTTAGCTCTTCACCTGCTTGCTCTGTAGTCACAAGTAAGCAAAAAAGATAATGCATAATGTTGTTACATTCAAAACCAACATCATTCACCACCTCTTCTGCATGAACAAAGTTTATAATGTCTCTGATAAAATCTTGGAACTTCTTCTCATCTTCACATGACTTTTCTTCACAATCAGAACTCAGTTAATGGTGTTGTTACTTTGACACTCCTGTATTATTACATCAAGCCAAGAACACAATGTATCATCAATGTCCTAATGTGTCTCATTTCTACAATGGTAATTATTACCTGATTAATTGGAATAACACACTTCCTCATCAAACTCAAGAATTTTACATACATTTGACTGCTCATTATTTTCAGAAGGAATAAGTAGGAGCATGCTAAAATTGATTTCATCAAATAGCTTTTCTATGCAAGGTCCTTTAAACAATCTCTCAAAAACACTCCCACTTCGTGCAACCATGTTCATAACTACTTTACCCAAAAAAGGATATATTTGTCAACTCACCCAACAAAGGACCCCACCTAAGGCACAAATCTGTAATAACATTTGGAGCGGTAAGAACTTCTTAAGTTCTTAAAAAATTGTTGGTTAATGCCCCATAATTAACTCCGTACCACCAACAATATTTGTAAAAGAGGTGTAATTAGTCCCTGCGTATGTGAAAATTTCATATTAGCCAAATTAAAACTCATCCTTTTAACATCACAACTAATTTAGCTTGTAAGAAACATGGTGATCTTCGAAGACAAACGACAAAATATACATAGTGACAGAATTTCACCTTCACTAAAGACACTACCACATAAGGAAATTATGGCTAAAGGTATAGGGTATATTCAATGGACACACTACTCTGTACAAAAGAAAGAGTAGAATTGACCTCTATTTCATCATTCCAGGCTATCCCCTCTAGGTGCACTCACCCATCCTATGAATCTAGTTCGAAATTGAGGATTGGTTGTGTGAAAATTGAAGAATGGATCAAACTTCAACACCATCACAATCTCTTTTTTGATGGTGCGTCAGAGAAAATCCATGAGAAGCAGGTGAAAGAGTCATTTTTTAATCCAAAGTAGAAGTAGAAACTCAATTTTTTTTAGGTTGTCAACAAAGTGACAAATAATAAATATGAAGCCTTGATCTAGGATTAAGGATGCTTAAGAGAATAACACGTGAGAATATTACAATTGTTGAAGAGTCTCCCTCTGAAGCCCACCCTCTAAAGCTCGATTAGGTAATAGGAACATTCTAGAGACAACAAGAGGAAATCAAGGTTCAGTGAGGGTTCAATTGATAACCACACCAAGGACTGGAATTGTGGTATTTGTTGCAACAAGCCAACCCAGTAGGGCACTAATGGAACATGTCTTGGTTGAATAGTTTTTAGTTTTCAATGTACGTTTTAAAATATAATATTGGGACAAATTGGTTTTTTTACATTATCCATGTATTCTAAGGATTGTTACTATGTATGCACCATGCCTATTGGTGTAGTAACCCTAGGTACAATTATTAAAGTGGAGGTTGTTGTGAATAATTGATACACGGTGAAATTTATTATTGGACTGCATTACCGTATGTATACATCATCTCTGACTACAAAATTGGTAGAGTTAATTTTTTTAATTTATAAACTTAAGGGTAAAATCCCTTTGGGACATTAAACTAATCAAAACAAAGGATCCGAGTATGCTAATATATAAACACATATTGTTGGAAATATGAATAGTCTAACCCTCAATTCTGCATCTGTATTTGAACAATTGGAAAAGAAGGGACCACAACATATGGACCTTCCTTAGCAGATGGTATATGTTTGGTTTTTTATTCACATATTCTAACAAAAACCTACATTTTCCAGCTGAACAATAGCAATAGAACCATAGCAATAGAGAAGACACAACACTAAGAATAGAACTTATTAAAGTGAAATTCAAGTGCATTGTGTGGGTTCTTGAGAATATCACAATCAGGACCAACAAAAAGAAATTCCTCCTTTCCCAAACAATGTTTAATAACGTAGGGGCCCTGCCATAAGGACTAAAAATTCCAACCACCAAGGGTATCATGGGCCTTATCATAAACCAGAATGAGGTCACCTTCTTGAAAGGAGTGAGGGTGAACATGATGAAAGAAAACTAAACAACAATAGCTCAAAAATAGAATTAATTACCACACTAACACACTTTCCCTTCTTTTATAGGAGAAGAAAATATAGGTCACAAAAATAGAACACACTAGTAGTTCGCCCAGGCTAAAAATAGACAAACCCTAAACTACCTAGAAAAGTGCACCCTCGCTGCATGAAGTGACTCCTAGGATAAAGAGTCCCCAACCTTGGAGACTGCACCCTAGCTATTTCTGGAGTAGCACTTATGATAATACTGGAAAACAACACAATAAAACAGAAAATAAATTCCAAGTATAGGAAAATATAAACATAACTCAGCCTATAGGGATCTCATATGCATGCCTCTATCTTACTCTACAAGACTAAAGTTCCTTACAGCAGCTTAACTGGTGTTGCACTATGTTCATGCAATCATCTCTGTCACACACAGGAACCCAAAGGGCAAATCCGATCTGGTGTGAATGTTGAAGCACGCCATCATGATTGGGGCGCCACATACTAAACAACATAAAAGCAATACTAACAAGAGGAAGAAAAAAAAAACTTTCTCCCATCATGAGGTTGTGGAAAAATCTTTGGTTATGGAAATGGAGAAAAAAAAAGATAGGATGTTGAATTTACTGTAGGAATGTTGAAGTGAAGGTTTTATTGCAATAAATTGGATGATGATTAAAGGCTTCACAAGGGTAGCTTCATGACTTGGCCTTGGATATTCCCAAATCTAGGGAAATGTTTGCAAGTTATGTTGAACAGGAAAAAGTGAATGGTTGGATTGTGCCATCTTTCACCTACAACACAAAATCTGATCCCACAGAGTCTAATGGGGACATGTCTTCATGAGCTTAGAGATATTTCCATGCCTCTCTCTATATGATCAGTGGAACTAGTGTCAGTAAATGGCCAAGTATGGTTGTAGAATTCATCTTTGAGGGGATCTTTGGAAATAGGAATTGGTTTTCCATTAAAAAATGTATTAGAACTAAAATATAAGATTTTACAGTTAAGTTATATGTTTTGGTTGAGAATCTCATGGATTTTCATAAAAGAAGCCAAAATACACTAATAATGACAATTTAAATTGACAATAAATATAAGTACATGCTACAAATGTACAAAAGATTCTTTAACGTCACTGTAGTATTAGTTTTCTAAAATGAAAATTTTAATGCAAGGAGAAACAATTGTTGAGGTGAAAGTAACCAAGATATATTATAGGGACATGGTAATGTGTTTATACTTATACCAAATGGTGTTTTCAAAAATATACAAAATTCTTCTATTTTCACAGCTTCAAGCACAATCTGTTGACTGTAATTCCAATCACAAAAAAAACGTAATGTAGAGCTTGTTGAGAAGAATTGTCTTGATCAGTGTTACACCAAGTTTCAGGGGAAGGTGGACAAGGGAAGGGGTTTTGGTGATGGCTAGAAGGTACCCCTGAATTAAAAAATAGAAAAGGGAATGGGGGCAGGAAAAAAAATTTAAAGATACCAAAATTATTATTACAAATTAAATATGTAAAAGTCTAGAAAAATGAAAACCTCAAATTCATAAAGTGAAGGAAATTCAAGTGCAAGTAACTTATAAACATATAGGATAAATTATGAACGATAATATTAATAATTCCACATGAAACATAAACCAATAGCATTCATAATTCCATCATATGGTAAAATACAACTAATCATTATGAAACCAACACCATTCATAATATCTCAAGGTAAAACCCCTGCATCACTCTTCAGGGCCTTGTCCCAATAGCCAACAAGTAGGTTTGTCTGGTTCAATTCCTTCATAATCTACCTGAACTGCTACCCAAAATGCTACAAATTTTGGTGCCTCTAAGCTAGTTCTTGTGTCAGAGAAACCTCCAAAAAGTGCACCGGTAGACAAAATGTCCAAAAATGTATTATTACAAGAAAAACATGGCCAACACCTAAAAAATATGTACAATCAAATGAGGAAAATGATATCTCAAGGAAAAAACCCCACATTAATTTGCAGGGCCTCATCCCAATAACCAACAAGCACGTTAATATGGTTTAATTCCCTCACAATCTACCAGAATTGCTACCCAAAATGCTGCAACTTCTGGTGCATCTAACTTGGTTCCTGTGTCAGAGAAACCTCCAGAAAGTGCACCAGCAGACAAAATGTCCAAAAACGTATTATTACAAGGAAAAAATGTCCAACAACCTACAAAATATGTGCAATCAAATGAGATGAATGATAAAAGACAACTAAACAATACACAACCAATACTATCTACTACTGTCAGAACTATATAAGTAATGGGCATATACAGATCTGTTAGATTTATAGGTTAATGATTAATCATAAGAAACCAAAAAAATTGTATTCACAGAAATGAGAAGGACAAAGGAATCAACTGTTAAGCAAATGACTTCACTTTCTAATAGCATGTAGAGTGCTAAAATATTTGTTGGATAAGCTTAAGGAATTTAGGAAACTCCATTGGGATAAACTAAAATACAACGACTTCCAACATTTCAATATAAATGATAATGTGGCAAGCAAACTTTCTTAACAATTAGCTCACCAAATTAGTAAGTGTGCTTAAGTAACAACTCCTATATACCTAGGAGATCACAAAATGTTGCAATAACATGAGACTTTGTTGAAGGTTTTTAAGATTTTCTTGAGAAAGAACATATATTTCCTTCAGACAAATATTAGGAAAGTGACTTGAAATGATTAGCTTCTGTAATTTGGACAATATTTTGATTATCAAATTATAAAGTAGGGGTCTTTAATATTAAGCAAGGTTATTGTAGATAATGGGTCTTCATTATTAAGCATGGTGACTAGTGGAAGAATTCAATCTTGAACTCTATATTATGTTGCCAATAATTTTTATTTATTGATAGCTGTAATAGTAACACCACTACTTTCCTTCCTTCCTCTATATCCCATGCTAGTTCACCCAAGGTAATGCTAGATTTGTTTTCACTTTTCATCAATCACACTTAAGAGGAACTAATTTTGACAAGTGGAAACTAGACATTCCTAAGACAATTGAGGGAAATCTTCCCACCTTCAGAAGCATTTACATCACCAATTTTCTGGGATGTGGGTAACATCCCAATAGAAAAATAGATGTCCCCAATAGTTTCCTTGTACCTCATGGACAAGGAAACACTAAAGTATAATCCAATAAAATTTCATTTTGCTGTGAGAGAAATCTCCAGAAAGTGCACCAGTTGGAAAAAATGTCCAAAAATGTTATTACAAGAAAAAAATCTCCAACAACCTACAAAATATGTACAATCAAATGAGACGAATGATAAATGAAAACTAAAAAATATGCAACCAATACCATCTAGTACTATCAAAACTATTAAAGTAATGGGCATATACAGATTTGTTAGATTTATAGGTTAATGATTAAAATAATAAACCAAAAAAATTGTATTCACACTAATGAGAAGGACAAAGGAATCAAATTCTAAGAAAATGACTTCATTTTGCAATAGCATGTAGAATGCTAAAATATTAGTTGGATAAACTTAAGGAATTTAGGCAACTCAATTGGGATAAACTAAAGTACAACAACTTCCAACATTTCAATATAAATGATAATGTGGTAAGAAAACTTGCTTAAAAAATATCTCACCAAAGTAGTAAGTGTTATTATGTAACAGCTCCTATATACCTAGGAGATAACAAAATGCTGCAATAACCTGAGACTTTGTTGAAGGTTTTTAAGAATTGCTTCATAAAGAACATATATTTGCTTAAAAAAATTTTTACGAAAGTGACTTCAAATGATTAGCTTCTGAAATTTGGACAATATTTTGATTGTCATCTAAAAAAGTATTGTGAGATTCCAAAAAATCCTCCACAGCATGGGGTCTTTACTATTACGCAAGGTGGCTCTAGATAATGGGTCTTCATTATTAAGCATGGTGACTAGTAGAAGAATACAGTCTTAAACTCTATATTTTTTTGCCAATATTTTTTATTTACTGACAACTCTAATAGTAACACCACTTCTGCTTTCCTTCCTCTGTATCCCATGCTAGCGCACCCAAGGGAATGCTATATTTGTTTTTAATTTTAATCAAGCACACAAAGAGGAACTAGTTTTGACAGGTAGCAACTAGACATTCCTAAGAAAGTTGAGGGACATCTACCCATCTTTAGGAGAATTTACATCACCAATTTTCTAGGATATGGGTAACATCCCAAAAGAAAAAGAGATGTCCCCAATAGTTTCCTTGTATGTCATGGATAGGGAATACCTAAAGTCTAAGCTAACCCACTTTCATTTTGCATATGATGGTGGTTGGATCCATTTAGGGTGGGCTAAAAATGAGCATAGATCCACTGATTGATCCATCATTGGATGCATCCCTTAGGGGTGGGACACATTCTTAATGCAACTAGGTCCCATCTAAGATAAAAGAGACAAGGATAAAAAAATATATCATGCAAACATGAGAATGGACTATATCATTTATCACTGACAGAAATAGAACACATAAAAACATAAAAGAATTTCATCTAACACAGTTATGTATGAATACTTGAGTCTTAGTCTCTTACAAAAATTTTCACATGTCATTTATGATGTATGTATGAGTAATTGTCAGGATAGGTGTCCCCATGTGTGGGTGCACATCTTACATATTTGGTAGGGAAATGACAAGATATCCCCCCAGGCTGGTGGGCATCCCCAACCAATAAATAAATGCATGATTGGTGGACCATGTTACCCATCATATGGCATGAGAATAAATCCAGTAGAAGACTGCACCTAAGCAGGCTGCACTTGGAGAATTTTGGCTCTCTAGATTGTTACCTCTCATGTTATAGGAGGCCTACACTTGTGAATATTTTCACTACTCTTTTCATTTCCATCACAAAGGGAGGTTTAAAGGTTGACCTTTAGATGTCGATAGAGTCGTGATTAATTTTGATGAGGTTATTGATGAAGTAAACATAGATGGATTGATGATGTTGATTTTTGGGTTGCCTTGATGATGATTGTTTTCCTTTCATACTAGCTGACTTAGTTGTTAATCCAGTGTGATCATTATATGGTTAATGATAAATGTTGTCTTATGACTCACTTGATGAAATCCCCTTGCATTTTTGGCCTAATCCAACATATTTTTCACATAATCATTTCAATAGCTTCATGATGGTGTACAACACTCTAGCATTCTCCACCTACTATTACTTGAATTGAAATTGTTCTCAGGGTGTTTGAATATGCTCTAGCATGGTTTGATATTTATGAGGTAAACACCCTTGTTCATATTGAAGGATTATAAGCATATTATGGTATTCCATGATATAGACTACCATCATTTCCTGCTTTAAATTTCTATCTATGTAGATCCACTGCATATGGGATTGGTTGGCATGATGTGAGGAATGCCCACATATTATTGGCACACATGTTTAGGTCACCCTTTGAGGATTTTTCATAACAACTATTTGACCATTTCTTGCCCACTTATCTATGAGATCCACTTATGGAGGAGTGTGATAAATTTATTGGAGGGGCATCCTATCTCTTGAGCATATACCTTTTGACAAGTAACCAAATTTTTAACAAATTATTGCCAATAAATGCAAAATTGTAGCAGAATTTTAAAATTAACGTCATAATAGAAATTTCAACAAATATTTCTAGGAGCTATGGTGGCTATAAATCCATCAACTTAGAACCGTCAGCACATTTTGATAAACTTTTTGAGAAATCCCCAACCTTTGTTGCTTGATCACTTTGGTTATTTGGGAAGATCGTGATTGCAGAATGCACATGGTGGAGAACAACTTGAACATAGGGAACAACTTTACATGTTATGAGTGTTTATTTTTTTGTAGCTTGGGAAGTACTCCAAGCCCTAGTGTTCAAGGTTTGGAGGTCAAAGCTCCACAAATGGGCTTGTGAGCTTGAGATCCAAGCTTGGGGGTTTTGCACCCATCATGATTTGGGTGAAAACCATGATGGATTTTAAGCATGTGATGGATTATGATGATAGTGCTTGGCAAGACGATTCCAATGCAATGAGAATCATCTAATTATGAGTTGTTTTTAGAGAGAAATTAATTTTTGAAGCTGACAAGTTAATTATTGGTTTTCAAGTCATGTTGGCTTGATGTAAATAACTCCAATAGGTGTGTCTCTTCATAATTCGTTGAAGCCCATCATTATGTCTATAAAAGGAGGGTGATAACTTGTGTTTTAGGCATCAATTATGTGTAGCACATCACAAGAAGATAGCTCGTAGAGGAGAAGCAAAATTATGTTTTGGGACACAGGCATAAGAGGGCTAAGAATGTGGAGAAGAGGGTAGTTCAGGGCACTCTTGGCGACGGTTATGAAGGCAGATTTGTTTTGCTAGAGGGCCGAGGCAGAGGAGAGAATTTATGTATGTTTTTGGGTTATGTTAGGGTGTTTAGACCCTTGGAAGTGACATTTTCATCCCTAGATGGTTGTTGTGGGAATGATGCAGGCCTAAACCAACCTAAACAGAGCTGCGTAGGGCAGTGTTGGGTTTGGTTAATGTAGAGGACAATGAAATTGACGAGGAGGGTACTTACAAAGGGCAACCACTTTCATCTAGAGAAAATCTGTACATAATTTAAGTCTAGAAGAAGGGACTTTGTGATGCCCTAACCAGGCCTATATTGCATTAGTAAAGGAGACCTCAAAATAGTGAGCTTAAGGTATGTATTTCAGTGCATTCTTGTAGATGTTGGATCCTAACTTGTGGATAAGTTTTAAATAGTGATAGGGAAACATGTGTAATTCAATGAGGAAGGGGAAGATATCATGGTTAGATGCCCTAAGATAGTGATAGCTTCCACACTGGTTGGGCAACAAACTTGGAGTGAGATTTTGTCAAGTATTGGGTCAAAGTGATGACTATTGTGTGGATCAGTTTGATGGGAAACTTGAGCAAGCCTTAGGATTTGTTTGGAGGATCCCACATGGATTTTTGGGAGACATACCAAGCAGCCAAGGTGACAACATACACATTAGATTGGAAGGCAAGAGGATAATTGCAAGGTATCTTGCAAATGGATCCTTCTATGATCATTTGATGGTGTCCTAGGCAAGGATGCATTGAGGTACCTAGATTTTCACAATAGCTCCTCTATTACAAGGAAAATGGAAATTTGATGAAGTTTGTGGTCAGACATGTGTAAGGGTCTTCCAAGTGTGGGGATGCCCTAACTAGGTGAAAATTCTACAACGTGGACTTGGTATCTCGTGGATTGTTGGAGGGCAGCGTGAGAAAGGACCAAGTGTGGACGAGATTGGGCACTTATGGTCTTCTTGAGGACAACATGATAGTGTCCATGTTGGAGCAGAAGTGCAACGCCTTGATGGGAAAATGTGACTGCAAGCCTGGAAGTTGTGGAGCTCAAGGGTTTGGCCAACCAGGAGCAGGATATTGGAGCCTGAGACTTTTGTGTGGAGAAGGAATTTTACAACAGATGATGGGCAGTCCTCCAAGCCCATGTTCATTATGGGAGATGGAAATCTTGTAGTGATAGGTGGTAGCCCTTCGTGCCCTATGTTGGTCTTTATCGTTGCAGCACAAGAATACCATACTGGGTCGAAGTCCCTGAGTAGTTGAGGAGCAACAGTGGGCAAATTGAGAGTTCTTCACAAGTGGAGTTGTGAAAAACTCGACATGAGTCTCAAAGTGTTATCACCTTGATGGATTGAGGCACAACTAGAGAGTAGATTGGATAGCTGGGATTCAATGTCTAGATGGACTTGGAGCATTGATATAGGTAGGAGCTGTAGATCAAGAGTTGAACGATTGTGCAGGTATAGGGTATGACCTAGAGGGCTGAGAGAATTCACTCAGCCAGATGGTTAGAGTATCTTGTTTTTATATTGTACTAGTGGATGTATGAGGGCAATGATCCCTGATATGAGAGCCTTAGACTATTGTATTATATGTTTTTAATATAACGAAGTTGGGTTGAAAAAATGAAAATTTGTCTATATTTTGCACATATGTGATTTACTGTTGTTTATATTCTACTGTGCAAAGTAGTTTTCTTGAGATTCTTGGTTTGGAGTGTCAAATATTTTAAAACTCTATCCTATACCCAAGGTCATGGAAATTCAACATGGTATCAGATCGTGTCTGAGATACTTTGGAATTCAGTGAATCAGAGTTTGCACTATGAAGCAACTATGGGAGTCTAGATCATGGATCAGAGGGTTCAACTAAAGACATGGAGATGTGGTCTTGACAAGCTACATGGCGAGATGGGTTGGTAGTTCTAGTGGATTGATGGTGTGCTTGGTGAAAAACAATTTGTTGTAGGGTAGATTGTTGATCGTGGAATTCTGTTGATGTGCCATGGTTGGTTGGGACAACTCGAGGGTTTATTTGGCATTGACAAGATCAAGATGATCGAGATGGCTTCATGTGATGGAGTACATGTTGGCTAAAGTATTCATTGGATCGTGGTGTTGCATGTATGATATTGGTGGGATTTGCACGAGTGGTATTTGATCTAGAAAGATGAGTGATTATAGGACTGAGCCAGTGGAGATCGTTTAGGCTCAAAGGGAGTCTAGCCTCAGAGGGAGCAGCCCTATGGAGGTTTGGGATCTTTAGGTTCAGGATGATGAGGAAGAGGCAATATCGAGATTTTCGGATTCATATACAGGGAATGTTGTAGTGATGGATGCCATGTCGTCGCTTGATGATGATGGTTACTTCCTAATATTGTAAGTACCCCCCTCACTAAGAGGGAATGTTTATTTTTGTGTAGCTTGGGAGGTACTCCAAGCCCTTGTGTTTTAGGGTTGGAGGTCAAAGTGCCACAAATGGTCTTGTGGGCTTGAGATCCAAGCTTGGAGGTTTTTCACCCATTGTTATTAGGGCCAAAACTGTGATGGATTTTCAACATGTGATGGATAAGGATGATAGTGCTCGGCAAGACGATTCCAACTCAATGAGATAAATTAGGAGGCATATTGCTGGTTTGACCAACATTGAATTTTCTAGCTAGGGCATCTTGTTGACCATTGTAAATTTTATGTTCTCTCTCTGCTGAATTTGAAGAATAATAATAAGATTTGATCAAAGGGTTATCCCCACATTGGGGTTTTTTCCTAGCATCCACCAAATTATTGTGTCCTATTGTCTTGGCTTGTCTTCTATATTTTGATTTATGTTCTATCAACATTTAATTTCAATTTTAATGTGATTTCTAAACAGGAAATTGAATTGGGCTAATAAGAAAGATTGAAGTAAATTTCTCTAAGCATAGCACATACCATCGTTAGCTAAAATTAACACAAAATCTTAATGTCGTCCACAATAACTGCATACTATAGGGTTGTGTATGGAATTGGACCTAAAAAAACCATTTCCAACCTCAATACAACTACAAATTATGAATTACATATAGGAGAAACCTCTAGAGTCTAGACTCCAAAAATTTCTTTCAAGTGTAGAAGTTACCTCAAACATTGTCACCTTGTTTTTCCATGTCCAAACTAGAAAAACTAGTAAAGAATACAAACCTAAAAAAAATAAAATAAGGTGACCATTAAACCTCCAAATCCATCATTTTAGCATGTAGAAGCCTCATACTAGAAAACAACCAAAAGTGAGACTTATAGATCTTCTAAAAGAAGACAACATCCTAATGAGCAAGTCCAACTGATCTTAACCCATCCAAGTAGTTCCAGATTCTAAGAAAGAGGTGCCAAAGCGTCCTATTCAACTTCCCTCTGTAACAGAGAAAGATTAATGCAATTGATATAAAACCCTCTCCAAGCACTTTTTGTTCCAAGCAAGTGGTGGAAAAGTGTCCCGTTGAGCTTCCCTCTGCAGCAAAAGAAACTTTGAAGGAAAAATTTTCATGGGAAGAAATAATCCTCAAGGAATGGAAAAAATTTCATAGCCAGCTAGGATCCAGAAAATCCCTTTGCCACCTCTCAAAAATGAATGAACAAAATAGACAAAAGACAGAAGAAGAAGAAAACTCAAGTCAAGGACAATAGAAACTAGACTTGAAATACATTGCCCCAAGTCAGTTCAAAAGAAAAAACAAGAGGAATTGAATGTTCTCTTGTTATAAAGTACAAACATCCAATTAGCGGATGAAGCATCCAAATTGGCCAAAGAAGCTCATTCCCTCATGCACGAATGCCTCAAGGTGAAGATCCAGATGGAAAAATTAGCCACCTTTCTATGCCAAACTGTGCAAGTCATAGGAGTCATGTACAAGAGGCCCACCGGTCAAATCGTGAAATAATTCAACCAAACTCTAGAAATCCCTTCTATTGTTCACCATATGCGAGTGCAATGCGATGCTCAATTGGATCTTCACCATTACATTAGTTACGGCCTTCAAGAAGATGACCCTCTTACTCGATAGCTCGATTGGTGACATGGCGTGGCTTATGAATGTCTTTGGAGAAGGGGAATGGAGCCACTTGGGGTTTCCTCCCATCGCCAACAATGATCCCATGCTTGGCTTCATTTGGGAATGAATTGTGTGCACATGGGGAGAAGCCCACAATAAGAGAAAATATACCACACACTCTAAACCGATTTTACCCATTTTCACGCCTCAAAATATCTCACTACCAAGCTCCCAAAAATCTACCACATACCTAAAGATTCTCCCCTTTCGTACCAGCTCCCAAGCTCCCAAGAGCGTTAGAGCTTGAGGTACGTGATCTCTAGGGGTTGGGAGAGATACCCATGCAACATAGAATATAGATATATGATAGTCTTCATTATCATTATATATCTTTTTACATTCATGATCATCATTATCATCATCATCAACATCATCATATATAACCTAGTGGTTAACTCAATTGCTTCAAACAAACATTTTCAAGGTGGAGTTCATAGTGAGGTCTCTAGTTCTAGTCCAACTAAGGTTCAAGTCTAGTTGATTCCTACTAGGTCAGTGGCCACCATTATTGTGATTGGTGGTTGAGCCACCCTCCATCCGAATATTCCATAGAATATGGGGGAATCCCACAAGGTTTACCCTGGGAAACACACACACATTGTGGTTTTATTTAATTTTATTTTTTATGTTATAATATTTTTTTTTCCATTTTGATTTGTAAATGTTATCCACATTCCAATGGAAAATACTTGGTTAATCTAGGTAAGAAACACATTTCAAATTCTTTACGAATGGCAGCAATAATATTGGGTTTAAAAGGTTTTAAGGAGTGGAGACCTGCCAACCATAACAAGGTTAGGCATAATCGTAGCATAGGGGTGAACACAACAGGAATAACCACATAGGGTAAGCTCACATTCACACTACATTGAAGGGGTACTCATAACCTGATTTTCATACACCTTCAGGTTTACCCTACTTGATTCTCATACCCCAATAATGCTTTCCTACACCTTGACTGAGGTTCTCAAACCTGAGAAATTCTTCAACCTTTAAACCTTCTCCTTCACACATATGATCCATATTATTATATAGAGTTCACCTCCCTTCTCTTAGTGTAGTAAACTCAAAAATAATGTTCATATTATTGGCTTGCAAACCACACTTGCTTAATTCATGTTCACAAAGTATAATGTTGATAGTTCTTTGAGAAACACGCACTGAGGGTCTGACTCTGAACTACATAGACCAGACATCCTTTGGCTCAAGTGTCAGGTTTGGCAGGTATATTTTTGCCAAAATTTCTTGACATATGTACCTAGACTCATCCACTTCCATCTCATGTCATTGGGTTGGGTCAGAATATGGCCAGAATGGAATCTTGTTGAACAAATTTATACTATGTCAACCTTTCCAATGAATGACCATCTCTATGGAAATTGGTGGTCGCAAGATCAACTACACATGTATAAAAATATGCTTCCAAAACCCATAGAAATCACTCACTAGGTAATCAACAATTATAGGGGGTCAGGTTTGGGAAAAGCCTGTCTATAGAATTTTTCTAATTGGTGGTCATGAGTTCAATCCCATAAGCATAAATTCACACATGTATTTATTCACACAGATATTTTTCATAATTTAAATAATAAAATAGTCAATTTTTACAGTTGAAGTATAAAGGAATTTCAATTATCATAAATTATTATAGATTTGAAAATATTATGTCGGTGCAGGGTTCGGGTTTATCATCTATAATTAAAAATCCATTACAACTACAAAATATATAACTACCAAACCAAAAAAAAGATTGAAGCAAATTATGTTTACCTTGAGGAAGGGATGCTTTTGATTAAAAAAAAAATATTTGGAACAGAACCTGGCCTCCGTAGGAGAATATTCAGTGCAGTGATCCTAAATACACCTTGTGCTCGTGCCAAAAGATCCAAAACCATGGAAACATACCCCTCAATAAATAGGGGAAAATGAAACGTGATTTTGTCAACAATGGTTAAGAACTGCCCAGAATCTCTATCTTTAAAAAGTGACCAAAGAGTCTTTTTTAGAGCTACATGCAGGATCTACTCACTTATGTTTATCTTTCCTTATTCTCTGTATTTGAATATTATTCCAAGTAGCTCTGTTTCTGCCTCATATACACTCTTCACTTTGTAGCTTAAATTCAGAAGAAGGGACTAATAGAGATCATCTTCAGAGACTGTAAAATCATAGGATGACCCACATAATGGAATATCAGAAGCTACCATTGCCCCTAAAAGTTGCAATCCAACAGACCTATTAATGATTATTATCATTTTCATATGGACATTTTCCACCAATCGTGAGGTAAATAATGATAATGCGTTTGTACTGATCTAGTAATGAAAATGTGGTAGAAATATGTGTTGCCTAGTGCTTGTAGAGAAAATGGGAAAGGAAACAGATGGCCAGAACACATGTTTGAACAAAATTCGGTGGCACAGCATCAAGCACTACGTGGAGGTGTTGAAAAGCCTGTCGAGGCTCCATGTGACCTTCCTCCAGTACAGAGCAGAGTTCCTGAACCCCTTGGTCTGTAACAGCAGTAAGGGATGATTGCAGGCAAGAAGGACAAAGAATAGAATTGCACGCAATAGAACATAGCTTCTTCCCCCTCCTAATACTTCAAACCAAGGTGAGGGCGTGCGCTCTTCATCTTCTCAAACACCGCCATCATTGCAAATATTTTCTAGTTGAGGTGCATCGAGTCTTTAGAAAACGATGACCAGAGAGAAAGAGCACCAAACAACCTGGTAATTGTTGGGGCCCTTGTTTTTTATTGTTTTTGAAATCTTGGTTAGAACATTTTGAATTTTGACCTTTTGAGTTGCGGCATGGAGACACATGGCATTTGCGACCGCGTCGCAACTACCAGGAGTCGCGGAGCCATCAAGGTGGCGCGGAAGCATGCGATAGCAGGAGATAGAACATGCACAAGTACAGATGAAGGAAATACACAGTAGAAGACAGGAAGTGGAACACGCAGATAACAGGAGAGAAGTTGGGAGAAGTTGAAGAAAAAACACAAAGGAACTGGTAGTCACGAGAGTGGGTGAATAAATAACAGTCACCCGGCTGGAAGAGAGGGAGGCTGAAGAGGTTGCGAGGCTCGAGACAGAGGAAGATGCACAGAGCGACTGCGGAAGAATCATGCATGACCTTCCTAGGGTTCCTCATCTTCTCTATTCCACCTTTCTGTTCTGAAATCCATTTGTATCAGATTTGTAAGCTATCATTGAGAATGCCATGTAATCATGTGTTTGGCCAAGAGATTAATACAATGGAAGGTTGCTGTCTCAATAAGATGTTTATGTGCCTGTAATGCGTTTATGCTGGTTTAAAATTTTATTCGCAAATGTCTGAATGCTTATTAAGTGATCTTGCGTATATAACTCTGTATATGTAATCGATGCACTGTCCTTCATGAGTTGCGAATTTGTTCTTTTCCATTGATCTCATCCCCTTCTGTATGTGGTTGCAGCATGCCTCGGGTGAGACGCACTGCTCTCCGGAGCAGGGTGAAAATGCCGGCGTGTTCCTAGACTACATCGGACCCCTTTGTTGGCCACAACTCCTGAACCTGGGTCTTGTCCGCGAGACCTGACTTCTCGCCAACAAATGATTCCGTTGCCGGGACCTGCATGTTCTGAGGGGATCTAGATCATGGTATCGAGGATTTTTGAAGGAGCGATACAATGATGGTGGGATGATCATCTTGACCAGTTCATTGCTCAGCAAGTAGAGCTGACCAAGAAAAAGGAGGCGGCGATCAAGGAGCTTGTTCTTTTCTCTGACTCAGCCAGTGATACGTACGAAATTTTCTGGGGAAGGTTCCCTACGGACCTTTACAATTGGTTGCGGAGGTTACGAGCGACAGTGCCCTACGAAGGCTTGCGGAAGATAAACCGCTGGTGGGCGCACGAAGATCTGGTGGCACTGCACCGGGTGGACACTGAGCTGACCCGCGCGGTGGATTTTTGGGTAAGGACCACATTGGAAGGATACACTGTGGAGTTTGCTGCTGAGTGCTACCAATCCTTCTCGAAAGCCGAGGCTATTTTCCACTCAGGGCTAAGAGCGAAGCTGCTGAAGGAGATTCCAATGTGGATCAAAGCTCTGATGGTGGACGAAGGGTTGATTGAATTCCACAAAACGAGGATGGAAGCGTAACCCACCTGTGCTGGGGGAAGGGTTGAGGGGACTAATGCTGTGTAGAATGTGAAAGTGGGGAGTGGGGAATGGATGTTGAGGCCACATGCAAGTTGCGGGAGTGACGTGCGCATCGGCGGGCATAGATCGTCGATAGGTGGCGAAGAAGGGTAATGCGAGATTTTAAGAGAAGGGAGATCGAGAGGAAAAATCAGAAGGAGGCGCCTCAGAGGACAGGAACTATGGGTTTGGGTACCCGGGAAGAAGACGGGACAACGGTGGAAGTGCAGTGGGTGCATGGGAGCCCAGTGACGCGAGAAAGAGAGATAATGAAGAGTGAAGATAGTGGAAAGATGCAGCCCGAAGAGAGTTCCGATGACGAATTGCACGGCGTGATGCAGCGTATGTTTCAAGATCAGACGACACCCACCCCTCCAAGCAGCCCTACTTCCCACCTTCTGCATGGCCAGGATCCCAGCCTTCCCCTGGTACTGTATCAACCTTTAAGTAATATTTTTATTCAGTTACAATCATTGAGTTAGTCATTCAATAGTTCATGAGCGTCAGTAACGTCCGGTAACAGCAGCGTTACTAGTAGTGATATTTTTCCTAGTGGGACCGTTATGCAAGCAGGACCTGGAGGATTTATCCTGGTCAATTCTCCGCAAGCACACATGGCGGGATCTTTCACCCGGTATCCAGAGTTCTCTGGCCGGGGCAATGATGATGTAGAGCAACACTGGTATCTGTGCGAAGCCATCTAGAGGGCTCGCCAGATGCCAGATGCAGGGAAGTTAATATAATTCCAAACCACGCTCAGAGAAAGGGCTCTGTGATGGTTTATCAAGTGGTCTGAGGCTCATCCTAACCCCGTAATTGCGGACGTGAAGCGGGATTTTTTTCCGCGAATTCAAGCTTCCCCAGACAGACCAACAGGGCATGTCAGAGCTGTGGGAAATTAAGCAGAAGGAAGGTGAGACCGCGTGGGAGTTGATGCAGCGATTCAAGGACGCAATCGGGAAACTCAGCTACCCGATCGATCCAAACCACCAGAGGGACTGGTTCATCAAGGATTTTCTTCCCTTGACACGAACCCCTCTCACTCAGCAGAAGATTGATAATCTGCAGGACGCTTTGGAGCAGGCCATGAAGATTGAAGCCATGGTGGGCTACCCCCAGGAATATCGGGGGGGGCCAACCCCGCAAGATCCTTCTTTGATAGGGTTGTAACACCAGATTGCCAACTTGACTGAAAATCTCAAGGAGCTTCAGCCAGTGAGACCAGCGCGACCGAATGTTTGGTGTACTCACTGCTTGGTCGAGGGCCATGTCGCAACCAAGTGTCCTCGGTTACGCGGTGCAGGGACAGGACCATCGGTCGCCACAATCCAGGGGGGTCCACCACTCGGGGGTGGCGCGGCGATGAATCCGCATGGGGTATACCAGCCACAACAACTTTACGCGGGGTTCCCACTTCAACTGGGTTCCTCCACCACAGAGTACTGCGAGATTTTCCGGACGCTGGGGCATCCTCCTCGGATGTGCTCGATATTGCAGAAGTACTCCACGGTCCTGAATAATGTGTACTGTGAATTTTTTGTTTCCACGAATCACAACACTGAGCAGTGTAGGGCACTCGATGCCCTTGCGGATCGATTGGATCGTCCTTCCTACAGGGTGAACGAGGCTCCAAGGGGAAGAGGCGGCGCCATGCGGGGAGGCCGCACCGGCGGACGCAGTCTGGTAAAATGTTACAACTATGACCAGGAGGGTCATGTAGCTAAAGAATGTCCCCTCCCGCGACGACCTTGGTGTTCCCAGTGCCGGGTCAACGCCCACGCTACAGAGGACTATCTGGAGCTCATCAAGAAGTGGGAAGAATGTGCGAGGCAGAGGGGAGCAAATCTGATAAACTCAGAGCCGCGAGGGACCACGACCCCAGACTTGCAGAACGTCGCGATCGTGACGAGGGGGGGAAAGAAGACTGGAGAGGATGCCCATGGGAAGGAGCCAGCACGAGTGGTTCGGCCGGCATCCCCGAAGAAGTTGATCAGGCCCGAAGTCCAGAAGAAGTATTTCCAGGAGGAAGTTGAGGCGTTCGTCCAGTTGCGGAATGAGGGAGGTTTGGAGGAGCCCATGCTGCCAGAATCTGGGGTGCAGAACATCGCAGGTACTGTGGTCGAGGATTGGCTCTGGCTATTCCTCAGGATTGTTGACAACGCTGCACTGCGGCAGCAGCTCAAGAATGCTTTGGAAGGAGCACTGCAAGGGCGCACAGGACTTAGAGACCCGGCGGACACTGGCCCTCAATACGTGCAGCGCGTGAAGCGGAACAAGCAACAAACAGGCAAAGAATTTCAGCTTAACACGCAGGTCGCGGGATTCCAAATCAGCGACACCATGTTGGACTTGGGGTCCGACGTCAACATTCTACCGCGGAAGACGTGGGAGGCTATTGGAAGGCCACGGCTAGCCTACTCACCCATCCAACTCAGGATGGCGAACCAGTACTGCATTCTGCCAATCGGCCGGCTCGAGGGTGTCAAGGTCGACGTTGCGGGGGTGAAGACATACACTGATTTTGAAGTTATTGATATCATGGGCGACAAGGATCCCTATCCTGCCCTACTTGGTATTGATTGGGCTTTTGAGAATTATGCCATCATCGACCTTAAAAAGGAGCTGATGATCTTTGAGGATGGGGAGGTACGGGTCACCCAGCCCCTCGACCCATATCAGGGCCCGCGATATACGGAAACAGTGGAAAATCGAGAGGATGCTCAGATGATGGACCACCTTTATCAGATGACCGCAGGAAAGCGGGACGACTATATTAACCCGCAACTGGCTCTGTCAGTTGGCGGAGTGTGCAGAGCTCGGAGCTCGGATCCGAACTCGCTTGGGAAGACTGGCAGCAAGGGGGGTATGAGACCACCACGCGGAGATGTGCTTCCATTGCCCAAGTCTGGTGGGTAGGGACTGAGATCCGTGGATATCCCACCCTGTCGAACATGAAAGCAGTCAATACTTTTATTACCAAGGTGGAAGATCTGGTTCCAGCTGAAAGCCGGATGCCTCTCTTAGATGTGGCCTTGCAATCCACGTTGGCTCGATGGTGGAAAAATCACCGCAACACTCTGTTGCGATGGGAGTACGTGGCGGATGCTCTGCAGGCATGCTTTAAAGAGGATGAAGGACCTTGCAGTACGCTTAAATATCAGGGGACTTCCGACCCACGACATCACTTGCGAGCCTGCGAGGAACAGTGGCGTAGCACCCGGTACCCTGAGGAGATGTGGGTCCACAGGTTTATCCACTCCCTAGGTACAATTCCCCAGGCCTGGTACTTGGAGGAAGAGCAGAAACGGGGAACCCGCTCTTGGCAGGAAGTTGCAGACAAGTTCGTTCGGTGCTTCTTGTTCGAAGGGGAGACGGCGCAGGAGTCTCAGGCCCTACAGGCAATCAAGGAGGTTTTGTTTTTCTGACATCCCGAGCCTGACGAGGGCCCGGTGGTGTCACGACTTAAGGCCAAGCGCGAGTTGGTCTGCCACTGGATTGACAGCGATCCTGACGATGATAGCCTGGAGGACCTTAGGCATCTCTACTTTGACGAAAGGGAAGGCGAGGGGAGCATCAGTGAAGAGTCGACGACTGAAGGAGTCCATTTACAGCCACTAAAGATAAAGAAACTGAACATTGGAATGGACGAGAAACCCAAGCTCGCAATGGTGGGAGATTACTGGGACGTGGAAACGACAAAATAAATTTTCAGCCTCCTCCGAGAATATGAAGCTTTGTTCCCATCCTCGGTTGCGGACCTGAAGGGGATCAAGGGGGACCTGGGCGAAATGCGCATCGCGCTAGAACCGAGGGCCAGGCCGGTGAAGCACCGACCCTACCGGCTAAACCCACGTATCAAAGAAAAGGTCAAGATGGAGATCGACAAGATGCTGGCTACAGGTCTTATCTTTTCAGTAGAAGAAGCAGAGTGGGTGAGTTCCATTGTCATCCAGAACAAGAAGGACAAAGTGGAGATCCGTGTCTGTGTGGACTACCGGAGCCTGAATAATGCCTGCATCCATGATCCATTTCCCACTCCTTTCAGTGATGAAGTTCTAGACCATGTTGCGGGAAACGAAGCTATTCATTCACTAATGGGTTTTCAGGTTACCATCAGGTGCGCATCGCCGAGGAAGACAAAGCAAAGATGACATTCACCACTGAGTGGGGATCATTCGCATACCACGTTATGTCGTTTGGTCTGAAGAACGCACCGGGTGTGTTTTCCCGGATTGTCATTACTGCTTTCTGGGAGTACATTCACAAGTTCCTGGAGGTCTACATGGACGACTAGACCGTCTATAGCCTGTTGAAGAAACACGCTTCCCTGTTGTGTGTTATGTTTGACCGGTGTCGTCAGCTGCAGATTTCCTTGAACTTGAAAAAATGTATTTTTGCAGTTCCATTCAGCACACTCTTGGGCCACGTGGTGTGCAAGCAAGGGGTCTGCGTGGATCCCGCCAAGGTCGCGGTCATCGTTCACATGGAAGCCCCCGAGACAGTGAAGCAGTTGCGGGCACTGCTCGGGCACACAAGATATTATAGTCGGTTTATTCGCAACTACGCAAAGATTACGACCCCTTTGGAGAAACTGTTGCGAAAGTCAGAGGTGTTCCAGTGGACGGCAGAGTGTAGGAAGGCACTTGACACCTTGAAGGAGAAGTTGGCGACAGCACCCATACTTGTTCATCCCGACTGGGATAAGCAGTTCCATGTGCATATTGATGCATCTGGTATTGCACTTGGGGCTGTATTGGCGCAACCCGGTGAGACAACAGTTGACCACCCCGTCTACTTCGCCAGCCGCAGGCTGTCATACGCAGAGAAGAATTACACCACGACCGAGCGGGAGGCATTGGCGATGGTGTACTCCCTCCAGAAGTTCCGCCACTATCTTCTGGGCGGCAAATTCACATTCTTCACGGACCACTCGGCATTGAAGTATTTGGTGAATAATCCGGTGTTGGAAGGACAGATTTGTCTTTAGCTTCTACTTTTCCAGGAATTCACGTTTGAGGTGATTGTCAAGCCCGACAGGTTGAATGTCGGTCCTGATCATTTATCTAGGTTGGAGATGGGAGAGAATGAGGGCTCGTTGGACGATCAGCTGCCGAATGTTGACCTCTTCCGAGTCGAAGCAGTACCAGATTACCTGGCTGACATCACCACTTATCTAACCACTGGACAATGCCCTCAAGATTATACCCCGCTTCAGAAATGCCACCTGGTTGTCCAGGCGGCCGACTACCAATTGATCGCGGGGCAGCTATACAAACTGGGCCTCGATGAGGTGTTGCGCAGATGCGTTCTGGACCACGAACGGGAAGCGGTGATGTGGGAATGTCACAGTGGTGTTGCGGGAGGGCATGTGGGTGCGAAACCCACCACAAGGAAGGTGCTCCAAGCTGGCCTATGGTGGCCGACTATACATGCTGACTATAAGGCATATGTGAAGCGCTGCGATGTTTGCCAGCGAACGGGAATGCCTTCACACCGGGACGAGCTTCCGCTACACCCAGTGCATGTGTTGCGGCCGTTCGAAAAGTGAGCTATTGATTTCGTAGGTCCCATCGCCCCGGTCGCTAGACACTGCAAGGCCCGGTACATCATTACCGCCATGGATTACCTCACCTGGTGGGCTGAGGCAGCAGCGGTGCGCGACTTCTCGGCAGAGACCCCTACCTAGTTCATTTTTGAACACATCATTGGCCGGTTTGACTACCCACGGAGCTTGACCAGTGATCAGGGTATGCATTTCATTAATTCCACGGTCAAGTCACTACTGGACACATTTATGATTCAGCATCATAAAAGCAGCCCATACCACCCGCAGGCCAATGGTACTATGGAAGCCTTCAACAAGATTCTTGAAAAGGGCTTGACTAAAATTTGCAATGCTCAGTGCGACGATTGGGACGAGCGTCTCCCAGCGGCACTGTGGGCCTACCGGACCACGGTGAAATGTTTGACCAACCAGACACCATTCCAGTTGGTGTATGGCCAGGAAGCTGTGATTCCCGCCGAGTTCACTGTACCTAGTCTTCTGATCACTACGTCTCTTCAGTTCTCAGAAGAGGAGTCACTTCGGGAATGCCTCCAGGAGCTACAAGAGCTGGATGAGGCTCGATTCCTGGAAGAATTCCACCAGAAGGTTTAGAAATCCAGGCAGAAAGCGTGGCATGACCGCCACATCAAAACAAAAGCCTTCCAAGTTGGCGGCAAAGTTCTCTTATATGATAGCCGGTTCCAGAAGTTTCCAGGCAAGCTCCAGATGCACTGGTTGGGACCCTACTTTGTCATCGAGATCCGCGACTCAGGAGCCGTTCAGCTGGCACAACTGGACGGTATAGTTCTCCCTGGGTGGGTGAATGGCGCACGCCTAAAACCCTACCAGGAGTAGGTCCCTTTCACTTCTCATCAATAACTCTCACAACCGAGAGAACCCGTAGAGTAGCTTAGTCAAATAACTCTCCTGTAACTGGGATGAGCGTAGGGAGTCTTTTCTGTTCATAAGCAGTCTGTCAAATAACCGGTCAGTTGCGAGTACCTCACCACAACCGACTGTGGTCGGGGCAGACCAGTCCAACGTGTCATAGCACCAGTCCAGCGTGTCGTCCGTGTAGGATCCATCCCCATGCCAGTGTCAATCCAGATCATTTCCGTCAGTCCTTTTGTCAGTCCGTAGGATTGCTCAGATTTGCATCATAAATTACCATAAGTAGACTGTAATCGTACCATAATCATTTTCCATCACCCGCAGTTCCCTCAGCCGTCGCGTCCGCCCATCTCCCCATGACGCCATCAGCAACTGTCAGATTACACACAGGCATGCGATTGATCGCACGATTATCGCAGGCAAGAAGGATAGCAAGAATTAATTGTCGTTATGGAGTCTCATCAACTCCGCTCGTGCCAGGGAATGCCATAACTTGCATGGAGACCAATAGCTCGAGAATGACGGACCAGTTCAATTTGGCAATTGCAGCGACTCTAGAGCAGTTGAAGCCTCAAAGCGCACCGCACCCAGAAGGAAACTCCAGAATAATTCTCCAATTTTACCAGCACCGTGCCAAGATGCCGAAGGCTCTCTCATCTGTCCCTGAACCAGTGCTGGACAGCCGAATCCACCGAACAGAGTCGTTGGTTGGAAAGTATGATAGTGCAGTGATGATGGATGCCAACCTGTCCGACCCAGCCGAATTCCCCCACCTCCATTGGAAGACGTACATGGAGCACCACTACACGCCAGGTAGTAGCTCCAACAGCTGCATGCGACCAGAATACAGGGGCCTTCAGCAATCATCCTTGATGAATTTGAGGACTCTTCCAGTTTTTGGAACTACAGGACCGGCCCTGCAATGCACCCGGTTCCTCCTTAGTCGAATACAAAATGGGTCCCTGTGGCTCAATGAGGAAATCCCCATTCATGTCGAGGAAATTCATCGGCTGACAGGGCTATCTCAGAATGGCGCCGATGTCTCCGCTGCCAACTAGACCTCGTCCAAGCACGCCCGAAATTCGGGTGACACAGACCTGTACACCAAGTATGGCACCCGCCGGGGCGGAAAAGGTACCAAAATTGATTTGATTAATAAGCCAGAAATTTGGTTCGCTTGCTACCTCATTGCTAGCAAGACGATGCGGCACTATACTAAGGGAGAGTGCACCTTGGATACAATCTCCATTGCGGAGCACTGTATCCAGGGCGTCAGGCTGAATTAGTGTTCTTTCGTGCTAAAAGAACTCTTTGCGGCCTGCGAAGAGAACTATAAACGCACCACCAGTTTCATTTACGGTTACTTGATTGTAGCTTTCGCCTTGTGGAAATGGCACCTTCCTCCTGTCCAGATGCCGACAGAGACTACCACGAGCCAGCCTCTCGCGATGAAGTACACTCCGTGGCAGGTGTCCTCAGACCCCAGCACCAAGCAGGTGAACGCGGAAGCGTTTCGGGCGTGGTACGGGTTAATGAGAGATGTGGTGGCTAACCAGCAACGGGTGCCCAGGCACCTGTTGGATGAGTATAGTGAGCAGGTATGGTTCGGGGTAAGCCATAGGCACGCTTACCTCCGCCCAACCTACGTGCCGAAAGCCACCTTCCACATGGCGCCCCTCAGATTCCAGTTGAATGATGACACCTTTCACCGCGAGGTATCTGCGTGGCCTGGGGTCACAAAGCACATCTGCGACGGGATCCCCCACTATAACTTTGAGCGGATGCTGCCAGCGCAGCGGGGTCCTCACAGGTTGCGACGGGACCTCCACAGGATGCAGCTAAGACCGCATAGGAACTTCCCGAATCACTCGTCCCCGTCGTACAAACACCTCAATGCCCAGGTACGATGCCTTAACATGGTAACCCAAGTTGTTTCAAGTGGTGCCCCTTTGTTTCCCTCATTTTCTGAATTTCAGCTCAGTCGGTCTCTTGCTCCCTCCCATACCGCCCCTCTCACTTCTCCCATCCCCACCCCCTTATTCACCTCTACCAGCCCTATCATCACCCCGATGGGCGAAACGGGCCCAGAACCTGATCCATCAGACCCCCCTCCATCCAAGAGGGCCCGCACTGCTGTCACAGATCCAGTGGTGGATCTTACTGACGATGATCCACCATCCACTCCACTCCCGGGGACGTTGATTCCGGAGGAACCCCTGATCGATCCGTCAGAGTTCCTCAACGTTCGCCTCCCCCATACCTCTTTCACCCCTTCCACTGCTCCCTCCACCGGCCGTCCACCTACCACCTCCTCCAATCCATCCAACTCATCAGCGACTGTATCAGATCCTCTCATCCAGGAACTTTTCGGAGGCGACCACGAGGTGGAAGTCACCTCCAGTACTGACGCCGTAGTACCGCCGGTTGACCCCGTGGCCACACCCCAGGATCCTGTCTCTACTATATCTGTCCAGCTGGCCACTGTTGGGGCTTATTCGGCTGACCCTCCCCCAAACCAGACCATTCAGCAAGATCGGCCGGAGTCTGATATGGCCACCTCAATGCAGCAGTAGACACCGGTCCTGCCTCCTAAGACCTCCAACCGATCAGCGACCAGTGGCCAACCTTCGCAGGAACAGATGCCGGAGCAGGGCGCTTCCGGCACGGCCAATGCAGAAACATGGGGTACAGTGCAGCTGTACCTACTCATTCAGCGGGCGACCCTCAAGGCCGAATAGATTCATTCAGAATTGCAGCAGTGGTGCACTGAGCAGCACCACCAAATCACAGCGCTTACTAAACAGCGCGATCAGCTGACCAGGGAGAAGACCTACCTACAGGAGTAGGTCACCATTACTGCTCAGGCGTTCTATGGCCTATGGCCCGCTGCAAGGGCTCATCATGCCCCACTTCATGACAATGTAGCGGAGGAAAGTGTAGCAGTCCAGGCTTACCACCTTCGGACTGCTTTCACTGATCTATGCAGGGAGAATCAGGAACTCCAAGCGGCGTTAGCCTCACGACCTATCCATCCAGATCCACAGATTGTCTACTCAGAATAGGTGACTTCCAAGCAGACTCAGGCAGTTAGTATGCGGGCGACTCTTCATTCCACTGCGGGCGAGGCTTATGCCCTTCTACGAAGTCTACAGGAGTGCTCACTCGCACTCACTGTCAAAACGCAGCCTATTTCTGCCCAGCTACAACAGATTTCCCGTGAAATTCAAGAGACCACAGACCCAGCATGGTTAGATCAGCTCTATGCCCAGGCGGACGAGCTTGAAATTCAAATGCAACAGACTGAGGCCGACTCGGCAGCGGCCAAACAGGTCATTCGGGAAATTCGTCCGCCCATTCGAGCAAGTGCCGAATCCATACAACAGCTGGATGCCAAGGCCGAGACCCAGCTTGCCATGATGTTCGGGGCTATCCCGACGACTATAGAGGAGGCCGCCGCCACCAGGATCTCGGAAGAAGCAGACTTGCTTATGCAGGAATGGCAGCAAGCAGTGGCAGACTTCACCGGGCTTAGAGATACAGCGCTCCGCAGGGTCCCGGAGTTGGGGCCCTTGTTTGAACAACCGCTTGGCAGAGCACAGCAGGAAAGGGCACAGGGCGAAGGCACAGCAGAACAGAGCACGGGAGCCAGCGGGGCAATGGAAGTGGAGACTGTTATTTGTGATTGACTCGGGGACGAGTCAAGGAATTGTGGTTGGGGCCTGTTGGGGCCCTTGTTTTTTATTGTTTTTGAAATCTTGGTTAGAAAATTTTGAATTTTGACCTTTTGAGTTGCGACATGGAGACACATGGCATTCACGACCGCATCGCAACTACCAAGAGTCGCGGAGCCATCAAGGTGGCGCGGAAGCATGCGATAGCGGGAGATAGAACATGCACAAGTATAGATGAAGGAAATACACAGCAGAAGACAGGAAGTGGAACACGCAGATAATAGGAGAGAAGCTGGGAGAAGCTGAAGAAAAGACACAGAGGAACTGGTAGTCGCGAGAGTGGATGAATAAATAATAGTCACCCGGCTGGAAGAGAGGGAGGCTGAAGAGGTTGCGAGGCTCGAGACAGAGGAAGATGCACAGAGCGACTGCGGAAGAATCATGCATGACCTTCCTAGGGTTCCCCATCTTCTCTATTCCACCTTTCTGTTCCGAAATCCATCTGTATCAGATTTGTAAGCTATCATTGAGAATGCCATGTAATCATGTGTTTTTCCAAGATATTAATACAATGGAAGGTTGCTGTCTCAATAAGATGTTTATGTGCCTGTAATGAATTTATGCTAGTTTAAAATTTTATTCGCAAATGTCTGAATGCTTATTAAGTGATCTTGCGTATATAACTCTGTATATGTAATCAATGCACTGTCCTTCATGAGTTGCGAATTTGTTCTTTGCCATTGATCTCATCCCCTTCTGCATGTGGTTGCGGCATGCCTCGGGTGAGACGCACTGCTCTCGAGAGTAGGGTGAAAATGCCAGCATGTTCCTAGACTACATCGGACCCCTTTGTTGGCCACAACTCCTGAACCTGGGTCTTGTCCGCGAGACCTGACTTCTCACCAACAGTAATGAAGAAAAGTAGCGGGAAATTATATTTTAATTGGTCAATTTCGATTTTAGAATTGAGGGAAAATAGATTTTAATACGTAGTAATTTTTTATGAGGTAATTGCTATGGGAATTATGTTGTATGTTGTCCCCATTTTAGTTAATACATAGTAAATTTTTATGAGGTAATTTCTATGGGAATTATGTTCTATGTTGTCCCCATTTTAGTTAAGTTTGTTTTCCCCGTTTTAGTAAAGTTTTTGTTTGTTATTTTATTTTTTATTTTTATTTTTTTTTGTTATTTGATAAAAATGAGGTTGGTTGACATATAAATTATATCTAATGATGTTGAAGGCTTACCAATGATAATGCAGGCTTTAGGCTATTAATAAAAATTATAGAAGATTTTTCTTATATAGGCAAGTGTGTTCATATTAAGAGGGAAAGGGAACATGAGGTTTACAAATAGTTAAAATATCCAATAACCCTTAAAGAGGTAGCAAATATCCTCAAATATATGAGTAATGTTAGCAATAAATTCAAGTAGTTGTAGGTAGCCCATTGTTTTCTAGGAACTTCATGTAGAGCTCAAAAATACCCTATTAGAAGCTAACCATAGTTTATAAGACCTCCACATGTGTTGTTAAGAGAGAGATGAGATAAAATTTGAATAAGGGAAATAAGGGGTACAATAAGATCGATGTGTAGCACCTACTCAAATCACCAAGTATATACCCAAACCATCAAGATGACACACTTCTCTAAGTAAAATTATGAAATGCCATGGAAAAACTCAACTTAGAACATATAGCCAAAGCATCAAGACCTACATTAATACAATGTTTAAGTGATCATAATAAAAATAATACACATTGGAGATATCATATAGACATGCATCATACATATCAAGTCAAGACCTAAAGATGCCTTAGAATCAATTAAAAATGACTAGCATAAATTACTAACTCATATACTTGTTGCACTAGTTGGTTGGTCATATTTTTATTCTTTGACTATAGTGTTTGCTTTCGTTAATCATTTTTAATTTTGTCACTTATTTATTAGTCATATATTTTAGTCCTGGACTAAATTATTCATTTAAGTTAGTCATTTTTAGTTTATTCGCTTATAATATAGTCGTATATTTTATCCCTAGACTAAATTAGTCATTTAAGTTAGTCATTTTTAGTTCGTTCGCTTAAAATTGCTCAAATTGAGTAGTAATTCACTTGAAATAATTGTGGTGACTAGCTTTTTTAGTCAACCAGTCATTAATTTCATCATTTTCTACTAGTGTGGGCTTCACCAAAAGTGAAGCAGATGCAAAACTGTACCAGATTTTGGTTGAGGGTAAGCTATTGTTTATGGTTCTTTACGTTGATGATCTAATTTTGACAGGTGATGAGAATCTAATACACTCATGCAAGGAGGATCTTGTAAGGGAGTTCGAAATGCAGGACATGGGACTCCATTATTTCCTTGGATTGGAAATATGGCAACAGGATGGTGAACATTTTGTGTCTCAAGGAAATTATGCAAAGGAGATATTGGGTAAGTTTCACATGGAGAGTTGCAAACCCATGGATAGTCCTCTTCCAGGAAATTGGAGGAAAGAGGATGCTACTTCTGGAGAGGTAGTGGATGCTACTATCTATAGGTAGATAGTTGGTTCGCTGATGTATCTAGTGAACACCAGACCAGACATTTTCTACGTAGTTAACCAACTGAGTCAAGTTATGGTTAATCCTACCAAGCTCTTTTGGAAGGCGGGGAGGCATGTCTTGAGATACTTGAGGGGCACATTAGAGTATGATCTATGGTACAGATGGATAGAGGGAGTGACACTTCAAGGCTTCACCGATGCAGATTGGGTGAGTAGTCCATCAGACAGAAAGAGCACATTAGGAGGGATCTTCAGCATATGATCGAAAGTAGTTTCTTGGTACAGCAGGAAAGAATGATCTGTGGTAATCAGTTCAGCGGAATCAAAATACATGGCAGCAATTCAAGCTTCATGTGAGGCTATTTGGATGAGAAATATCTTGGTTGGTTTGTTTGGATCTTAGATGGATCCGACAATGATGCATTATGATAATGAGAGTTGCATTAAACTCTCGATTAATCATTTGTTTCATTATAGGTCCAAGAATATAGATATCTGGTACCATCATCTTAGAGATTGTATGTAGAGGAGAATAATGTTTCTTCAGTACATTCCCACCGAAGATCAGGATGCAGATATTCTGACGAAGGCGCTCACTAGGAGAAAATTTGAATACCATAGAGACAAGATCAGGGTGAAGGATAATCCCTTTGTTGTTGAGAGGGAGTGTTGAGATTCAACAAGAAAATTTTATCACCCACACCTAGTGCATTAAGCACCTACACTAGGGTGGGGCACACAGTGCTATTTTTGGTGCATGTCTATTTTAGTTACCCCTTAATTAAGACAGACAATAAATTGTAATATAGTCTCAAAATAACTTTTAATAGTTAACTAAGAGTGATAAATTCAATTAGCTCATGGATTTCGAGTTAGAGGTAGTTGGTGAGGCATGTAGAGTAATTCTAGTTTTAACAGAGTTGGAAGAGCAGTGGTGCATTAGTTAATGCAGGTTGTAATCAGTTTAACTCAATTAAGTGAGTTAAACTAAAATTGTGCTAGTTGTAACTGTTAGATACACTAGTGAGAGATCAAGTGAATTAAATATTAAATAATTCACAATCAATGATCTCACCTGAAACTGAGGATTTACTATTATTAGTTGCATGCATGTCAGATCTAGTGGAGACCCAATTGAGATGTAGGTGAAAGGGAAGTTGACTATCAGTTGTAGGATTATAGGGCTGCACCCATGCAACCAAACACCCATTGGAGTGCCCATGATACTTGCGCAGTCAAGGAAGGCAAAAATTCCTATTCTTTGGGATTTCATTCATCAGGGATTGCGCAAGCAAGGCAGGTTGTTTGGAGGCAGTAAATTGGCTAAGTATTGGTCAACTTTTGTATGACAGTGTGAGACAATTCGTTGACTATTGGAGGACTCTTGTGAGAAGAGTTTTGTATGTAATTATTTCATGATCCATGTTGAATATACAATAAAATATAGTGGGGTTTTGAGCAGGAATCTTTCCCTGGGAAATTATCTGTGTTGTGTTTGATTTGAGTCTACTTTTCTTCATGTGATTGGCGATTGTGCTTTTAATGCCGCAAAATATTTGTAGACGCGATTCAATATTTAACTTCAGTACATTGTTAGATCAGGTGAATCCATGATATACATGCTTGTTGTATAATTTCTACATATAGTAATACAAACCCTATAAATCTAAAATGAAAAGCCACATAAACAAGAAGAAGCAAGGGTTTAACGTAAGAATGGATTTTATTTGTTTTTTTTTTCTAAATTTTAATTAAATGCAAATATGAATAGAGATTGTAAATGATTTTATTAGTAAAATGCACAATAAAATTTAAACTTTTTACTATGCATGTATTAAATCTAACAGAAATTGTAAAAAATCAATTATTACATTAAAATTTAACAATTTTACTATACTACAGGGTTTTTGTGTGAATCACTAGATGTTTCAAATTATGATTCTCTGAATATTTTTGTTGTTCGAAAGTATTTTATTGCTCCACAGTGCTCTCGTTCTCTCTTTATCCAAGTATTTCTCTCGTGCAAATCCCTCCCTGATTTTTTTTGCAAAAATAATGAAATAATGAATAGATTTTACTATTTAAAGTACTTTTTTATGAAATTAGATTTCTGAAAATCATTTGCTGCCAATATTTCAATTTACCGTTTTTTTTTACTTCAAAAAAATAAATTTGTTTTTTTTTCTCGATATTTGTTGTGTTTGTTAACTAGAAACACTGGTGCGTTCGTTATTAAAACCACATTGGTGCGATTAACAGTACATTAGCACCGATAATAAGTCCTTTTTTAAGGCACCGAAATTACTTTTAGGTATGTACACCAAAATTTATTGTTGATTTTTCTCAAATGCAGGGAGAAAATCTCATAATTATATCAAATGGAAAATTCTTCAAAATCCAGCTCATTCCATAATATTTCTCAAAGTCCATCACAGAGTTCTCCCTATCCATCTCTAGAAGTAATTACTTTAGATTTTATTTATATTTTCATTATCTAATTAAATTTATTTATTTTATACATGTCAATCAGCTGAATAAAATTAATGTTTAAAAATTTGCAGGTTCATGCAAATTCAGAATTGAGTTCAGATGTACAAAATATTCAAACAGTTCCAAAACGTCGAAAGTTCTTATCAGGAGAAGCATACCACAAGACACGGTTGGTATATGAAAATGGACAATCGCTTCACACTGCCAATTGTAACATGCCATCCTCTAGCCACAATCCTGGGACAATGATGGTAATAATAATTGTTTGGTATAATGTAGTTATTTCAACGTCAAAACAATTAATCATGCATTGACATGCTTACTAATTGATATCATCAATTTTGTAATAATCATGTTCAAATACAATTTTGAAATTATTAGGATTCTAGTGATGATGACCGACCTACCTACCATCTTCTGTTGCACCCCATGACAATGTCAAAGAGAGAGAAGGCTGAGTTAAGAGAAAAACTTGGAGAGGAATGATACCAAGAATGGTTGAATCAACCACCTATTCAATTCCCACAACGTCTAGATTAACCAATTATGAATGACTACAACAATAGTAGTTCTTCACAATCTAGCAATGGAGGCAATCAAATAGAGGTTGGTATGGATGATTACTTAAGGGATATGACTGCCATGGAGACAATGTTGTTAGATGCATTCCATAATGATGATCAACTAGGGGATGATGCTCACACCATTGATACCTTTTTCGAAAGCCTTTAATTTCCTTCCACCACCCTTGTCTTTAGACCTAGAGATCAGTCAAAGTCTACCCAATTGAGGACAACAATGCTACTATACGACTTGAAATAAAAATGTTGCTTCTCGAATGCATGTTTCTCGAAAATTTTGACGTAATTGACCATTAATTCCCTTATATTTTGAGAAATATAATCACACAAGCAACATTACAAATGGCAAATTTTCTGAACGTTAAAATTATTAACATTAATTGTCTCTGACCAACTACAGGTTATTCAAAGATAAGGTTCTTCTGAGTGATAATGTCTTGCCCCATAGCTGTGAAGAGGCAAAGAAATTATTCAAAATGTTGGGTGATGAGTACATATCATATCATGCATTTCCAAATGATTATATTCTATATGGAGGAGAATATGCAGACAAAGAGATATGTCTGAAATGTGGGCAGGACAGGTATGATAAATAAAAAAGGAAGGGTAAATCATGTGGTCCTCCTTTTAAGATATTGAGGCACATACCTATAATCCCAAAAATTTAAAGGCTCTCCGTTTCAAATAATTAGCTATTTCGTAGGGATGGCATGCCTCACATAGAAGTGAGTTGGGATTTATGTGAATCCCAACATATTTAATAGCCATGAAGCATATAGAGGATGCATGGCCCGAAAAATTCAAGGATGAAGTACGAAGTCTATGACTCAGCATAGCCATGGATGGAGTCAACCCATATTCCCTCCAAAACACCAACTATTCTATTTTTCATGTAGTCATCAATAACAGTATCCCCTCATGGTTGTCTATGAAGAATGAACATCTTATGTTGGCTCTCATAGTCCCTGGTAGAAGACAAGTGAAGAATATGGATATCTACTTACAACCATTGGTAGATGAATTGAAGGAATTATGGGATGGGATAATGTATATGATGTATCAAGACCCATTGTAGCAGAGAGGATTTTTACGTTGTACGACATATGTGCTTACATGACACATGATTATCTAGGCTTAGGATTTTTCTCTGGTAAATTACATGTTTATTGATTTATTTATATACGTAAAAGTATTCTTTCGCATATTAATTATTTAATTCATTGTAATTGTTATGATCTTCATGATATTAGTTAACATGTCATGCATATTGTATACAATAGTTTCGTAAGTCTTGTAACAAAAGGGTATTATGGATGTAAATGTTGTTGGCCTTATATGAAAGCTAGATGGTCTGACAACCTACAAAGGCCAATATATGACTGCTGCAGGGTATTCCTCCCAGAAGGACACCCTTAATGAAGAGAAACATCCACTTTCAATGGTAACTGAATGAGAACACAAAGGCCTACAATAACGACACTAGATGAATGGCTTAGAGCATATGAGAGAGAGAAGGAGAAGGATTTCATAGAAATGTTCGATTAAAATGGGGAGCCTATGTTCGATGATCCAGAATTATTCGACACCTATGTTGAGAAATTTCCCATTGGGATAAAAAGGAAATCTACCTTTTATAACCTCCCATATGGGGAGCATCTTAAGCTTACCCACTTATTAGATCCCGTGCATATATTTAAAATTGTTTCATGCTTTATGGAGGCACATATCATCGATACAAAGTGACACATAGGCTGTTAGGAAAGATCTTATTACTTCAAAAACTAAAAAGAAACATTGGCGAAGACGATTAGAAAGTATAGGTTCAGAGGAAACTGGTCCCTTTAACTGGTATTTCAAAGAAGGTGATGTTCCATGGATTTTAAAAAAAGATGATCTTTCTTTGGCAAAGGGATTTATAATGGGTGTGAGGGTGCCATCTTCATATGGTTCTTCACTATGGCATTGCTTCACCGTGGAATACCATTTTTTGGGGTTGAAATCGCATTACCATTTGAATCTTCTAAGAGTATGTATAATTTCAAAAGCATGATTTTACAATTTTTTATATTAATAAATTTTATCCCATGCAGGGATCATAAAACATAACTTATTTTGTATAATATTACATGTGTGTATAACTTTTTGGTGTCATTATCCTTTGTCCCTGTGTGGGTGTGTGAAACATGACTTCCCCCAAGACCTAGGACGTTCCATATCTAAATTATTTTCATTTGTATGTTGGATCACGTGAAAGGACATTCATGTGGCTAGCATTACATGGTGGCATCAAGAGATAATTGAGATTTTTTTTTTATGTTTGAGAAGGAACTATTGATGAGTTTCATGGATTTGCGGGTTCTTATTCTAATCCACCTAGTAGATGAGGTTGAATTAGTTGGGGTTGCTTCTTGTCATTGGATGTTCTTATTAGAGAGGTACATGAAGAAATTGAAAGGTTTTGCTCGACAAAGGGAAAAACTAGAGGGGTCTATGGAAGAGGGGTACATATCGTATGAGTCTTTCTATTATGCCAATGAGTACATCAAGCAGATCAACAACAAACCAAGTGCGGTGATTTGGGACGATGAAAGGGATGAAGACAAAAGAGAAGGGGAGATTTTCCAAACGAATGCAAAAGGGCGCTTGATAAAGACATTAGGGGAATTTTGAGGTCTAAAATGGGCCTCATAAGAAAAATGTACAACAAAAATAAACTTTATAACAACCAATAGGATTCAAGATGATGATGTCATCCATAATGGATGATTCACCATTTTCGGAGTAAAAAAGTAAAAATATTAAAAAATAATAAAATAATAAAATGACTTTTTCAACTCGTATTTTAAACTTATCTCCCAAAATTTTTACTCAAATTTCGAGCGGGAGTACTCGTTGGATGCGTAATTTAATTCCTCATCCAAGGAGTACCCATGTTACATACTTTCGATGAACTCTTCTACACGAAAAATGAGAAATACATAAAAAAACGTGATTGTAATCACGTTTTTTTATGTATTTCTCATTTTTCGTGTAGTAGGACCCATCGAAAGTATGCAACATGGGTACTCCTTGAATGGGGAATTAAATTCTGCATCCAACGAGTACTCCCGCTTGAAATTTGAGTAAAAACTTTGGGAGATAAGTTGAAAATATGAATTGAGAAAGTAGTTTTTTCATTTTTCCCTCTAAAATTTGATGATGTCATCAAATCTTATTAGATTTTTTCCACTATTATTTTACAATTTCCTTAGGAGGCCCATTTTAGACCTAAAAATTCCCCTAATGAGTAAGAGACTTATAATTTTTCAAATTTACACAAAGAAAATATTCACGTTGAACTTTGATATAATGTATATTTTGATTTCATATGTACTATATGTCGGTTTTATTTCATCATTGAATTTAGAAATTGAAGCAATCAATAAATTTGTTCTTTAAAATTCCGAAGTGACACAACCATGGGTCGCATTGTACGAACAAAAGAGGATGAAATCGAAGAGTGAGAGGAAAGAATTTAGATGGTTAAATGGTAGAAGTGTGGCTTATCCCGATCATTTAAAAGAAAATATGCCAATTATATGACCCAACATTTGGGTTGCTGACCAAGTCAGAGAGAAATATGGTGCAACTGGTCGTTACCCGCGTGTTGAAGAGGATGAGCTAAACTTAGGGATTGGATGCAACAACTCGGAAATGATATATTTATGCACATTTTAAACTTAACAATGCACCTTTTAAATGTAACATCTATATTTCATATTTTAACAATTGGGTTATTAGACACATGACACTATGATGTTTTAAATTTTTTATAGGTGCATTTGTTCCCATCTATGTGGGCATATGGACACCATTTTCACACAGAAAATGCCAATGATGGACACATGACACAAGACTGTGGAGTGGAAGTCGAGTTCGATCAATCAAGTTGAGCTAGCCACCGTGATCAAACCTAGTACGAGGGACGTTAAGTTACATTGGAAATATACAAGAGATCATTGAAGTGGACTTCTCTTCTTTCCAATGTGTTATTTTTAGGTGCAAGTGGTGGGACACCTTTGATCAGAATAATGTAAAGGAAGATCATGATAGTAGGTTGATATGTATCAACTCTAGAAAGATGTGGGATGAAGCTAAGGAGCCTTATGTTTTCCCCAAACACTACAACAAGTGTTTTTTTACCTAGATGTGTTGGATAGGGATTGGTGGTTGTATTGAGACATGACCCTAGATCAAAACATAATTTTAATAACAATAGTGTAATCATGCCAAGCGAGCTGGAAGATAATTAGGGTGATCATGAGAACATAGAGTGATATGGTACATGTGTTATTTCATCCTTTATACTATTTAGGATGGGTTTTTATAAAGAAGAGGACTTAACCTTATAACTAAGAATCTTTTTTTCAAAACATTATAATATGTATTTTGAATTAATTGGTTTGCATTGTGTTAATGTTAAAATCATTTCACTTGATAATTTGCAATTATGTTGATCTCAAAAATAATGCATTGTATCATGTTTTTTTTTTATGTCAATTCTTAAAATAATACAATTACTTGATTGCTTTAAATGTGTGTGAATGATATCTTCAAAATTTTTAAAAATGTATTAATGTATACTGCTATTTTTGGTATGTAAGATCATAATAAAATAATGATAATTCTAAACATGAATTTATTCGCATTATTTTCTAAACTTTATTATGTTAAAAAAATGCATATTATTCTAGATTTATTATTTTACAATTATTTATATTCATACAAATTTACAATTTTACAATTATGGTAATTTAACAATATGTATGGTATACATTTACTCACGGTAGTTATGGTTCAAAATTGACAATTAATTTACAATTTTTACAATTTTAATAAAATTGAATCATGACAATGCATACAATTAGAATTACAATTTCACAATTTCACAATACAATTACAATTTTACAAATATTTTATATACAATTACAATTTTACAACTTTACATACAATTACAATTAAAATTACAATTACAATTACAACTACAATTTTACATATAATTACAATTAAAATTACAATTGCAATCATGATACATGAAATTACACAATTTTACAATTACCAATACATAATATTTAATAAATATCATGAAATAAACATCACGATCATTATAACCATATTACAAACATCATATTCTAAAATACACATTCAAATTCGCTAACGTCATCTAATCATTGTGATCGTGATCATTTAACAAAACACAAGCTTTGTATAACATTATCAAAACAAAAACATCAAATATACATCTCAAGTCAAATAATTGTTATCACATACACATCTATCTGCAATCACATTAAATGAACATATCTAACACGACCTAAAAATATACACATCATGATGAACACCAACATGTAAATTTATATATAATGTCAAAAATATACAACTGTAATATATCTCCATATAAATGTCAAATATCTGGTGGTACTACATCAATACTATAATTAGTACTAGTAGAGGCCTACTCAGTCGATGTTGCAGCCTCAAGCTCAGATGGATGACGTGCCTACTGATCAAATGGTGTAGTCTACTCAGGAGGTGCCTGTTAATCAAATGGTGCAGTCTTCTCAGGAGGTGCCTGCTAATGATTTTTCGATGGTGCAACATAATCAGTGGATGGTGCCTGCTCAGATGGACCTACCTCCTCACGATCATGTGCCTGTTAAGTCGATGGTAGTGTCTACTCGAGAATAGGTTTCTACTGAGATGGTGTAGACTGCTTAGAAGATGCCTGCTGATCATGACTCGTTGTTGGCTACTCATCTCTAGCATGAGTTGAAGGAGGAGGAGGTCGAGTACTAGAATGATGATCACTTCCCTCGTGATGATAATCATCAGATGAGATTCTCTATTGCGCACCTCCACAATGCCTATCCCTCCTAGCCGCCAGTACTCTAGAAGCTCCAATGATATGACGCATAAGAGTCATCATATCACAGGGCATGTTTCTCCAGAGCTCTGTGAGCCTACAATCAGTCTGGATCTCTCTGATCATAGTAGGGAAAAATCTCTCATCAACAAGGAGTCAACATAGTCAGTCACCCAACTCCATCCAAAATCGGATGGCTGCCCTACGTTGCATCCCGACGGGTATCTACACTCGAGGATCAGTTATGTCACCCTGATCCACCGCCTCTTCCATCTCCTTGTCATGATCTACACTCAGATCATCCAGTGGGGGTGGAATCATGTCCCCAACGAATGTGCCAATATCTACAAAATATATAGTACACAACAATTATTAGACAATTTCATTAAACAATTTAATAAAACAAGTTAAAAAATGTGTTAGAATAAATTTTATTCTAATTAATTAATTAAGACAATAAAATGAAAGTATATTAATTTAAATAAAACACTGATATTACCTAGCATATGGTGGCTCATCCTATGTGAAGATTATGTTGGTACACCCTCGCCAATTCAAACCGGCATACGAACACGACACCATAAAAAATGAGTGATCATCAACACTGGATAGAAACTTGAGTGCATCACTAGATATCCTGGCCGGATAGTTGGACAGGCCCCTCTTTGGCATCATCTGGCCCCACATTTTCATCTATACATGCAACATCGGCCTACGAGGTTTCCAAACAAAAGTAGGCCTCTTCTTTGGAAACCTCTCAAAAAATAAACAAAATAACTCTGAAGCAAAAGGGAAGGTCAACCTCCCACGTGCCTGAGAAGGACATCTATCTAATGCTATACAAAACAACTACAAAAAATGGCAGACCATCTCAAAAGTCGCGACGTTTGGAATAAAGAATCAACACAAAATAAAATTGGGCAACTAATGCACTACCTTCACTAGTATAGTGTGCAATGGTTGTCAGTAGTAGTGAGAGGCACCTCACCTCCTCTGGACCAAATGAAGCAATGCGTAACTGCCCACCGGGCACCTAAAAATCTACAGAAGAAATTATATCGTCCCTGATGTATATCTAGGAGTACGCTGACTGACTCCCTGTTGCATAATCGATGGGGAAATATGGGAACTGGGGAAAATACTACCCTCTCCTAGATAGGCCAGTAATAAAATAGATGTCCTCATCAGTGGGCTCATACCACTGGCTAGGACTGACTTGGAAAACATGTCCGTGGGCATCCCACTTGTAGATCAGTTGTCCCAATAACCCACTGTGCCCCTTCAGGGATGTATCCTCCTCGTAGAACTTGAGGAGGCCTACCTCCCTTAAGAGCAACTATGTGGGTGCAGTAATAGGGTGAGGGTACAAAAGTCTCTCCCTCTCCTATGCATCCCACAGCTGAATCATGTTATAACGGTCCTCCATATGCTCCAAATATTTTGATATATTTCCAATTCATATAATTCTTACAGTATTCATATATTTCCAATTCTTATAATTCTTATAATTTATATTTTGATGGTATATAGTTCCAAATATTTAGATATATTTCCAATTCATATAATTCTTATAGTATTTTTTTCCAGTTATATGGATTTCCCATTACAATTATAATATGAGACATGAAATTTTATCCTTTTTTGTTTTGGCCATTTGAAAAAATCCATTTTTTATTTTATCCATTTGGAAAAATATTTTTATGTTTTCATAACTTTATATGGTTGGAAAATTAGCGTATATGATTTTAATGTTTTTATGTGGTTGGAAAAAAAATGTGTTCCTATATATGTTATAGGAACACAATAAATATGGTTGGAAAAAAAATGTTTTAATGTATATTGGATATGTTATATGTTCCATGTTTATGGTTCCATAATAAATATTTTATTATTCGTTGTAGACATGTCATCTGAAGGCACAAGCAAGTGTACAAGAAAAAGGAATCAGTCACCAGCATCGTGTGAAAAGTCTAATGAAAGTCGTCGTTTACAGTATCAACAAAATAAGGACAAAATAAATGAGCATAAGAGAGCTACATATCATAGAAGAAAGAGTGAAACAACTCTTCAAAATGATTTTATGATTCCTCGTAAGCATCGTACTATGGATGATATCATGGAAAGAACATTTCCCCTTGATAGTTCATTTCCAGAATATGCTCCTCGTCAACATATTTTTATTTTTTTGATGCTCTCCTGAAAATTTTCATAATATTGGGAAAACATCTCACAATAGGGAAGAACATCATATTGATAACGTGGATGCAAATGTTCACCCTAACCCTTCTGTCTCCACAATTACATCTTGTGACAAAGGCCAAAGGTTGCAAAATATCCATGGTGGAGGCAATGATGACATTGTATGTGATGACTTGGATGATAGTTTGATTGGCCATTTGTTTGATAATTTAGATCTAGCTAGTCGAAACATCATATCTTCTAATCTCCCTTCTCAAAATAATGTTGTCCCATAAACAGAATCAATCATCCTTGATAGCATTTTGCGTGGAACAATAGAGGTAACCCAATGATATTTTTACAGTTGCTGCAATATTGGTTGTTCTATTACATTCCTCTATTTACATATTTTTTTTTTACTAAACTTATAAGGTATTTTATTCTCTTGGAATAGGATACACCTCATTTTAATAAAGGTCTAGAAATTATCTCCCCAAGTCTTCCATCTACTAATCTAAGAATTGAATATGAATCACGTCATAACCTTCCACTACATTATCCTCGACAATCAAATCAGCAAAATAATGTAAATGTTCAATGTATTTGATTTGATTTTTCATTTTTTGAATTTTTAGTACACTCGACATGAATTTTATTACATAATTTATTTTCTTCAAACATGACACAACTCATTTCAATAGAGGCATACAAATTGAATTTGTAGATGTTCTGTTTACTGATGTTATAAGTGAAAAGGAACCATCTCATAGCGTTCATTCACATCGCCAACAAAATGTAAATGTTGAATGCATTTGATATTTTCCTCCTTTTTTTCATTTATTGTTAGTTGTACAATTTTAAATCTTTATTTGTTGGACATTTTATTTTATAATGAATTTTATTTTGTTTAAATAGGAAAAAACTCATTTGAATAGAGGCGTTGAAACTAACTCCCCAAATGTTCTATCCACTGATGTTAGAAGTGAAGAGAAACCATATAGTACCCTTCATCCACATCACCAAACAAATGTAAATATTGCATGAATTTGATTTTTTTTCATTTTTTCAATACTAATTATTTGGACATTCAATTTTAAAAAATTTATGCTAAAGAAACCTTAACATCCTCTCAGGTTCCAGAAATACAAACCATAAATTTGGAAATACCATGTCATAGATCTGTTCCACATGTTTCAAATTTGGGAAGGGAATCTCATGGTGCTGAAAATCAAGTACATTTTAGAAGAAATTATAATCTTCCACATCGTTCTCCACATGGTCCAACCAATAAAAATCATATTCATTTTGAAGAAAACATGATTGCAGTGCATAAAATATTTCGAGAAAAGATAGATAGCTTGTCAGTTGTCCTAATGTGCCACATCTACCAAGAATTATATCCTAGAATCTAGGTTTTGAGAGATTATGAAGGACCTGTTTGCAGACAATGTAAGAATGAAAGAGGTTCACATCATTTTTTAGGATATAATAACATGGATCTTGGTGAGCAACCTCATATTTTAAGAGTGCTTACTCAAGTTGAAGAAATGTTAATAGCACGTGTGAATCCTATTTTGCAAGTGACACATGCTCGAGGTGGGCAATATAAGTATAGAAGACACTCAATTAGCTTTCCCCAAGATATTCTTACAATTGCACAAAGTCTTCCCCGACATGTTGAAGATATTGAATTTCTAATTGTGAGGAGACATTCTACTCAGTCTAAATATTATGAATGTTATGTAAAAAGATCTCGAGTTATGGTTGCATTTCTTTTCAAAATTGAACGTGATCAATATTATCGAGATGTTGTAATTTACTAAGATTCAGTGAATGCTCTGCCCGAAAGATCAACAGATGTCTCCTCCAGGCTTAAATTTGTTGATTGTGATATTGCAGAATTTGAGATCAATGTGGCTAATAATGAAGGGTTTCCTCCTGAGAATTTTCCCTCTCATCCTTCTTCTTTTGTTGCTCACCTACCCAATGAATAGAGAGAAGTGGAAGAAATTAGAGCATTTCTTGATAATGTTGATTCTTCACATGTTCAAGAAATGGATTAGCCCAATATTGGAACATCTCCAGTAAATGAATATAATACTGAGGGGTTATTAGATATGGAATTCCCCACATTTTTCCCTACTGGTGATGCTGATTGGTTGCAACCATGCATTTGTACTATTGAACTTCATGAGTATGCATTGCATATTCTTAGATATTATGATTAGAGGTTTGGAATCCATCCTTGCTTCCGATATTACCTATTGAACATGAAATTGCGGCATCGTAGCCAAGCAACTTCTTCAGTTTTTGTGAAGAAAAATTTACATGATAACTCACAGACAACAATTGAAAACTTGCATCACCAACTTTCTGATTTACCAGATAATAAGTTGACTGAGCATCTTATGCGGTTTGGGTCTTCTCTAAGAGGTACAAAGGCATACTGGACTAAATGTCAGGCTGAATTGACTGAAATGATTACTCAGTTGGGATGTCCATCTTTTTTTTTTACTTTGAGTGCAGTTGACACAAAGTGGCCAGAGCTGCATAGCCTCATGCCTATACCCTCACATTATCGTTCCTTAAATGAGCATCATATGAAAATTGAGAATGTTATCCAGTACCCTGATATTGTTGCCACATTTATGCACCTTAGATTCAATATATTTCAAGAAGAAGTTATCCAAAAATATCTTAAATCGAAAGACTTCTGGTACAGGTATGTTTTTTTGAATTTATTTTCTATTCATTGTCAATTTCTTATTATTGTTGTATTTATATTTTTTGTAGTAACTATGTATTCATTTTCCTCAGATATGAGTGGAAAAATAGAGGTTCAACACATATCCATGGTTTCCTATGGTTGCAAGGAGCTCTTGACATGGAAAGACTTGATTGGTCAAATGATTTTTATTTACAACATGCAAAGAGATTCTTTGATAATTATGTAATAGCATGGAATCCACGTGAAATACATTGTCGCAATATAATGGTTCCAAGAAGTGTCAATGATGACCCTTGCCTATTGAATACTAATCAGATTTTCTATTGCAATCCTCATAATGATTATGAAGAATTGTTAAACCGTGTCCAAAGGCACACAAAGTGTAGTGTAGGTTCTTGTTTGCACAAAAAGAGCACTATTCTCGCTTGTCGGTATACTGCTCCATGGGATCTTTCTGAGGAATCAAGATTGTTCATAGATGATCAAGGAAGAAAAAAATATGACCCAACAAGAAATGATGATGGGCTCAATGTACATAACATTTACCTTCTAACAATGTGGCATGCAAATGTTGATTGCCAACCAGTGCTTTCTCGGCATGCTGTCCTGAAATATATTGCTAAGTATTCATCAAAAGCAGAGAAAAGTTCTAAAAGTTATCACGATATGTTAACTAGAATTTCAAATTTTGTTTCCTCTGAGGATCATGATTTATGTGATTACAAAAGGTTTCTTGTAGAAACGATTGTTGAATGTGAAATTGGAGCACAAGAAACATGCCATATGTTTCTTAAGCTACCTCTTGTTGTGTGTAGTCGAAAATTTGTTTCATTAAATGTTGGAAGAAAGGTTTTCATGAAAATATCAAGGGATGGAATGCAATGTTCATCTAAAATACTTTTGTTAAATATTATCAGAAGAGGCCTTTTTTCCTTGAACATCTATCTTTGATATAAACAACAAGATCTTGTACTTTTGATAGCAAGCGTAAAAAATATCCCTAGAAGCCTAGAGATGTTCACACGATTGTTCAGGTTTGGCCACGGTTTTATTCTATTCCGAGTGACGATTCAGACGAATTTGAAACCTTTTTCTGGACAAAATTGCGCTTGTACAAGCCATTTCGTGACATTTCTGCGGAGATTGGGCTTTCAACTGAAATTATTGTTGAAAATTGGAGGAATTTCCGATATCGAGCATGGCATGTTGATCGAAATCCATCAATTTTTGAAAATATTGAAGATGGAGAAGATTTTGATTTTTCTAACCATGAAATGAATCTTGAAGATGATTTTCAAGAATGGAAAATTTTCTCTCACTTGGTTCCACAAAGTAATGTCAATGTTTCTGATCTTCACACCCTTGGTCGAAGGGATTTTTATATATCCTTTGACTGAAAAAGTACAACTATTTCTGATGATGTGGTTGAAGAAGCTATTAATTTTATAAGGAATGGAATATCAAGGGGTGATATTGTTGACCTTTCAAATAGAACATTTGCCTTTCCAGATTCATTGGCAGAAAAACAACGACTTGCTTTTGAAATTGTTTTAAGGCATTTTGCTGAATATGAGATTCGTGAAGCTCTTCTTATGATTGTTTAGGGCACTGTAGGCACTGGCAAGTCTTTCCTTATCCATTTTATTTTTGAATCTCTTTATAATATGTCAAGTAATGGAAAACTTCCTTTGATTCTTCTTGCCCCAATAGGAATAGCTGCTTTTAATATACATGCAAAAAAAATACACTCTGCTCTGAAAATTCCGATTAAATATATGAAACCACTACAGGGTCAATCACTAGGAGTATTCTAAGAAGAAATGAGGCATATTCGATATGTATTGATTGATGAAATGAGATCTTTAGGATCAAGGTTATTCATGGAAATAGATGCTCGATTACGAGAAGAATTTCCAGAGAAAAAGAATTGTCCTTTTGGTGGCAGATCCATCATTCTTGTGGGTGACATTGGCTAGCTACCTCCTGTGAGAGATAAGCCTTTGTATTCAGGTAATATAGCAGGGAAAGTCTTGTGGAAAAATTCAACATTGTTGTCATTCTTGACACAATATTTTGCCAACAAGGGAATAATGAGAAACAATCTTGTTTTCGTAGAGTCCTCAATAACATAAGAAACACAGAACCTATTCTTGATGATTGGGAATTTCTTATGTGGCGGGCTGATATGAGGTTGCATCCTAGAGAAAGGGATTTATTTAATGCAGCAGTTCACATGGTTCCAACAAATAATTTGGTCTCCTTCCATAATAGGCATATGTTGAAATCAGTAAATTCTCCAATTGCATGATATATTGTTGTGAACTCAAGGCATTCAGAAATCAGTGGTGCCGATGATGATCAACTGGACCGTGAAGTTTTGTTGTGTCATGGCCAACTGTAGAAATTTGAATAACTAATATATTATTCACTGAGACTCTCCTGATCACACACTATTTTAACTTCATGCACAATACAGAATCTCTTCTACCATTGATCATTACATGTGGAAATAAAATCAATTGCATGCACACATTAAAACCATAAAAATTCAAACATATGAACACAGTATTTCATGGGAAAGCTTAAAGCTGAAAACCCCAAATATCTGTATATTATATGTCATAGAGATCATGTAACAATCATTGTACAAAGCTCCTCACAAGCTCATAGTACAATCTCCAATTTCTACACACTAATTAAGCTAGATCTAGCAAAACACATGCTCCAATATCTGCCACCTGATATCCAGCCTCTATTGCATAATAAATGTTGTAGAATGGCTGATAAATAACTTCGAACCACCTGGCTTGTACTGTGAAATCCTCATTGACTTCTCCAATCATTGGTTGTTGCAAATATGCAACAGTATAGTCACAACTGATAGTTAACCTGCTCTTTCACCTATCTCTGCATTGGTCTCCATTGAAACTGTCCATGCACTGAAGTTAACTGATGTATTCTTTAGTTGATTAATGATTTTATAATTAGCGAATTAATTAATAATAAATTCACACCACTCTCACTAGTGTATCCATCAGTTAGACTAGATACAACTAGCTCAACTATGTTTAGATTAGTTAAACTGAACACAACTCCATTAACTTCCTCAATCAACTCCACCAAACTCTCTCACATGAGTTCTAACTGAAGTATCCATGCAATAGCTCCACTTAACGCTTAGGAATAGCGTAATTCCTTCTGTCAGCTCCTATGCCACATCTGTGCACTTAACTGAAGTGCTCCAAGAGAATAAGATAATGTTTATAGTCCAAATATTATTAAGATCTAATAATATTCGACATATCTATTTTTAGAATGGAAATCTAAAAATAGATTCTGCCCAATATGTCTAAAAATAGAAGTCTATCTATTTTTTTCAACTTGACCAACCCTCCACAAATAGCATCCTGCGACTCATAGAATCATGATCGACATGTCTAAAAATAGACTTTGCGCCAAAAATAGCCTGTGGGCCCACTTAGTGAAGGCGACTTCTTTCCACTAAGCTCATCATCTTGTTGCAATCTCAACACTCCCTCTCAAAAAGATAAGGATTATTTTTCACCCCTATCCTGCCTCTGTGGTATTCAAATTTTCTCTTGGTGAGTACCTTCGTCAAGATATCAGCATCCTGATCCTCCGCGGGAATGTATGAAAGTAACATGATCTTTCGCTGCACATAATCTCTGATATGATGATACCGATCCGTGAAGCCATGCCGCCTCAACTCATCCTCCTGTCTATACCATGATCCATATCCCGATGTGCCTCTGAGATATCTCAATACATGCATGCCTGCCTTCCAGAAGAGCCTGGTAGGCTTAACCATAGCTTGTGAAAGCTGGTTAACAGTATAGCATATGTCGGGTCATGTATTAACCAGATACATAAGCAACCCCACCAACTGTCGATAAACAGTGGCATCCACTACCTCCTCTAAAGTAGCATCCTCCTTCCTCCATCCACCAGGAAGAGGAGTATCAACAGGCTTGCAGCCATGCATGTTGAACTTCTCTAGTATCTCTCGGGCGTACTTGCCTTGAGAAAAAAATAGTCCATCACTACACTGCCAAATTTCCAATCCTAGGAAATAATGAAGGAGGCCCAAGTCCTTCATCTCAGACTCCTTTACAAGATCATCCTTGCATGAGTGTATCAATAGCTCATCACCTATCAAAATCAAATCATCTACATAAAGTACAATGATCAGCAACTTACCCTCCACCACAATCTGGTATAGGTTCGGATCTGCCTCACTCTTGGAGAATCCAAGTCCAGTGAAATAATTGTCTATCTGTGTGTACCAAGCACGAGGTGCTTGTTTTGAACCCATACAACGCTCTCTTGAGCCTGCACACATGCAACTCGCTGTTGAAGATCTCAAAACCTTCAGGCTGCTCTATGTACACCTCCTCCTCAATGACTCCATTAAGGAACGTAGTATTCACATCCATCTGATGAATGTGCCACCCCATCTGCGCTGAGAGAGAAAGAATCGTCCGTATGGAATAATACCTTGTGACAGGTGCAAAGGTCTCCTCATAATCGATCCCCTCAATCTGTGAAAAGCCTCAGGCAAAAAATCTTGCCTTGTACTTCTCCACACTCTCGTCAGCTGCTCGCTTCACTTTGTAGATCTATCTCGAACCCACCACTGATTTCCCTTCCAGCCTTGGGACAATATCCCATGCATTGTTTCTGACAATCCAATTATACTCTTCCACCATGGCATCTACCCATGCGGGATCCTCCACATCTTCCTCGAAAGACGATGGCTCCGTCACAATACACTTGCTCATAAGATCCATGTATCTAGTATACCGGTCAGGTGACTGTCTCTGTTTGTGCTGTGATGTAGGTGCTCCTACAACCTTCTTTGCATCTTGAGCCAGTCACTCAGCTTCTGTAGTGCGCTTCCACCCTCTGATGCTTCGCACTGCATGAGTGGTCTCTTCCACTCCATGAACCTCCTCTTATGGCTGATCCACATCCAGAGACTCATCCTTAGGAACTAATAGCTCCTCATCTGCATGCAAATGTGGCTCCCTCTCAAGCAAACACTTCATGGCTTTCTCCTCATGAAATTTGATATCCTTTCGCACAACAGTCTTGTGACTGTCTGGAAAATACACACGATAGTTGTGGGGTGTATCAGTGTACCCCACAAATATCCCAACCTCTGCCGTCGGCTCCAGATTCTTCCTGGCATCCTTCGTCACATGAATGTAGACAGGTGAACCAAAAATCCTCAAATGGGAAATATCAGGCTGCTTACCAGAAAATGCCTCCTCGGGTGTACTCATGCCAAGTATCCTGTGAGGACAATGGTTCTGCACATATACTGCAGTATTGTATGCCTCATCCCACAAGTGTATGAGAAGGCCCTGATCATGCAACATCGTCCGTGAAACACCCATGATCATTCTGTTCTTCCGCTCAGCAACCCCATTCTGTTGTGGGTTATGAGGTGCTATGAGCTCTCTTCAAATTCCTTCTGCGCTGGGAAAGTCCTTGAACTCGCTAGAGATGAATTCACCACCATCGTCGCTCCTAAGAGCCTTCACCTGCTTCCTCAATTCTTTCTCAACCAGTGCCTTGAACTCGCAGAACTTTGACTATGTCTCGCTCTTCTTCTGCATGAAGAAGATCCAACACTTTAGAGAAAAATCATCAAAAAATATCACATAGTACCTGTGCTTTGCTTTCGAAGCTAATGAGAAAGGTCCACACACGTTTATGTGAATTCTCTCAAGGATCTTCGTGGCGCGACTATCCTTCTCGTGAAAGGTGTCTTTCACAAATTTTCCTAAGGTAAATCCCTAAAACTGATCTAACTGCACAAGATTACACTTAGGAAGCCCAGTAGAAATCTGCTGCAGTATCTTCAAATCTCCATGGTGAAGGTGGCCCAATCTCCGGTGCCACAACTCGCCATCATCCCGGCTCACCACTCCTTCTGCCTTGCCTGCCATTGCTGCGTAGCCATCTACCTGCAATTGATAAAGGTTCTTAACTTGAACCCCTATCCTCCAGGTCTCACCAGTTTCCTTACTGTGTAGGAAATCCTTTCCCTCGCTAAAGACAACATCCTATCCCTTATCTTCTAACATCGCCACAAAGATAAGATTCTTCTTCAATCCTGGAACATGCATCACTTCCTTCAATATGAAGGGTTTAATAGAATCCCTCTCAAAGGAAATGGTACCGATACCGGTCGTACTGTATCTACCATCATCGCCCATCTCGATGTGCACTCCAAGATCTTTCTCATCTGGATCAGTAAACAAATATTGATCTCCTATCATGTGAAAAGATGCACCACTGTCAAGAAACCACACTGAACCCATCACACTTGAGACCAAGCATGCGATCAGCGAAAAATCCAGCTCAAACTGTGAGGCTAAGGCCTCTCCAGCTGTAGATCCAGCAACCTGCTTATTTTTCTTCTTCTGTGGACAACTAATGGTCTAATGTCCATGTTGGTGACAGTGAAAGCACTTCACCTTGAACATGTCCTACTTCTTGCCTTTCGCACCAGATTGAGAAGCTTTCTTGCTCTTCCCCTTCTTTGATTTGGTAGCCAAAGCGCAATTTTATTCATCAGAGTTCTTTGATGAAGATCCATCCCTGGGACTTCGCCTTATCTCCTCTTGCACAAGATCCGACCAAAGTCGCTCCCATCCTGGCAATTTCTCACGACCATTGACAGAGTCCTGATAGGAATGCCAACTCTTCGGAAGCCCAAGAAGAGCCAAACTCACTAAGTCCTCGTCATCAAAAATCACCCCCACACTTCCCAGCTCATCCCTGCATTGGATGAACTTCGTGAGGTACTTAGGCATACTGTCGCCTTTCTCTATTTTTATGTTTATGAGTTTATCGTTGAGTGCCAACTTCCTTTGGTCACTCTTGCTTTGAAATAAATATGTCAAATCTTTCCACATCAAGAATGGAGAAGCCTTACCATGAAGGCTAGACACTATGTGATCCTTCACACCTTCCAATAGAATCCTTCGACACTTTGCTATCTTCTTTTTCCATGCGTCAAGTACGGCATCATCACTAGAAGTAGGTTTTGGAATTTCTGCATCTATGAACTCCTTCAACCCATTGTCATTCAACACCACCTCCATCCTATCCTTCCATGCAATATAATTGGAGTTGACCTCAAGGGAATACTCCAATCGCAATCCATTGAAAGACATCTCAACTTCGACACCAAGAAAACACTACTACAAATTCAAATTCCACCAGCACAAAACTCAACCACTTCAATGTTTTTCAATTGCTCCAATGATCAATATTGCTCTGATACCATGTATAAATTTGAATAACTGATATATTATTCACCAATATTCTCCTGATCACACACTATTTTAACTTCATGCACAATACAAAATATCTTCTACCATTGATAATTACATGCGGAAATAAAATCAATTGCATGCACACATTAAAACCATAAAAATTCACACATATGAACACAGTATTTCATGGGAAAGCTTAAAGCTAAAAACCCCAACTATCTGTATATTATATGTCATATATATCATGTAACAATCATTGTACAAAGGTCCTCACAAGCTCACAGTACAATCTCCAATTGCTACACACTAATTAAGCTAGATGTAGCAAAACACATGCTCCAATCTATGCCACCTGATAGCCAGCCTCTATTGCGTAATCAATGTTGTAGAATGGCTCATAAGTAACTTCGAACCACCTGGCTTGTACTGCACAATCCTCATTGGCTTCTCCAATCACTGGTTTTTGCAAATATGCAACAATATAGTCACAACTGATAGTTAACCTACTCTTTCACCTATCTCTGCACTGGTCTCCACTGAAACTGTCCATGCACTAAAGTTAATTGATGTATTATTTAGTTGATTAATGTGTTTATAATTAGTGCATTAATTAATAATTAATTCACACCACTCTCACTACTGTATCAATAAGTTAGACTAGATACAACTAGCTCAACTATGTTTAGATTAGTTAAACTGAACACAACTCCATTAACTTCCTCAATCAACTCCACCAAACTCTCTCACATGAGTTCTAACTGAAGTATCCATGTAATAGCTCCACTTAACCCTTAGGAATAGTGTAATTCCTTTTTTCAGTTTCTGTGCCACATCTCTGCACTTAACAGAAGTGCTCCAAGAGAATAAGATAATGTTTATAGTCAAAATATTATTAAGAGCTAATAATATTCGACATATCTAT